>JARHVA010002088.1:1940000-2315000 GCA_037957365.1 Torreya grandis | reverse complement strand
ATAAATCCCTACACTCCACATCAAAATGTAATGTAAAGGAGAAACATGAATATCATGGAGATGGAATGTTGTATGGTGCAAATAAAAAATGTACCTTTTCATTACTAGGAATAAATTGTTAATACTACAATGTTCATCATAAATAGGAGTCCATGTAAAGTTGTGTAGAATATTACTCTAGAAGAAACATGATTAGAAAGAAAACCTAATGTAAGAGAATTCCATATTTTTGGTTGTACTAATTTTACATTAATTCTTAAAGATAAAAGGAGTGGTTTAGAAACAAAGAGTAATAAGTACATGCTTTTTGGAAATAATGAGAATTTCAAAGCATATTGGTTATATATATCTCTAAAAATAAAGTAATTATAAATAGATATGTCAAAATAGATGATAAAAATCCATATTTCTCAAAGGATGGTAAACCTAATGATACTAGTAATCTTTGGATTCTAAATGATGAATTTAAATAAAGTTATAGTACTAAAGTAGATTATGACTTAAAAAGGTACACACCAGAGAAGTCTAGCTCAATGGAAGGATATAGTGAAACACACAATGATTCAACTCTTCAACATAAGAGGCCAAAGTGGTTTTATAACACACTACTTGATGTTCGATAAGATGAGCTTCTAAAATAATTGGAATACATATCTATGAGACATGGTAAAAAAGTAGTACATAATACCAAGCATGCAAATTTTACTCTCAATTCAGTTGTTTCTCAAAATTTTCAGCCAAATACTTATGTATATGCTAAAGGAAATATTGAATGAGAATATTACATGAAGGTTGAATATGGTGATTTAATAAAAAATGGTACTAAGGTTTTATTTGATCTACCCCTATGGTAAGAAATCTATTACTTGAAAATGGATTTATAAAATAAAATGTAAGCCAGGTGATTCTTTAGAGAAGCATAAATCTCATCTTATTTCTAAGGGATATGCATAAGAAGAAAGAATATATTATGAAGAAACATTTTATCCTAAAAAAAGAATGATAACATTTAGAATGGTTATTTCTATTGTTGTTTAGTTTGGTTAGTAGGTAAATTAGATGGATGTAAGGAGTGATTCCCTGAATATAGACTTAAAGGAAGAGGGATACATGGTATAACCATAGGGATTTCAGATTCCTATAAAAGATCATATGGTTTTTATGTTAGTTAAGTCCTTGTATGGACTTAATCAGGCTCCTCAAGCCTGATATTTCAAAATTGATAAATATCTTAGAGAGTTTGGTTTTAAAAGATGTGATGTAGAATCTACTATGTTAAATTGGTTAATGATGACATAGTGATTCTAGCTGTATATGTTGATGATCTTACCATCAATATAAGAAACATTGATTTGATTAAATGGATTAAATCTAACATTTTTTCTATTTTTTAGATGACTGATCGAGGCTTGCTTCAATATTGTCAAGTTGTGGAGTTTTTGCAGTGTTAAAATTTTAGTTATACAATTTTTCTATTCCAAACAAAATATGCCAAATACTTATTATAAAATTTTAGAATGAAAAAAATCTAATCCAACAACTAAACCTATGAAAATTGGTATAAAAATATCAAATAACAATCATTCACCATTGGTCAATGAAACAATGTATTGGCAATTAGTAGGTAGTTTGATTTATCTTATTACTACTATACCAGATTTGTATTTTGCAGTGAGTTATCTTTCTCACTTCATGGCTAAACCACACGAATAACATTAGAAATATGAAAAATGAGATCTTAGATATATCAAAGGCAATATTGACTTTGGAATTTATGTAAGCAATCTATTTTTTTTGAGCTAATAGGGTATACAAATTTAAATTAGGCAGGATCAGTTGATTCTAGAAAATATTCAAAAGGTTATGTTTTCACTCTTAGTTCAAGAGAATTTTAATAGAACATTAAGATTCAAAGTATAGTTACATCATCTTATAATTAATCAAAGAATAAATAAGTTGTTAGTGTAGGTCTTGAGTTGATGTGGATTTAATCCATATTGGAAGATATTCAACTTGATTCATCAACACCCACACTATCTTCTATGACAACCAAAGTGTACTAAAGCTGATGAAGAATCATGTTTCCAATTCAAGTACTAAGTACATTGAGGTTTATCACCACTACATTTTAAAATTGGTTAATAATGAAGACATATGTCTTTCATATTATGCTACCTCTAAACAACCAACTAATATAATGACTAAAAGTTTATGTAAAGACAAATTTGTAAAATTATGAGATAAGCTTGGAGTTGTTTCTGATTCAATCAATAAGGGAGGGTAGTAGAATAATTAAGATTATTATTGTAAATAATTTGTTTGTGTATCAATAAACTATAATTCTTTATTTATTATTTTTGTATTTATCACTCTTATTTGTAAATTGTCATCCATTTATTGTTATACCTACCAACCTTATTTCTATGTTTTGTTATAGGCTTGATATTTGAAGCCTCTTTAATAATGAATATAATAGATTGTTGATTCTCATTGAATGTGAATTATTTTTTTATGTAGGATATAATTCAGCCACACATATCCCTAGAATGGAATAGGTTTAGGGCATATCATGCCCCTCCCCTTAAAAAAAACATTACCCTCAACATTGAATCAACTTTATTTGTTCATATTCTGGTCACCTATTTCATTATGATGATTTCACTATTTTTGATGAAAATTCACCATTTGACAGGCCAATTTCACCATTGATGTGATGAATTAATTATTAAACACAAGTCTCAAACATTTTGTTAAAATATTGATGATTTCATCGATGATGTGGTCATTTTCATCATTTCTATCTATTCAAAATCATCGTTCATTTAACCAGTGGATTCCAAACATTTTCACTAAAATTTTGACGATTTCACTGATGGATTAGACATTTCCATTGGTCTTCTTTTCCATTTCATCATTTGAATATCCCTAGGGTTTTTTAATGTTTTTTACATTCATCTAGACAAATTTGCCACTCTCACGAGACCAAATCATCGATTAATTTGACCATATAGCTATTTTGGCAAAAGGCTCTGTGCCATTTCTCTAAATGGTGATTTTGACATTTTCACATATGAAATCACCAAATTTTAGGACCATTTTGATAATCTAGAGACCAAATCTCCATTTTCGGTGATGAATTCACCATTTTCATAGACAAATTTGTGTATTTAAAAATAATGATTTCATGTTTCATTCAACTTTAAAGAGCTATAAATGACATTAAATGCAAAAGTAATAATAAAATAAGGGTACCTACTAGTGTCCCCATGCCTCATGGTTATCTTAAATCTTGTACTCAGTTTAGAAGTGCTCTAGGTCATGCTCGATAAGGAATTTTATGAAGGTTACTCATGCACAAAGTTATAAAGCTAAGTTTTTAAATTAAAGGGTGAAACTGGATTATTTTTATTTTCCAACGTGACTATGTAACCTTTTATTTAAAATATGTTTCCCTCATTGCACTATTTTTCTTATATAGAGGCCTATTTTTTGCCCTGATGTCCATTTTTTTTCCCATTTCCACCTATCTCTTTCATTTTTACTCCCCATCTATTAGTTTTAGACCATTATATCATTATTTCAAGGGTTTAATTGGCCAATTTTTTTTAAATATCCCCTTAAAGGGGTACCTAGGGATAACCAAGCATTGATTTGAGGCATATTTGAACCCATTTGCTAGTATTTTTAATTTTTTTGTCAAAACTAACATCTATCAATTTTATTCCATGATCATTTTTATAACTATTTATTATTTGAAATGTTATTTCTTCATCTACATATCACAATGCCTTATCAAATAGGGCAAATTTAGAACTCCAATTTTATCACTTTCATGTCAAAATTATATAATGGAGTGATTCTAAGTAAATACATGGTCTAGTCTGAAGTCATTTGTTTATCTAATATACGCGTTTGAACTCACCTTGGGGAATCTTGAAGTATAATAAAATCAACATATTATATATGTTCAATTATCAATTTCTCTATTCAATTACCATTTTGGTCAATTTATTTTTTTAATTCCCTCTTTTCTAATCAATTCAATAATTTTCCCTTCCCTGTTTAATCACATTTTCCTTCTCAATTTTAGTCTAATAATCAATTCCTTACATTGTATTAATTAAATAGGTCTTTGAGCTATTGAATTAATTACTCTTCCAATTACTAATTTTCTTCTTGTCCCCCTCAAAAGGACATCTTCATGCAAAAGGGAATCTTAAGATCCTAAGAATATACCCTTGTGAACACACCACTTATTAAAAAAATTAACAATAAAGGGGATCATTATCCACCCCTCATCTTGGAAATAAGATGAAGGTCCCACCTTTGAGATCCATTTCCAATATGAAGGGACCAAATTCATTTATCTTTGATATTTATAAGGGGCATCCTCTACCCTTCATATTGGAAACAAGATGAATGTATTATATTCATCCATCATTGATATTTACAAAGATCATTCTGCACCCTTCATCTTGATTGAGATAAAGTTCATATATCATCAATCCATGTGCTTGATACATGTTTAATTTAGAGGACTCTTTTGTAACCATTTATCTTTATTTCAAGATGAAGGGTCTTCCTTGATTTGAATTTATTATAAATACATATCTTGCAATGTAATTTAACATGCTCAAGATATATGATGAAGTGTTATCAAATCATCAAGTATCTTTATGCATCAATCTTCTACTCTTTTATCAAATCAACATGGTCCATAACTTTAATGGAGGTGTATAACTACAATTGGCATTGATAAAGACCATCAAAATCTACATTTGAGCCAAATCCTAACAAATACAAGCTACGATGAAAGTTTGCATTACATTTTTTTGAATCTCTAAAGCATTATAGTATTTTTTATATTTTGTTGAGCTCATGAGGTCCTAGGTGTGTGTTTTCATATTTACTATCACTTTATTTTGTGCTCTTAACAAATTTGAGAAAATATAGAGGACTCAAATTCTATCATTACATATTTTGTCATCATTTCGATGGTTCACTTGATCATTTTTTTTTGACTATTCACTCAAATCTAAGGCTAACAAAGTATTGCTTTGGGGCATATTTGAACATGTTTACTAGTATTTTTAGCAAATTTCATCAAAATTATCATCCTTTAATTTTATTCCATGATCATAGTTAACCAATATAATGTGACAATGTTTGACCAAAGGACTCAAGTAATGTCACCTTATACTAGAAACTGACATAGGTTTAAGTGAAAATCACTGATCTTTTTGATATACATTTTGAGATGATAAAATTTAAGACTCTTTAAAATTAATTAATTATTATAGGTTATTAGTAGGGTTTTTAAGTCCCCTTTTCTTAAACAATATTTAGGAACTGTTAACCTTTTCATCCCTGCATTAGTGATAATTATACATCAAATAGGTTTATAGCCTAAATTTTCATTTGCAAAAACTAAATGGTCTTGATATATCTTGCAGTACATGGGCACTTTAGAATGATCTATCAATTTGTTGTCAAACCATCTAGTTTTTTTTTAGGGGGTCTTGTCCCTTTCACAACCACTATATCTATCAATTACTCAGTGAAATGTGATGTCTAGTACATGTTTTCCCTAAGGATATATTATAAATTTCAAGTTAACCACTCAAACACTATCCAATCAAATAGTATGCTCAATTTTTATACCCCACTAGATGGGTGGGGTTGGTACGATGCTGAGAGATGAAACCCTAGGTCAACACACCCCTAAAGAAATTGTGAGGAGGTGATGAAATATTACTCGATAAACCAAAAGAAAAAAATAAATATGTAATTTATTTATGATTCTCAAGACCCCAAAAATGGGCAAGAGAAGAACATACATCAAATAAGCTTTTGGGAGACAACAAGACAACCAAAAAAGAATGATAAAGAACACAACTATTTAAGAAAAAATGCAAGGTAAAATGCTCTTAAGAACACAAAAGCAATTGTGGTTTTTTCTTTCTTAAGCACCCATTTGTAAGTGTGAATGAAATTTACCTTGGTTAGTTATAAAATTAGACTAAAAGTATGCTAAACCTATAATGTAAGTGGTTAAATTTTAATCAATCATTTTAATCACTTTAAGGAGATTGATTTTAGATGTTTCAAACTCTTACATTTTCACACAGAGAAATTTTTTATGATATGTAGGAGCTTTTCACTATTTTAAGAACATGCATAGAAAATAGATAGAAGACAAAAAACTAGACAAAGATGATTTCATCGATTATAAGGACAATTTAAATAATTAGGAAAATAATTTCACTAAGATAATGATAAATTCACTAAACATCGATAATTTCATTAAAAGTAAAAAAAAATATTTAATGAACAAAAAACCAAACCTGGAAAAAATTCATTAATAAGTGGACAATTCATTTCATGTGAAACAATTTCACTAAAAGTGTGAACAATTTCACCAAAACTCAAAAAATGAAGTATGTCTAACAAAGGAAAAAGTTGCTAATAATCTTCCAATTTTACCAAAAATTAGGACAAATTCACTGAAATAAAGAACAATTTCATTGATTAGCAGACCTGTATGAAAATATAATAAAATAGACCTAAAAAGAACATGGAATGATTTCATCATTTATAGAGATGATTTAACCAATTAACAAAACAACAAAGATGATTTCATCATTTTTAGGGATGAATCCATCGATACACAAAGACATATAGAATAAAAAATGAACATAAAAGAGCTAAAATATCATGATTCTTTCCAGAGCAAGATTAGTATATAGGCTCAAATAAAAGGTGTGGGGTGCGCAGTCCCACTGGGAATGCCATATATGATGATAAAATATGAATCGTATATATTTTCACAAATTTGTTAAGATCACAAAACAAAGTGATAGAAAATATGAAAATAAACACCTAAGACCTCTTGAGATCAACAAAATACAAAAAAGACTACAATGATTTAGATATTCAAATAAATGTAATGCAAACCTTCATTGTAGATTATGTATACACATAATATTTTCAAACTTTACCAGTTCCTAACAAATTTCATTTTGGAGAAACCCATCGAGTCCCAATCTCTTTGAGTGCACACCTTAAGGGGTGCATCGAGAAAGGGGTGGGTAAACCATTGGTGCTTTGCAGGATTGTTATCCATTTTTCCATTTGTTATCTACACACTTGTCTCCTAAAAACCATTCCCCTAAGCTTTGCTTCCTATTTTTCACCCTCCTCTAGTAATTTACCATCTTCATTATCACTTTCCCTAACCTAAAACCCTTTTTGGTAGTTTACATGACTATGTCAGCCACATCAACCCTGTATTATTATTTACAAAAGCTTAAAAAGAACTGAAGTGGCCATGGCTGACATAGTTCATTATCTAGTTAGTTTGTTGTCAATTTAAATACTAGGTCGATCGAGTTGACCTTGTTAGCCAAAATGTTTGGAAGAGTTTAGGGTTAGATATGCCTATTTAAACACAATCATTTTCCCATTTATAAGAGAAGAGAAGAAGTAAGATCTATTTCGTATCTGCTTATCCACCATTCTACTTGAGGATCAAGATTAGATTTCTTACTTTCTTTGGAGATACAGATCTTGTCTTATGGAGAAGTCTTTTGGATGAATTGATAGGTTGTGTATCCTAAAGTTGATTTATCCTTATCATCCTTACATACTAAAATAACCTCTTATGAAGCACCTTAGCCAAGGGAGAGATTAAGGCTCAATGGATTCATTATCAAAGGTGAGTATTACTTTGTTCCTCCTTTGTAAGAGTAGATAGATATGCATTTGTACTTCTCTTCCATGCATTAAGATTACATATACATTGACGTGAGTATATGTCTCCTATGTATGTTTAATTTTAATGTCTATTACCCATAATTTATGTTATAAGCTTTGGTGAGCACTAGATTAGTATTTGAGTTACTTATTATTAGTTTAGTGAATATGAAAATGTAAGTTTTAGTCAGGGTTATAGCATAGTTTTGCTTGATTGGAGGATTTGGAACCCTCCCCAGTGATATTATTGTGGTAAGATATCCCTTAATTAGGTTTAGTGGATCCATATTGGTCATGACCTTGATTATCTAATGTATCCCCAATTAGAAGTGTAAGTAGGATCTACCTTCTCTGAGTTAGGATTGATTTGTAGATCTATTGCATTTCCCATTGCATATATTCTAGTGAACCCAAAATGAATCTAACCCTTGCAATTTTTATTTCACACTTTCATTTCTATCATTTTATTATTTTTCTATATTTATGATACTATGTCAACCAAGATGGTATAGTTCTAACTTTTGTGCACAGGTTTAACACACAATTTTATCAGAATGAATCTATTATTTTTGTGTAGGTCTTCATATGATATAAGTTACTAAATTGAACATGTCAACATAATACTCTTCTTCAGTCTAAGATAATAAACTAAGTTGAATAGGTCAACTTAGTCTTTCAATCAACATCAAGATCAAAAAACTAAGTCAAGTAGGTCAGCTCAGTCTTTTAGTCAACATCTAGATCAACAAACTAAGTTGGGTAAGTTAACTTACTCTTTCAGTCAACATCCAGATCAACAAACTAAGTTAGGTAGGCCAACTTAGTTTTTTAGTTAACATATAGATTAAAAAACTAAGTTAGGTAGGTCAACATAGTATTTCAATCAACATCTAGATTAATAAACTAAGTCCGGTAAGTCAAGTTAGTATTTCAGTTAGCATCTAGATCAATAAACTAAGTCAGGCAGGTTGACTTAGTCATCTTATCTTACTTCAACACATAGGGTTTTACACAACTGGGATGAACTAGTCAACTTAGTTTACAGAACTTGAAAGCAACATTCAACGTATTTCAACAAAAAATTTGCAATCCTTATCATCCTCCTACCCACAAAGGTTCCTCTCTTTCTCTCTATCAATTTATTACTTCATTATAATTCTATTTTATGCAAGTTTGTAGTCTTCAAAATTGCAATCCTACAATAAACTAAGTCAACCTAGTTGACTTAGTTTTATAGCCTATCTTCTGTCTAAAAGACTTAGTCAACCTGGTCAACTTTGTTTTTAAAGAATCTTGCTTCCACAGAACAATAGTGACCCATTAGACTCTGTTCTGTACTATTTACATATTATATCATCTAAACTGACTTTGTACCATTCTTAATTTTGGAACCAACAACTATTTACTAGTAATTAATCCACACTTTCATTTTTAGCTATTTACATGCTTAGAGTAGCTCACATAGTATAATTAGGTGGTTTTTAAAATTACCATTTAGTTACACTATTTTGGTTTTTTTGTATACACTACCAAATCACATAATATTCAAAATACATTTTACATTTGTCTTCCCACAACCTACCTACTTGGATTTCATCACCAAGGGGCAAGTCGACTTGGTTTTCTAGCCAAGTATAAACACATGGTTAATAATATATATTGGAAAAGCACCTAACACCCTTATCACTATGGAATTATGAAGTGAGGGGGTAGGCCCCAATATCAAGCCAGTACCATTACCAATATAGATCCTTTTTAGCCTAAAATGTATTGAAACTATCCATAGATTATTTTATAGTTCCCTATTTTTAGCCAACTTCCATATCATACTTAAAATAACACTTTATAATAATCTAAAAACACTCAAGATGAATACTTAGTTAGTACTTACTTTTTAGTTGACTACTTGTTCTTTGATCATTGTGTGTTGTATTACAGGTACTTGCATTGACTAGTATTGGTGCAAGGTTTTGTACTGTGTGCCCCAATTGGATCATTATCAGTGATCCAATTGTTTATGTCTACTTCTATTTATTAATTCAATTACGTTACAAAAAAATTATCTATTTTTAGCACACTATCATTCTATTCGACATAGTCTCTTATAGACTATTTTTTTCCCTACCTATAATACTAAGTTGACTTAGTCAACCCTGTACTCTTTTTTGCCAATCAAGTTATAGTACTAACTCAACCTGGTTGACTCTATATCCTTATCAAACTATCATTTCCCCTAATTTTAGTATTAAGTCAACTTGGTCGATCCTGTATTATTTTCTACTAGTCAAGTTATAATACTAAGTCGACCTAATTGACCTTGTATCCTTATTAGACTAATTTTTCTCTTATTTTTAGTACTAAGTTAACCTGGTTGACCCTATAATTTTGATCCCCTAACCAACTAAGTTGGTCACTTACTACTAAGCTAGCCCACTAGTGTTTCACCTAACTAACTAAGTCATCCACTTACTACTATGTTAGCCCACTAGGTTTTCACCTAACCAACTAAGTTGGCCACTTAGTACTAAGTCATTCCACTAGTTTTTTCACCTAACCAACTAAGTTAACCACTCATTACTAAGTCATCACCTAGTTTTTATTACCCTATTTGTAGTACTAAGTCAACTTGGTCAACTCTATATCCCTTTTTCTAGTTAGATTATAGTACTGGGTTAACCTAATCAACCCTATATCCTTATCAGACTATGTTTTCCCTAGGTTTTAGTATTAAATCAACCTCGTCAACCCTACTCTTTTCTACCAATAAATTTGTAGCACTAATTTGACCTAGTAGACCCTGTACTATTGTATATTAGTCAGGTTATAGTACTAAGTCTACCTAATCAACCCTATAGCCTTCTTAGCTCAGTTTTATACCTTGTCTATAATATTAAGTCAACCTGGTCGACCCTGTATCCTTTTTGGCTCAGTTCTATACCTTGTCTATAGTAATAGGTTGACCTAGTTTACCTTGTATCCTTCTTAGCTTAGTTTCATACCATTTTTATAGTAATAAGTTGACCTAATTGACCCTATTCTATGTTTGGCCAATTCTATCTTTATTTTGTGTCTTTCTATCTAAATAATACATAATCTATACAACTTGGTTGATACTATTCTCTATGGTTATCTAGTTGTATTTAATAATGTTGTCATCTTTTCAACCTTCTCATAGTTAATAACATTTCATAATTAAGGATTTAGATCAGAACCTCACTTAATTTATTATTTTAGATGAAATTACTAACTTTTTTCCTTCATATTTTTCTAATCATAAATAAATCATTACATAATGTAATGCAGTTGAGATCCTTCATCCTAGTCATCCCCATAATACCAATGTTTGAAATCTTCCACTCAATACCCTTCCTCCCACCAACACTAATAATACCCCTCTTAATAACACTAAAACCCCACCTTCAAATACTGATGCACAAATTGACATAACTCAAATTTTTGTACAAATAGTTCAATAAATCAACATCATGCAAATAAATAATCATTCCCAAATAATTCAAATGCAACAACATTTATTACACACGACTAGTCAACCACCTTAAGTCATCATGTCTCAACCAAATCAAAATTTTGTCCTTCCTCCTCTTAGAGATGCCAATGGGAATATCATCCCTTAACCTCCAATGAATAACAAAATGCTTAAACATCTTCAAAATTAACTTTAATCCCCATTTATTGCATCCATAGATATTGGAAACATTTCTTCAACTATCACATATGATGGGACTAATTACCCTACTATATTTATTAAGTCTTTTGGTAATATCTATAAGGAATGGGTCAAAACTAACACATTTTCTAACACCAAGATCTTAGCCAAAACCTTTTTTGGTGATGCACTTGAATGGTACAACCAACTTTTTAGACATTCCATCTCACTACTAGAATATTTAGTCAATGATCTAGTGAAAGAATTCTAACATGATGAGCTTCCTAAAAATTAGCTTAGCCATTTCATCAATTCCAAACAACTCCTTAATGAATCTGCTCACACTTTCATCAAATGATGAAAATATCTATCTCATAAAGTGGACCATAACATGAATGATGATACTCTTTTAAAACTATTTGTTACTTCTCTTAAAGCTCCTTTTGAATAAAAAGTTTGAATCTTTTGCCCTAAAACTTTAGAAGAAGCCTTAGACCAAGCAAAAAGCCAAGACTTTCTATAACTCAATTTGAAACACTTTAAACAACTAATAAAGAACATTTTCAATCATTTTCTCATAACATTGATTCATCCAAGCCTCCTTAAACTCAAAATGGAGCATCCAATTCAACCAATTTTAATCCAACCCACCCTCGCTCAAGTCTAGAAAAACTTAAGAAGAAATTTACAGATTCTAAACCCATGAGCTTTGATCCTTCCAAACCTCCTCAAAAATGGTACAATACTGATAAGTTTTATTGGTGGCATACTACTATAGGTTATTCTCATGAGTCTTGTCATGATCTTCACTAATTTATTCTTGCTTCCTTGCTTGGTCCACACTTCAATCTTGATACTCTCACAAAATAAAATTATCAAGACTATCTTCAAGATTCTCAAATTCAATCTAAAGAATCATAATCATATCAACATCAACTAGCTAATAAACACCAAAACTTATCCCATAGATACACCTCATCCACTAATGTTGTTCAAACCATAGTTGACCCTTATTCCAACACCAATAAGGAAATTATATCTAACATGAACAACTTTAAACATATTATTGCATCCATTGAACCTCAACCTCTTAGGTCACATGAACCAAAGGATTACCTAGTTTAAATGCCTCCTCTAAAGCATATCTTACATGGCCCTCCTTTAGCTACTTTACCTCTTCATACCTCTCTTACACATCCTATGTCACATTCAACATCCCTACAATCTAAAAAACCAACACATTTACCTATCTCCAAATGCACCTACCAACCCAATGCAAATAATTTTAATTGTTCAATGTTACCTCACTCCACCTCACATGTTGGGGCATCTTGCGATGCCCATTCCTACATCCACTTACCATTAGGGAATATTACGATGCCCAATATTATTCTAGAATGCATAATAACAAATAAATTTAGCTTCAATAAATAGTCCAAGAAACATAGGTTTGTATTTCACATGCTCATATTTGATAAAGATGTTAACATTGATCTTATTATTATTTTTGTCTCATGTTTCTTTGTTTTTGTACACTTTAATTCTTTTAGTTTCACTTTACTAGCATCATTTTCACCTTTGGGTTCTTTGGTTTTTTTACACATTACATTTGGCATTTTTCTTCATTTTGGTTCTTATATATCTCTTTCATTTTTGTCTTTTTATGTCATTATTTACATTAGTAGCTTTTTGATTATTTTTACAACATTATTTAGCATTCACCTCATTAGTGTTCACCTTGTGAGTTGTAATTTAAGACCATGGATAAGACCAAGATCTCCTCACAAATTACCACATTAAAACATCTTTAAATCACTTTTTGGGATGACTACTATATTCATTGGTGTTTGTGCTAGATATGTTGTAGGTTAGTATGGATTTTCTTAGTGACATGATTATCATAGCATAGCCCCATCCTTTTCATAGAACTATTTTACCTCCTTGTGATCAAACATGAGAATATTCATCATTGTATCACTTATTGCATAGATGGATCTCTCATGATCCCCATATTTCCATTATTTCCTTTCATTTGAAGCTCACATCGATCAATTTTTAGATTGCACACTTACTTGTGGGCAAGTCTAGGAGTCTTTAGACACCTTGGTTTTTAGTTTCGTTTCTCTAGTGAACAAGTGTAAGCTATCTTATGTTTGTCACCTATTTAACTCATGTTTGGTTATTTTAATATGTATGGAAGAGGAGGAGTAGAAAAATCCAAAAAAAGTTAAAATCCAAATCATAAAAAACAAATAAAAGTCAATGATTCAAAGGCAAAAATAGTCTTAAAAGTTAGATCACACCAAAATATGTGATCTATATTTGGCACATATCCTATCTTAGTTAAATCTCAAACTCCATAGTTGGCCTTATGTTAGAGCCAAGGTCCATTGGGGTATGGTAGAATAGTAGATTGGGGTAGGAGTTCTCATTATATCATATACTATCTAGTTCTACCTACTTTCTTACATAAGTACTCAATATTCATAATAGATTGATGAATCTATAAGGGGTCCTAAGGAATGGGGAACACGTTGTGGGAAGGTAGGTTAATTTTAATTTTCATGCATATAGATTTCATGGGTTAATCTATGTACATTACTTGTTAGCGTAAGCTTTGTGTTCATTAGCCAAAGTATCCTAAGTCCTTGGTGTTGACAATTCTTAGCTTTTCTCACTTGTCTAGTGTGTCTCATTATTGCTAAGGATGTTTACATCACCAATGTGGTGCCTCACATCCCTTATTTACATCATATTTTCCTTATATTCCCCTTATTGGATATTGATTTTAGCTGATCATATCCTTGATCACATCTACCTTATTATGCCTCTTGGTTTATAGTTTATGAGTTGCATTTTAAGACCTTGGATAGGACCAAGCATTCCTCACAAACACCCTTACACCATTTTCTTACCACACCATATCATTATCATAATAGTCATGTCATTAGGTGGTTGTGTTTTCTTACATTGTATCTTAGAAAAAGCACTAAATTTGAGTTTTCATCCCTTAGAGTTTTTGAGTTTCATCTATTTATCATGTTATTGTTTGATTTTGTTGGAATTAACTTATATTAAATATGACATTTATCATTATCACATATTTACATTTATATTTATGTATTATGTCTTCATGTTTGTCTTACATCTTGACTCACATTTCATTTTCAGTCATTCATATTTATCTTCATGTTTGATTCAACATGCCTATCTTACATGGGGTTACTTTTCACTTGCTTACATATGTTTGTTAAAATTTTCATGCATGATATTTAATTTTTCATTCATGTTTTACATGCTTTCCAACATGATTTAGTATGTTATACATTCCTTTTTTCCATTTATGTTCTACATACTTCCCAATATGGTTTAGTATGTTCTACATTCCTTTTTGGCACTTATGTTTTACATGCTTTCCAATGAGATTTAGTGTGTTCTACAATCATTTATCATTCATTTTCCCTCATTTTTTCATTCATTTTCCTTTAATATTCTAACCTTGCCTTAAAAATATTAATTTACCAATTTTCCTAAGTAATTCATTGCTACTTTAACCATCCTATGCACACACATTGCTTTTATTATTAGTTTTGTATCCATAGGGTTTATCAAATGCAGGTACTACACCCTCCATGATCAATAATAGGATGTTTGCATGTAATAATTTAGTGAAAAGATAAGGTAAGGTAGGTATATGGTATTTTTAGTTACTCTCATTTCATTTTAGTATTAATTTTTGTACGTCATTTTTAGTTATCTTAGTTTCATGTGTTTCTATATTCTTTCTCAAAGCACCATCCCTTGTTACACTCACATGACATGTGATGAGATTCAAGTGGGGCATATGTATACACATAATATTTTCAAACTTTACCATTTACTAACACTTTCTATCTTATAGGAACTTGTCAAGTCTCAATCTCTTTGTGTACATGCCCTAAGGGGTATACCAGGATAGGGGTGGGTAGACCATTGGTGATTTGTAGGATTTTTATCCCTTTTACCCCTTGATTCTACACACTTGTCTCCTAAAAACCATTCCCCTAAGCTTTGCCTCTAATTTTTCACCCTCCTCTAGTCATTTACCATCTTAATTATCCCTTTCCCTAACCTAAAACCCTTTTTGGCAATTTACATGACTATGTCAACCACATCAACCCTATATTGTTATTTACAAAAGCTTACTGAGAACTCAGATGGCCATGGCCGACATAGTTCATTATCTAGTTAGTTTTTTTTATCAATTTAAATACTAGGTTGACCTTATCGGTCAAATTTTTTGGAAGGGTTTAGGGTTAGATACACCTATATAAACATAATCATTTTTCCATTTATAAGAGAAGAGAAGAAGTAAGATATATTGTGGATCTACTTATCTACCATTCTAATTGAGGAGAAAGCTTAGGGTTTCATAATTTCTTTAGAGATACTAATCTTGTCTTATGGATAAGCATTTTGAATGCATTGATAGGTTGTACATCCTAGAGCTGATTTATCCTTGTCATCCTTACATGCCAAAATAACCTCTTGTGAAGTACCTTCGCCAAGGGAGAGATTGAGGCTTGGTAGGTTTATCTTCAAAGGTAAGTATTCCTAATGTTGGCCCTCCTTTGTAAGAGTAGATATATATGAATTTGCACTTCTCTTCTATACATTAGGATTCCATATACATTGACATGAGTATATGTCTCCTATGCATGTTTAATTTTTATGTTTATTAGCCCCACTTTGTGCCAAAAGATTTGGTGAACACTAGATTAGATTTGATTTACTTGTTAATAGTTTAGTGAATATGAAAAAATAGGACCTAGTTAGGATTATTAGATAGTTTTGCTTTACTGGAGGCTTTGGAACCCTCCCTAGTGATATTATTGTGGTAAGAGATCCCTTAATTAGGTCTAACAAATCCATATTAGTCATGACCCCAATTATATAATGTATCCCCAATTAGAAGTGTAAGTAGGATCTATCTTCTCTAAGATAAGATTGATTTATAGATATATTGTATTTTTCATTGCATATATTTTGGTGAACCCAACATGAATCTAACCCTTGAAAGTTTTCTTTCATGCTTTCATTTCTATCATTTTATTATTTTTCTATATTTATGATACTATGTCAACTAAGATGGTATAGTCCTAACTTTTGTGTATAAGTTTAATGCATAATTATATCAGAATGACTCTATTCTTTCTATGCAGGTCTTCATTAGATACAGGGTACTAGATCAAACATGTCAACATAACACTCTTCTTCAGTCTCAAATAACAAAGTAAGTCTTAGGTTAACTTAGTCTTTTAATAAACATCCACATCAATAAACTAATTGAGTAGTTTGTCTCAATATTTTAGTTAGCATCTAGATTAACAAACTAAGTCAGGTAGGTCGACTTAGTATTTTAGTCAGCATTAGTGATAATTCTATGTCAAATAGGTTTATAGTCTAAATTTTCATTTGAAAAAACTAAATGGTCTTAATATACCTTGTATTACATGGGCACTTTAGAATGATCTGTTAATTTGTTGTCAAACCATCTAGTTTTTTTTGAGGGGTTCTTGTCCCTTTCAAAACCACTTTATCTATCAATTACTCAATAAAGTGTGATGTCTAGTACATGTTTGCCTTGAGGACCTATTAGATTTGTCAAGTTAATCACTCAAACACTATATAGTCAAATAGTATGCTCAATTTTTATACCCCAAAAAATGAGTGGGGTTGGTACGATGTTGGGAGATGAAACCCTAGGTCAACACATCCATAAAGAACTTAAGAGGAGGTGATGAAATCCAGATCACTAAGCCAAAAGAAAAAAGTAAATATGTACTTTATTTATGATTTTCAAGACCCCAAAAATGGGCAAGAGAAGAGCATACAACAAACAAGCTTTTAGGAGAACAAGATAGCCAAACAATAATGATAAATAAAAAAACTATCTAAGAAAAAAAATTCAAGGTAAAATTCTCTTAAGAACACAAAATTAATTGTGTTTTTTTCTTTTTTAAGCACCACTTTGTAAGTGTGATTGAAATTTTCCTTAGTTAGCTATAAAATTAGACTAAAAGTATACTAAACCTACAATACAAGTGGTTAAATTTTAATTAATCATTTTAAGCACTTTAAGGAGCTTGATTTCAACTATTTTATAACTCTTAGGTGATATGTGACCTTTTCACTATTTTAGGAACATGCACAAAAAATAGATAGAAGATAAAAAAACTAGACAGAGATGATTTCATCAATTATAAGGACAATTTCAATAATTAGGAGAATAATTTCACTAAAATCATGATAAATTCAATAAAAATTGATAATTTCATTGAAAGTTTTTTTTTTTTTTAATGATTAGAAAACCAAATTTGGAAAAAGTTCATCAATAAGTGAACAATTCACTTCATGTGAAATAATTTCACTGAAAGTGTGAACAATTTCAGCAAAACTCAAAAACTGAAGTATGTCTAATAGAGAACAAACTCACTAATAATGTTTTTGATTTCACCATAATTTAAGAAAATTTCATCGAAATAAAGAATAATTTCATTAATAAGTAGACCTGCATGAAATTAGAATAGAATAGACCTGAAAATAACATGGAATGATTTCATCATTTATAGAGATGATTTCATCAATTAGCAAAAAAATAGAGATGATTTCATCATTTTTGGGGATGAATTATTGATACATAGAGACAGATAGAATACAAGAAAATGATCATAAAAGAGCTAAACTATCAAGATTCTTTCCAAAGGAAGATTAGTATATAGGCTTAAATGAAAGGTCTGGGGTGTGCAATCCCATCGGGCATGCCATATATATTGATATAATATGAATCCTCTATATTTTCATAAAGTTGTTAAGATCAAAAAATAAAGTGATAGAAAATATGAAAAGACACACCTAAGACCTCGTGAGCTCAATAAATACAAAAAAGACTACAATGTTTTAGAGATTCAAATAAATGTAATGCAAACCTTCATTATAACTTGTGTTTATTGGGATGTAGCTCTGATTTAGATTTTTATGGTCTTTATTAATTATAATTGTAGTTAGATACCTCCATTAAATCTATGGACCATGTTGATTTGATCAAAGAGTAGAATATTGATGCACAAAGAGACTTGAAGATTTGACAACACTTCAACGTATATGTTGAGCATGTTGAATTGCATTGCAAAAAGATGTATTTATAACAAATTAAGATCAAGGAGGACCCTTCATCTTGAAATCAAGATGAATGGTTATAAAAGACATCAAGAGTGCACATGGATCAAGCACATGGATAGATGATGTAAGCCCTTCATCTCAATCAAGATTAAGGGTGCAAAATGATCTTTGCAAACATTAATATTGGATGAATATAAGCCTTTAATATTATTTATAAGATGAAGGGTGGAGAATATTATCCAATAAAGCACACATGGATCTCAAAGGTGGGACTTTCATCTTGTTTCCATGATGATGGGTGGAGAACAATTCCCTTTATTGTTAATTCTTTGAATAATTAGTGTGTTCACAAGGGTATATTCTTAGGATCTCAAGATTCCTTTTTTCATGAAGATTCCTTTTGGAGGGGGAGAAGAGGAAAATTAGTATTTAATTAAACAACTCAAAGACCTATTTAATTAATACAATGTAAGGAATTGATTATTAGATTGGAATCGAGAAGGAGAATGTGATTGAACAAACAAGTAAAAATTATCAAATTGATTAGAAAAGAGGGAATTGAATAGAGAAATTAACCCAAATGATAATTGAATAGAGAAATAAATAATTGAACAAATCTAATACATTGAATTTTCCATACTTCAAGATGCCCCAAAATGATTTCAAACATGTATATTATGATAGGACCGAAGTTCCCCAAAGCTCTGACACAACTTGTCAGATTTAAGAGCACACATGATTACCAATGTATAAGCAACTTAAACATGCAGAAATACCCAAAAGAACAAATAACTATCAATGAGAAATAGCACAGAATATGAGAGGCAACACACAATTGTATTCAACTCATTACAAAGGAAATTACAATAAAGAGATCACACTCTTCTTCCACCTCTACAAGGCCTTCCACACCTCAAGGGCTCCCAATAATCTTCCCTCTTGAGTAATCTTCTCTCAGTAGGTCACAACACACAACTAACACAAGCTGTTGTTCACCTCATTATACTTTTGGTACAATCAAGTATGAACTGGTACTCCAAGTAGATCTCACCATGATCTTGATCCTTGATGTATTGCTGTCACCTTGGATCTAGCTCCCCCGCCGATCTCCTTTCTGACCCTCACATACACACATCCCTACAGACCAACTTGATCTTACTTATCACATGTAGATCTCCTCCATGATCCTACAACACCCTGCTGACCAAACCTGATCTTACATACCTGGAAGAACATGCTCTTCCAGGGGAAGAACTCTCCAAGTTCTACTTAGTTCTTCTACTTAACAATACAGCCCATGAGTCTATTATATAGATCTCATGCATACAATGATTAGACTTGCAGCTCAAGACTCAAATTGGTCTTCATCATGCAAACTGCCCATTCACTTAACTGACTATTCATCAACAACAGTTCTAGAACCACACAGGTGACCGACGTTGGTCCCTGTTTGATTGGAGGTGACCAACGTCGGTCGACTGCTGCCGAGGTCTATTTCCTTCTGTACGTCCACTGACCGATGTTAGTGATCCTGCCAATGCTAGCAACTGCATACTCAGCATCCTCCTTCCTATTTGCATTTGGGTGAAGCTTTTAGCTCCACACCCTAATAATCTCCTACTTGGAGATAAACAACTGCACCTATACCTATACCAGTACTTTGTCTAATCTGCATCCTGGCTTGTATCCCTCTCCAAGCTCCCACTTGAAGACAACCCACCACACAACTTGTGTTGCTACACCTGTGTCTGAATTTCTCAGATTACCTTCTTTTGCCTTGCTATACTCCCACTCAAACAATAACCCCTTTGAGTAACCTATAATCAACAAACCACTAACCAGATCTGGGCCATCTATTAGTCAAACTCGCTCTGAGAACGTCCAACCTCACTCTGATACCATTTGATAGGACCGAAGTTCCCCAAAGCTCTGACACAACTTGTCAGATTTAAGAGCACACATGATTACCAATGTATAAGCAACTTAAACATGCAGAAATACCTAGAAGAACAAATAACTATCAATGAGAAATAACATAGAATATGAGAGGCAACACACAATTGTATTCAACTCATTACAAAGGAAATTACAATAAAGAGATCACACTCTTCTTCCACCTCTACAAGGCCTTCCACACCTCAAGGGCTCCCAATAATCTTCCCTCTTGAGTAATCTTCTCTCAATAGGTCGCAACACATAGCTAACACAAGTTGTTGTTCACCTCATTATACTTCTGGTACAATCGAGTATGAACTGGTACTCCAAGTAGATCTCACCATGATCTTGATCCTTGATGTATTGCTGTCACCTTAGATCTAGCTACCCCGTTGATCTCCTTTCTAACCCTCGCATACACACATCCTTGCAGACCAACCTGATCTTACTTATCACATGTAGATCTCCTCCATGATCTTGCAACACCCTATTGACCAAACCTGATCTTACATACCTGGAAGAACATGCTCTTCTAGGGGAAGAACTCTCCAATTTCTACTTAGTTCTTCTACTTAACAATACAGCCCATGAGTCTATTATATAGATCTCATGCATATAATGATTAGACTTGCAGCTCAAGACTCGAACTGGTCTTCATCATGCAAACTACCCATTCACTTAACTGACTGTTCATCAACAACAATTCTGGAACCGCACAGGTAACCGACGTCAGTCCCTGTCTAACTAGAGGTGACCGACGTCGGTCGACTGCTGCTGAGGTCAGTTTCCTTCTGCACATCCACTGACCGATGTCGGTGATCCTACCGATGCCGGCGATTGCATACTCAACACCCTCCTTCCTGTTTGCATTCAGGTGAAGCTTTTAGCTGCACACCCTAATATATTAGATGGATATATGACTTTAGACTAGAAATTGATAATTGAAAAAATCTAATACATTGAGTTTTTTGTACATCATGATGCCCCAAAGTGAGTTCAAACATGTATATTAGATTAACATATGACTTTTGTCTAGACTATGTGTAATTGCTTAGAATTGATCCATTATATAATTTTGACACGTAAGTGACAAAAATGGAGTGTCTATAGGTATAAGGCATATCATGCCCCTCCCCTTAAAAATAAAATCACTCTCAACATTGAATCAAATTTGGGCGGTGTTGTAAAAAAGATCAATCCTCCCATGTTACATCTTTATGATTCAAATTCTTCCAATTGATCAAATAATCCTTAATCTCTCTTGTTTGCATCCTTTTACACAATGTGTTGAGGATATCCTCAACTTCTAAAATGAATTTGTCTATTTTATATAGTTTTGGTATCTCAGTTTGGGTAGAAACTATCTATCCAATTACCTTTTTAAGTAAAGATACATGAAATACATGATGCATGTGAGTGACTTGGGGTAGTAATAGCTTGTATGCCATACTATCAATTTTATTTAGAATCTTATAAGGGCCATAATATTTAAGATAAAGTTTTTTATCCTATTTATATTACTTTAGAGACATATAATTATATGGTTAGAAGTGCACAAGCACCCAATAACCTATGCAAAAATTCCTCTCACTATGTTGTTGATTTACTTGTTGCTTCATTCAATTCTATGCCATTGATAAATTTTATCTCAACTATCTAATACCTCTTGTTGATGTTGAATGTGTTCTTCAAATACTCAAACCTTGGGTTAAAAATTCAAGGATGAAGTGATGGATTGGGGATGATGACCATAAAGTGCCACAAATGGAGATATTTTGGAAGAGGTATGGAAGGGAGTGTTATACCACCATTATTCTAGTGACAACCAATGAACCCATTATTCTTGTTTATCTAATGCAAAATGGTGATAAACTTCTATGAATTTGTTGACCACCTCTATTTTACCATAATATTGAGAATGATATGACAAACTATGAGCCAATTAATTACCCAAACATACAAATAAATCAATGAAAAAATTACTTATAAATATGGGATCATGATCACCTACAATGATCTTGAGAGTACCATGCAAATTTTCAACTATATTGAGAAAAGCAATAATTATTATACTGGATACAATTGGTTATGATAAAAAACAAAAATGAACATATTTTATGAGCCTATCCATAATTATCATGATGACGTTTTTTACCTTCAAACTTTGGTAACCATGCAATGAAATCCATGGAATCCTCCTCCCACATGTAGCTATGGATGGATAAAGGTTGTATAAGACCTTGTGTGTTAATGTTTTACTTTTTTTTTATTAAGAAACCATGCATTCTATCACAAATTTATGTGTATCTCCCTTGATTCCTTCCCAAAATAGATCCTTCTTTATTTTATAATAGGTTATCAAAAAAATTGAGCTCCCCCTTATTGTAGATGTATGAATCTCCTAAAGGATCTTATGTTTGAGGATAAAATTATTACATAGGTATAATCTATCTTTATACCATAATGTTTTCCCTTTCCATTCAAAGTTTTTAAAAACATAAGAACCTTACTAAATATTCTAAATCAGAACCTATTTATCCCTATCATTCTAACATTTAGATATTTCCTCTTATAACCAATCTACATGCCAAATGGTCATTGCACATAGAAATGCCTCAACATATTCATTCCTCCTAGATAGTGCATATGATACCACATCATATTTTCATTTCTTCTATAATATTTCAAAGTCATATCCACACATTCTAGTCACCCATTTTTATTGTTATTCCAATTAAAATTATTGTTCCTAAAAATATTTTAGACTATCATGACCAATCTCTACATTAAAGTGTCTACCCATCAGATAAGGTCTCCATTGCTTGACTTCAAAAATAATATCCATCATCTATTTCTCAAATTAGATCGAGCCTATTTTTTATTTCATTACTGAATCTCAAATGCA
Organism: Torreya grandis; assembly: GCA_037957365.1. Classification (NCBI taxonomy): domain Eukaryota; kingdom Viridiplantae; phylum Streptophyta; class Pinopsida; order Cupressales; family Taxaceae; genus Torreya; species Torreya grandis. Next base: position 2,291,580 of record JARHVA010002088.1, on the reverse strand, counting down.
ATGGGTCTTCATTCATACATGATTACTACCCCGATGACATATTCTAATGCATCATATTTAATAACATTTTTTTTGAAAAAATCAGGGGTGGCCAAAACTGGAGTGGTGCACATAGCCTCTTTCAACTTCTCAAATTCCTTGGTAGCTATTTCTTGCCAATGGAAGGAGTATTTATTCAACAAGGATGTGATTGACACTTCTCTGTTGCTATAATTTAAAAAAAATAGCTATAGTAACTTGTTATCCCCAAAAAATTGTGAACGCTCTTGAGGGCCTTTGCCACTTACTGCTCCATCATAGTTTTGATAATCTTAGGGTTGAATTTGAATTCTTTATGTGAAATAATATGAACCAAGTAATACACATCTTGGATTCTAAAACCATATTTTGAAGGTTTGGCATAAAACTGATGTTGTTCCAAAACTAACACTACCTATTTCACATGCTTTAAATGTTCTTCCCAAGTTTTGATGTATATTACAATGTCATCAAAAAACACCAACACAAACTTCCTTAATAATGCCATAAAATAGTATTCATCAAACTTTTAAATTTAGATGGTGCATTTGTGAGACCAAAATGTATGATCATAAACTCATAATAACATTCATGAGTTTTTAAAGATATTTTAGGGATATCCTCCTTTTGATGATACCAAAAATGATGATATAGTTTGGTAAAATAAACAACACCATGTAATTCATCTAAAAAATCATCAATTAATGTAATAGGAAACTTATATTTGATGGTGTACTTATTTATTTATATGTAGTTTGGGCACATTATCCAATTTCAAACTTCTTATGCACCATGACAACCTAGGAAGAATATTCACTTTGGCTATGTCTGAGGAATATTCATGTACCATCTTTTCAATTTCACTCTTCTAGGTATATGGATACCTAGAATTAGTATTTTGAAATGATCATGTTATTTTATTGGTGGTGGTCCTTTTGACATGGCACTAAAATCATCTGGGTGGTCATAAATAATCATCTATAAATTATGATGTGTAGCCATATTTGTTGGTATAAATTCTATGGAATAAATCATGCTAAAAATCCTTTAGCCCATTTTTAAAAATCTTAATCATCTAATGAAAAGTAACCAATTATGGATATTTTGATCGTAATCCTCCTATTTAAAATGTCCTACCTTTAGAGTGAAAGTTCATGAATAATTCATGGTAATTTATCTCTAATGTACCCAAAGTTATGAACCATTGAACTCCACAAAAATTTCTAGCCCTACCCATGGTAATAACAAACATAGGATAATATAACATTTAGTCTCCCATAAGAAGATAAATACTATGGCATTTTATAGAATAATTATTTGTTTCACCATTTAAAATCATGACCTTAAATTCTAGAGAGCTAGGTAAATGAAATAGTTCAAATGAGTATCCAACTTACTATTGATGAATTTGTATGTACTTCATGAATAAAACAATCCTATCATATTCTATTTCTTGAGGAAACCTATCACCTTAAGAATTTGATGAGTAACAATACTTGAAAGTGCATAACATGATATAATAGGATGCTAATATTTAGATTCATCCTCTATCTCTTCCATACCCTCACTTCATGCCTCATCATTTTATTTATCTTTATTGACAATTTAAATATATAAAAACTTATTTTCATCACATTTATGTCCTTTGCTCCACTTGTTGTCACAACTGAAACATCACCATTTTGCATGCTTTTATTTAATTTACTGAGGGGTCAATCTTGTAGGTTGAGGATATTATTATGTTGTGGAAATTTGTTTTTGGACATTAGAAAAAGACATTAATTTTTCCTCTACCTTTAATGCTAATGGTATGGATTCAAATACTGAAGTTGTATTAAACCCAATAACCTCAAGTTGGATGTTATCCTTGAGCTTACCCAAGAACAAGTTAGTAATGTTATCCTCATTAATGTCATCCATGTGTAAGGATAGACTTTTGAATTTTTGAATATTATCCTTATTTTTCACAACTTTGCTAATTGATTGAATTATTTTTCTCAGAAATTTTTATAATAATGCATTTGCATCTCCTTAGTAAATATCAACCAAGTAATAGAAAGACCCTTATTTTTATTTTGAGTGCACAACCACCTATACCAAATAAAATACTATATTTATAAATATATAGAGTCCATGGCTAAATTCTTATCACATGGAGTCTAATGTAGATCAAATAAATTTTCTATTTGATTAATCTAAGTGAGTGGATACTTACCATCAAACTTGTGCATTTTCACTTTTGGCATCATGTAATATGAACTAGTATTGTAGTTGTGATTTTTTTGAGTGGGAGAATGAAATTAATTGGTGGAGGATTATTTTATGGAATCTAATCCATAAAGGTGGTCAATTTGCCATTGATAGTTTCCAATTTATTTACCACTCCAAGATAATCTTTCTTCACCATGGTTTATATATAAGACTAAAGTTGGTGAACCACTTCAGAAAGCAAATGATCTAAAGTTCTAGACTCTATGTCATTATTATGAAGAGTTGTTGGAGTGTCTTTACCTTTCCCATGACCATGAGTGTTAGGCTGAACCATGCAACAACTCCAAGATGAAGTGTTTTAGGCCTAAAAAAATTGTACCAGTAGATTATACCATTACAATCATCTCATCAAGATAAATCTAATGACTACTATTTTGCATAGGGGTGAAAAAAATAAAACTTAAAAAAAAGAATCCAAACAATATTGTGGTGATGAAAAAATTATATTCTTTCCAAATCACAAATTATGTTTTTTATTCTTTAGTTATCGAAAAAACTACAACACCAAATATAAAAAATAATGTTACATAGGATTTCAAAAATTGATGTTATGACACCACTTGTAACAATGGAATAATTTGTCTCAACAATGGAATAATAATGTTTTTTAATAATAAAATAATATATCTCAAAATTAATAATAGAATAAATAGATCCACAATAATAATTGACAAAAGAGTAGAATACTTGATAAATATGACCAAGTCATTTCGAGAGGGCAATCTCCACAATAATGTAATAAGAGCATCATTTTCAATATGATGATCAAATACTAACCACTACCTATTATATATACTCTACTTAGCCATGGTTATTCCATAGACCAACCTTACTAATAACATATAGAAATATGACAAGATAATATTAAAGGTATGTAATCCATGAGTCAAACACACATATCCCTAGATAAGCTATAGGTTAAAGGAGTAACATAATTTCACTCTTATATTATGAGATAACCAATATTTACTATGGAAAATTTTGATATCAGTTAATGAGAGAATCAATTAAGAAATCATTTTTATCCTATCTCATGTACCCATGGGAAATTAATACCAAGATTGAGTTACATGTATCTGCACCAAATTATGAATTTTCATGGAATGTATTAAATTTAATAATTGACAAATTTACAAATACCTAATTTCAAATAATGAGTTTACCATATTCAATGGGTAAATTACTTGATGACTTGACATAGCTCACATATTATTGTATATATTGCTCCGATAATATCACACACACATAAATGTGTCTATGTGTGTGTATTGATATGATCTATTCATGAGCATCATAACTCATATCAAAAAGTGGAAAACATTGGGTTTTTCTCCATTTGATCAGATTTTTTTAGAATGGTTTACTTGTCCATTTGGTATAGATATTTAGACTGATACATAATCTCAAATTGGTTTAGATTTTAATAGTTTTAGATTGGTTTAGATTAGGTCATAATATAAGATAACATGATTCAAATAATTTGGATTAGGTCAAATTATGAGATAAATATATATAGACTACAACATGTCATGATATGCATGACATACATTGTTATAGATTATAAATTCATATATATTGAGGTATATGTAATGCATATGTCAAACATGGTACATAATTTATTATTTTATAAGTTATTAGATTGATTATATTGAATGACAAATTATGTCATTCTATATCACATGTTGGCACCAATTAGATCATACTGGGAAATATGTAATGCATATGCCACACATGTTACATATTTCAAGATTATAAAATTTATTAGAGTGATTAGAATAAATGACATAATATGTTAATTTATATTTCATTTTAGCACCACCTAGAGAAAATTAGGATATATGCAATGCATATGTCACACACATTACATATTTAAAAATTTTATAAGTTAAAAATTTGATAAAATTCAATGATTATGTCATTATATAACACGTAGTGCCAATTGGATTAGGGTGGGGGCATGAAAACTCTTCATGAATTCAATATTATATTTTTATATTTTCAAGTTGAAACTAAAGATAACATTTTAAATCTTATTTTATCTACAATTATTCAATTTAAATATACGCCATATTATGAGGTCTCTTCCTTTATATATGAGCCTAGTATTGGTATCCATATTTTCATATTGAGTCTATTATAGGTTCAAGATCAATTAAATGAGATTTCAAATGATGTTTTATGTCTCTTAATGAGTGATCATTCTCCCAAAATCACTTGAAAGTTTGTTCGATTCTTTGTTCAAGAAGAAAACATGAAAAAAATAAAAATTCTACATATGGATTGGGTCATTTGAGGACCTAATATATTTCCACTTATTAAATCATGAGGATACTCCATGAGAAACACAATAATATGTCTATTGTCAGGATCCCTACTCCTTAAGAGTACACTTGATTACCTTTGTATAAGCAACTAAACACGGAATTTAACCAGAAGTAAAATGTAACTAGAATTTAGAAACAACACAAAATATGAGAGACAATACAACCTTGTATTAATACTCTTCCAGAAGGAAATACAATGAAGAAATCACACTCTTCCCACACCTCTTGCGCGTATCAGTAATTCTCCCTCAAGAGTTCTCTCTCTCAATTACAAAAAAAATCAACTCAAACACAGAGTTGTTATTTCCAACCAGTCAGTAACAATACTGCCAGTACACCAACCAGTAAGTGACAATAAACTCCACCATTGTTGCCTACTTCCAGTACCACCGAGTACACCACGTACTCCAAGTAGATCTCCTTGATCTTGCTCTGTGATGTGTTGCTGATCTCCCTAATCTTGCTACCCCGTAGATCTAATTGACCTCGCACACACACACACACACCTGTAGATCAATCGACCTTACTTACCATGTAGATCTCCCTGATCTTGCACACCTATAGATCAACCTGGTCTTGCACACCTACAAACCTAGATCTTACATACCTTGGAAGAACCCTTGTCCTTGCCTTTGCAAGTCCTTATGATTCTACACATTACAATATAGCCCCATGGGTCTATTATATATATCCCATACAAACAATAAATAGACTTCCTAATTACAATAATTAGAAACACAGACTCAAGACTAAAATTAGTCTTTACATGCAAACTGGTCGTTCAACAAACTAACTATTCATGTAACTAATAGTTCTGGAATGCACAGGCGACTGACATCGGTCACTATCTATCTGGAGATGACTGATGTCGGCTGATCCATGACTGATGTCGACAGCTTGCTATCTAATCCTGACCGATGTCGGTTGGCCTGACCGACGTCGGTTACTGTGACACTCAACAACCTCCTCCATGTTTGCATACCTATGAAGCTTTTAGCTCCACAACCTAAAAATCTCCCACTTAGAGATAAACAACTGCACCTGTACCTGTACATTGTCTAATTTTGTTTCCTAGCTTGTATCCCTCTTTAAGTTCAATCTTGAAGACCAACCACCACATATCCTATGGTGCTACTCCTGTCATCCAAGTAACCTGCCATATCCGAATCTACATACCCATGTAGAGAAGTGCTTGACCTTGCATAGCATGTTAACCTACTACTGGTCTCTCTTAGATACCTGAGAATCCACTGAAATACTTTCTAGTGCTCCTTTCCCAGATTGGCCACAAACTTGCTGAAAAATCCCACTGCTTGGGCAATATTAGGTCTAGTACACATGTACTTAACCTCATCATGTGATTTGGGACACTGTTTTATGAACTATCCATCCATAAGTGTGATATCTGGTTTTCCATCCTACATATTGAACCTCTCCACTACCTTATTCACACAATCATCTTGAGACAACATCAACCTGTGACCTTCCCTGTCTCTAGAAATACTCATGCCAAGGATTTCTACTCCTAAATCCTTCCTGGCACACCACTGAGCTACTTTTACCTTTAGCTCAGCAAATCCCTGCATGTATGAACCTGCAACAAGCATATCATCCACATATAGTAATAGGATAATGTCGTGACCATTATCCAACCTGGTAAAATAAACAAAGTGATTACATTGACATTGACTAAAGCCATGCTTTGTCATACACCCATCAAACCTGTACCACTGTCCTGGAGCTTGCTCAAGACCATATAACCTAGCCTTCTATCTCACATGTCCATTCTCTCCTTTCTTTAACTTAGGAATCCATTCATCTTTCAGTGCTTTCATCCTAGATGGAAACTCTACCAAATATCCTATTTGGTTCTCTTCCAAGGAATCAACTTCCTCATTCATGCCATGCTCCCACTATTCCCTGGATTCTACCTGCATTGCCTCTTCAAAACTTCCTAGTTCTTAACCATCAGTGAGTAATAAGTTTAAGTGGTATAAAGAAGGGGAATAACAAATTTGAGGCTTACTTACCCTTTCAGTCCTCCACATGGGCGTTTGAGACTCCTTGATAACTTGTTGTCCACCCAAAATCCATTCTCTGATCGACCTTGGTCTACACCCGACCGATGTCGATTCCACTTGATCATCAATGCTGGTTCCTTGACCGACATCAGTGTCCACCTGATCACCAATGTTGATTCCCTAACTGACGTTAGTGTCCACTTGCCTGACACCATTGACTCTGGTCTACACATGACCAATGTCGGTACCTACCTGTTTGATGTCAGTTCCACATGACCGATGTTGGTAACTGTGTTTTCTTGTGAGTGATGAATTTTTACCCGTGAGCTCACCTTGGATCATAACCTTGTCTAAACTGCCCTACTCAAAATTATTCAGCCCCTTGAGCTGATCTCTGTCCATCATCTCCTCCATGAAAACCAAGGCTTTCCAGTTCTTAAGTTTGTCAAAGACATCAAACTTCCTCTTAAGAACATGCATCCCATTTTCATTCATGTGACCAAGCCTATAGAGCCACATCTTCGCATCTACATCTGAAGTAGATAAACCAGAATGAGAATCAATAATACAAGTAAATAGATAAAGAGTACCTACTTTCTTACCACATGCTAATTCAAGTGCACCCTTGAAAACTTTCCAAGATTTTGCTATGAGAGTAATTGTGTAACCCTCATCACCCAACTTTCCTACAAAAATTGGACTCCTCTTTAGGACTAGGACATGCATGACATCCTTTAACACCCATGTGTTGCCCGTCTGCAATTTTAGCCGCACTTCCCCTTTGCCAACAATTTGACAAGGCTCACCAACCCCTAAATAAATCTTTCCAAAGTTTCCTTGGACATAATCATGGAAAAATACTCTATTTCAAGTTGCATGGAAAGAGGCAACAAAATCTAAAACCCAAGATTCTACTTTATCCAAGGAACATATAAGAGCATCCTGTGCAACAATCCTTGCATCATTTGCTTCTTTATTTCCTTCATGCTGATCTTCTACCAACTAACAATCTTTCTTTACCTACTCTTTCTTTCCATAATTCTATAATTGATCATTCTTGCCATTGAATTTCTCCATTCTTAGTGTACTTTCTTCTGCCATTGCTTTACTCCCACTCAATCAAAAACCCTTGAGAGTGACCTATAATAAACAAACACTAACCTGCTCTGACCACCTGTTAGTGTACCTAACCAAGCTCTGATACTAATTGTCAGGATCCCTACTCCTTAAGAGTACACTTGATTACCTTTGTATAAGCAACTAAACACATAATTTAACCAGAAGTAAAATGTAACTAGAATTTAGAAATAACACAGAATATGAGAGACAATACAACCTTGTATTAATACTCTTCTAGAAAGAAATACAATGAAGAAATCACACTCTTCCCACACCTCTTGGGCATACCAATAATTCTCCCTCAAGAGTTCTCTCTCTCAATTACAAAAAAAATCAACTCAAACACAGAGTTGTTTCCAACCAGTCAGTAACAATACTGCCAGTACACCAACCAGTAAGTGACAATCAATTCCACCATTGTTGCCTACTTCCAGTACCATCGAGTACACCACATACTCCAAGTAGATCTCCCTTATCTTGCTCTTTGATGTGTTGTTGATCTCCCTGATCTTGCTACCCCACAGATCTAACTGACCTCGCACATACACACACCTACATATCAACTGACCTTACTTACCATGTAGATGTCTTTGATCTTGCACACCTGCATATCAACTTGGTCTTGCACACTTGCAAACCTAGATCTTACATACCTTGGAAGAACCCTTGTCCTTGTCTTTGCAAGTCCTTATGATTCTACACATTACAATACAACCCCATGGGTCTATTATATAGATCCCATACAAACAATAATTAGAGTTCCTAATTACAATAATTAGACTTCCTAATTACAATAATTAGAAATGTAGACTCAAGACTAAAATTAGTCTTTACATGCAAACTGGCCGTTCAAAAAAATAACTGTTCATGTAACTAACAGTTCTGGAATGCACAGGCGATCGACGTTGATCGCTGTCTGTCTGGAGATGACCGACGTCAGTCGATCCATGACCAATGTCAGCAGCTTCCTGTCTACTCCTGATTGACGTCGGTTGGCCTGACCGACGTCAGTTATTGTGACACTCAACAACCTCCTCCATGTTTGCATACCTATGAAGCTTTTAGCTCCACAACCTAACATCTATATAGGTGTATTTGTTTTTTATTATCTTTTGTTTCTTATTATGACTACATTTTTGTTTATTTAGACAATAATCTATCTAATATTTTCAATTACACATGGACATGATGAAGTATTGAGCTAATTAAAATTCTAAGTTCAATATTTTCAATGCAGGTTTGCATTCATTTTATCCCTTTAAACCAATATTTGTAGTTTTACTTAAATATTAGATTAAAAAGGGGCATTTGTAGATACCCAAATTTGGTACATGCCTTGTTTATACATTTATTTTTATAACATTAAATATGTATATCCTCAATTAAAAATAGGTAACTTATTTGTGTATTCATCTTAGTCTCTTGAATTCTTCTTTGATTTACTTCACTATGTAGTCCTTCAGTTTACTCTTTCTAAATTTACTTGACTATGGAGTTTCCATATCTTTCAAATGGATTTGGAATTTACGAATAGTTTTGTCTAATGTAGGTGTCTATAAATTTTTGATATGTCCCAACATCTTTTTGAGATATTTTTTGGGAATGTTTCTCTTTGGGGTGATTTATTTTACATGTTTCATATTTTTTGGTCAATTGTTTTTCCACCAATAGTTCCATAATTCAAAATTCACACACACACCAATCCCATAGGGACATTTAAGGACAAACATTATTGATAAAAAAAAAGTGTATACAAAGTACACATTAATTCTAACTTACTAATTATCTAAAAATATAAAATTTCTAAAATTATATTTATTATGCATGTTTGTATCAAAGGAGGGCCTTTGGGAAAAATCACTTATACTTTCATCTACATGATTTAACACACACTCACATTAGTAGGTAAACTACATGTAGTTTGAGCCCTATTCAAAGTTTTTGGAAATGTAGATAATGCTTAAATGGTCATCGAGGATTGATGTAGGTCAATTCAACCAAATTGACTAACTATTTTTAGGTTTCTTTGATAAAAAGTGTAAATTTAGGGTTTGAACAAAAGACAAAGAACACATGAATATCTACACAGGACCAAAGTTGATCAAACAAAAAAAGGAATCTATAGATGAAGGTGCATAGGTTTGAATAGAAAAATATTAGCTCACTCATCCCAAATGTGTTCATTAGACAATAGATGACTTTAAATTTCATAAGCATTTGAGAAAAATTTAAGGCATCCTACACATTTTTCAAAGTCTATTCTTGATCTGAGTTAGTTCATAAGCACTTCAAGACACATAAAATGACTAAATAAATATATAAACTAGAATTTAGTTAAATCCAACTAAGTTCTTATCCCCCAAGTTATTGATTTTTTTAATATTTAGCATGTGAAATAAATCATAAGTAGCATTCAATTTGTTGTGGTTGTTGATAAACATTATGAAATTTGAATATTAAAATATTTATACTAGTTAGATACACAAACCCATAATAAGGTAAAATAACCATGCATGCAAATATAACCATTATTTGAATCATTGTGTGGTATATTACCATCATAGAGTGTAATATAAAGTTTTGTTGTTGAGAGCTTGAAACTGTGCCATTACTGTTAATAATTTTATGATTATGTTGAATAGTCAAATGTTACATAAATGTTGTCATATGAATTTTGTCTTGTTTATTAGTGTCATGATTTGGAAATAAACTATTAAAAAATTATAAATATTGATTAGGTGTTGTAACAGATTCATTTAATGTTGAATTAAGGCCCTCATTTTAATGATGTTACTCTCTTAAGGCATTCATTTAATGAGATCTTGAATCTTTTGTCATATTTTGTACAATTGGTTAGTAAAATGTCTTGAAGCTCTATGATAGTCACAATATTGATTGACAACATGCCATTTAGGTAAATATTGAGAAGTATCCAATTGATATGGCTCATATTGTGTAATAAAGTTGTATTTAATCAGCTATTTAGGTACTTTGTGAGGTAGGTTAGGTAATATTTTAAATTATCACATTTATTAGAAGGTGGAAGGACTAGCTTGTCAGTTGGTTCTAAAAATAAATCTACTATTTTAGATTAATTATTATTTTTAAATATTGGCACATCATTATTATTAATTTTGAATGGTTTAATTCCCTAATATTTTGAGATATAAAATGTGTAGTTTTTAAAGCATACCAGATTATAAATGTTTAATCTCAATTTAAAAATAATGTGGAAATGTGCATGTTGACCTAAACATTTCATTAAGTATAACAAATTATAGGAGCATGCATGCAATAGGTGAAGTTAGAGACATGTGCCAATGGTTCAAGGGAGTAGAGAGTGGTACACATAGATCTAATCATTCCATGTATGTATGCCTAATTTATATTTATAATAAGACATGCATGAGTTGACAAAATCAAGTCCAGGTGCACAAATAAAAAATAATAGGATTGGGACATTAAAAGACCACACATATCTAAGATCCATATCAAATATTTCATAGAATAAATATTGGAGTTATGACAATTGGATTCACTAACATGTAGTTGGGAAGTGGCAAAAGATGACAAAGTAGCTGACTTGGAGTATATCACTGAATTAACTTTCAGATAGAACATAAACATTAACTATTGATGAGCTATCAAGAAACATTCAAGGTTATTTGGAGGCTTATAAAAAGAAGGCACCTAATATAGAGATTGAGATTTAAAAATAAGAATGGAAACACTATTGGAATGATTACAAAGTCTTGAAGGAGACAACTAGAAGAGTACATATATGTTATCAAAACACAGTTAGATTTATAAAGTGAAAGGAATGTTTAAATATCCTATTATAATTTCAAGTGATTTTGATCACCATTGTGAGCCTTATAATTATGGATTGTTAAGTGATGAATGATATTACTGTTATTGTTATAATGTTCACCATGGTTAAAGGATGTTATTAAATGTTGTTCTTGTACTTAAATTTGTTGTCCTTATTAAATGAATGGATACTTATTAAGATTAATGTAAATTTAATTTAATTTATATGAGTACATACTTGATCCATTCATTGTTAGGATAGTTTAGATAAGGTCCTAAGTAACCCCATGCGCATGAGGTGCATGCATGACTATGTGAATGGGACCATTTCCAACTAACCTTGACCCTTCTTAGTTTCCCTCTATATGCCTTAGGTGAGTGTGAAAGGTAACTTGAGTGGTGTTCTTATGAATAAAGTAAAAACTTTAAGTTTTATAATGCATGAAAGGATAAGAATTTAGGTTATACCTACACTAGCCAACATTTTGGTTCCATTTCCAAGACTTGGTAAAATTTTTTTGTTGTAATGGTGTGTAGAGATGATGTAGTGGATTTACATGGAAAATATTGAGTGTTTTTTTGAGAAAATAGAAGGATTTTTTTTAGAGAATCATCCAAATTATGGATGTCAAGAGCTAAGAGAATAGGTGGAATATAATTTGAACAATGAGAATTATGAGGTGTTCTTATATGAGCTACCAATGCATATACATGTCTAGATTGTACCATATGTTATGAACAAGAGTATAAAATATGGATGTAAATATTATTAGAAATAATAGTGAGTGAATTAGCTGAGGAACTTGGATGTGGTCTATAGCATATTTATTGACGTTTGATGGCATGGTGCATTGAAATTTACATGCTATATTTTATTTTTCCATGTTTCCCTATCTAGAGGAGGCTGGATATTAGTTTATCTATGAGCCTAAAGGATCTTATATGAGTAATTTTTCATTGGAAATCAAGATTTTGATGGTGGAAATTAAGATACAGAGCTTCCCAATAGATGAATAAGTTCTTATACACATGAGTGATGTGGAAGGTAGAAGAGGGAAAGGACATGGTATCTAAAAGGTAGTGAATAAGGATGTCTTAGGCATGGAAGAACCATTTGAGTGTGAGATTTAAAGGAAAAACTATGATGAATTTTAGTAGAAGTTGATGGCTAATAAGGACTCAAGGTATAGGGGAGAGTTTAACTTAGGATATGACATGAGTACCCACGTAAGATGGGTATGACATGAGGGATACTATTACGTAGAGAATGTGCACTCAAAGGATGAAGAAGTGTGTGCCAGAGGGTTAGATAAATTTATGGAAGAAGAAGTTGAAGTGCCCAAGGGGGTAGGAAATGGGAAAATACTACTAAAGAAGTGCCCATTTCCAATCTCCTTGAAGTGTGCGCTCATACATTTTACCCACAAATAGAATAAATTGATCATGATGATGTATCTATTTTAGGCATACAATATTTCATAGAAAAATAAAAGGAAATAATTATGCTAAAAAAATTATTCCTTACCAAGCACTCAAATTGGTTGTTTCATGACCTATGAAAACTTTGAACTTGAGTATTTTTTTTATGACACCATTATGAATGGGCTTAATCTTTTAAACAAGTAGAACAACATAGATTAGAGTGATAAAATATAAAGGATTAGTAGTAAAACCTATCATAAGAGGTGGTGAATCCATGCCAATATCAGGGGGAATGAGAGATAACCCTATAGGAAGTCAGTGTTCAAGAATACCTTCAACTAGTACATTAACACATATGCTTAGGTGCCTGTTGTGTCTATACCTTATACATAGGTTTCCTATGAGATATACTTAAGTTTACCTAAATATTGAGGAGTTTAGAATATCACAGAGTATATCGAAAAGTGTGAGCTCATATGGCACACAAATGGATTTACACTACCATAATTTAAGGTAATTTAGTTCGCCATAATGTTTCTAGATCATGCCCACACCCATTACGTGAAGCTTGATCCAAATCAAGACATTTTAGAATATGACCTCTTGAAGGTAGCCTTCCTGAAGGAATATAACATTCCTAATTTTGAGAAATAAAGCATTGATACTCTAAAATAATTTACGAAAGATATAATAGATAGTGTATGTCAATATGATGTTATGTTTAAGACCCTAGTTTATACATTTTATTTTGATATTCACTTAGTACAACATGCATGGTGGTTTTTAGGAGGCCTAATTTCACCTTTTAGACTCTCCTTATTTATTAAGGCAATCATTGAGCCTTGAGAGAATCTATAGGTGGTGTTAGGAACTCAAAATATTAGAGGTGCAGATATTGGAGTTAGACCATTTATGAAGGTGTAGGTTACCTCAATGGATTCTAAACTTTAGATATTGATAGATAATAGTTCTCATGATACCAAAAGTGGGTTATGGTGAAATTATTTTGAGGTTGAGGGACCCAATAATAAAAATTTCCATAGATGGAATGTCGTGGACATGCTACTCTCATACAAGATATGCTAAGAGGGTGATGATGTGTAAAATTATAAATTGCTACAGTGCATGACCAAATATAATCTCTCTCTATATCAAAATATATAGGACATATCCACCCATAAACTTAAGTAATATAGGTTTATTAATGAGTTACATAAGGAAAGAGACCGAGGCATGTGAAATAGTAAAACATACCCCTTTGATCAAACATTCGGTGGATATGGGTAGCATTAAGGATATATATGTTTTTAAATGCATAAAGGTGGAGGATTTCCCCCATGCTTATCACAAGTGAGGATCACTTGACCACTACCATCATGATTTACATTCATACCTCATCTATGTTATTTCAAAGGTGAGCATAAGGTCAAGGAGTGCCTATACCTATATTAAAATCTCATGCATAAGGGCAAGCCTAAGAAGGACACAAGGATGATCCTATTCACACATAACTCAAACTAGTGGGTTGCCAAGGCACATGATACAAATTATACCAGCCCTAAGGTGTAGCTAAAAACTCTTCATGGCCTAACTATGTAATAAAAATGGATATATAAAGGACCAAATTTGGTTATGAACCGAGAAGACCAAAAGCCAAAGTCACACACCCAAAACTTGTTATGACACCATATATTGAAAGCTTACCATTGAAGTAGGTACTACATGTGGCTATGGATGCTATCTATTATTTTTTAGGGTGAGATTCAACTCACCCAAGATATAGAAGAAAGGGAAAGGTTGGAACACCAAACCAAAGGTGTGATATGGAGATGACCTCATAGACATACTGTCTCTCCTTCACACCAAAGGAATGATCCCAATTCTATAGAATATATTGGATAGATATATAGGGAAGTGAACAACTAAATTTCATATGCCATATCTAGCATGAGGGTGTGAAGTAAGGATAACCTAGAATAGAAGCTATAAAAAACTACTACTTATTGATGCAAATATCAATGGATAATTGGTATGTGACATTAAAGTAAACACATTAACTGATGTCAACATACTCATAGGGGATGCTTTGCACAAGATTGGTAGACCTACCTTATGACTCTCAACACATGTTTTGTTCATGGAAAAAAAAATGATACCAACTAATGGGGATTATCCATGATGAAAATATCAAGATAATTAGTGAAAAGTTATTCACAAACTCTAATGTGATCAAATTCATGAAAGTAGATAAATATCCAACCTTTTTTGGTAGGCCATGGTGCTATGCCAAAAATTATAATGTGTACTTTAATAAGTGATATATGATCTCTGAGAATGGAAAATATCTTATGATAAACCCATTATAAAATGATCAAGCCACCCTATGTTGAGAGTATTTATCTGGAGGATGAAATCAACAACATCAACAAATTTATTGTGCAAGGGTTATATAACTTGGATATAAGTGTAAATGGCATATTGAATCAAGATGAAACATATTTAGATTCTAAAAACATGATAATTACTTGTGATTAATGGCTATAGGAGTCCTATGATATAGCTTGGGGAGAAATGGCATATTAAGGGAAAGAGCCTATTATTCATGCACATGAAATGCCTTATGTTCCAACATAAAACTCAGTTGAAATGAAAATAATATCTAATTTCCACACACACCCACCCCATCTAAGGTTAAGAGAGTGCTCCACATTAGCAAAGACAAGCTTGTTACATTACCTATATATGATGGATATAAAATTTCTACCTCATTTTTCCATGAATTGGATGCATGCATCTCTAAGGAGAGAGATCACATGGGTGATCTAGTGTACACATTGAAGAGTATTATTGTGCATTTGTGGATACACACAAGCCCATTATTCCAACCTAGACCAAGGTCAAGGGTGTCATATTCTCTAGATTTTAGCATATAAATGACTATTAGGGTTTCCCATGTATAGATATGACATGGAACCATGGGTGCATGTCCATTAATGTGAAGATAAATGGATACACCTTAGGTGACAATGAAGATATGGGTTCATGTTTTATATAGAACCCTAAAGACTTAGGCCTGTGTATGGTACATTTTTAATGAGATGTGATGGGAGACTAAAAATTGGGAAACTTCAAAGGAGAATTACACTCATACATTTTATTTATCCTCATCTAATTTAGAACTAATCAAACCCTTGTAGTATGTTCATCATATTGGCCTAAAAGAAAAATATATAATGGAAGAATATTAAGGTAGATGTTCAATAAGAAAGGACTCTACCTACCTAAGTTATTTAATGACTATGAAGTAACCAATGATTCTAGTGAGGATGATGATGCAATATGAAGAATACATAATTGATGGTTCATGACTAAAATTAATTGCTAGTTCATAAAGTGGAAGAATAGTTTCAAGAGGGCGAGACAAGTAACATGTTGAAAATTATCAATGGGAGAGAGAATTAGTAGGAATACAAGATGATCAACATAAGTGATACTAAGATCCTCTAAAAAACTACCAAGATAAATATTAACTAGAAGGAAGAACCCAAGATCAACACTATTTGAGACTATTGATCTTATATAAAATTAGCACACATTATAGAGCTTCTCTAAAAATTTCCATGACTTCTTCCCTCAAAGTTATTAGGATATGAAGGAAGTGCATCCTTAATTAGGAAAGATGAAGATCAAGTTGGGTGAAGGTGCATGGACCATGAATAAGTAGACCATATAGGAAAAACCCTAACCTATCCACCAATGTAAATGTGGAGATTGAAAACATGTTGGCCACCAACATGATTTATCCAGTTGATGATTTTGAAAGGGTGAGCATAGTGGTCATTAGCAGCAAAAAGGATGGAAACATCTGCATATGTTTTGACTACTATTTCCTCAACATCATGTATATCACTAACCCTTTTCCTACGACCTTGATTGAATAAATCTTTGAGGGGGTAATAGGGTGTGAGATTTACACTTTCATTTATTTCTTCATAAGCTATCATCAAGTATAGGTCAAGGAATAAAACAAACCAAAAATTACCTTCTTAACCAAATGGGAGTTGTTTGCTTCTAATGTCATTCCTTTGGCCTGATTAATTCACCTATTATAATCTTACTCATCATCATTTCATCTTTTAAAGACTTTGTCCATCATTTTATTTAAGTGTATCTAGATGACTAGATAGTCTATGTGCTAGTGCATGACCACCATGAAAACATGTGACTCATGTTCAAGCATTGTATCTCACTTTAGATATTACTAAATTTGAATAAGTGCATATTTGTGACACATTTTTTCACACTAATTGACTATGTGATATGTAATGAGGGCCTCCTTGTTGACCCTACCAAGGTATCCATCATTACTATCTAGAGGCACCCACCACTCAGTGGGAAGTGTGTACATTCTTAGGTAAAACTACTTATTACCATAAGTTCATTTATCATTATGCTAATATTATTGTTATTTTAGAGGAGATTATACATAATAATTTACCATTCATATAGGTTGATACACATGAAGAGACATTGAAGAAAAAATTTGCCAATATGCCAATATTATAGTTTCCAAACTGGAATAATTCATTCCATATACACATTGATACTTATGGCATAAATATTGGAACCGTCCTATCTTTTTTATGAGTAATAATCTCATGTTCAACAAGTAAAACTACTCCATTACCAATTATGAGTCCCTAGCGATGGTATACACACTTCAAAGTTTTTGATAGTACTTGTTAGCCACTTCATTTTTATTCTTCACTGATCATGAAGCTTTGATGTACTTCTTGAACAGCCCAATCCTTCATATGTGTATTTTTCAATGATATCTCTCTTTCAAGAGTTCTAGTTCTCAATGGTTGTGAATCTAGGCAAGTAAAATTTGTGCCCTGATTACTTGTCATGCCTTGACACTAAAAAATATGCATGCCAAATTCAAGATGATATGTCAGATGATTATTTGTATAAATTTCAATACATCCTATATGATCTAGTTGAGATTGCTATGTTCCTCACCTCTAGGGTCATACCTAAAAACTAATCCAATAAAAACTAGTTATTTATGTCTCCCATATCAACTTGTTGATGGATAACTATAAAAATTGGGATGTGGTGAGATCTTACACTAGTGTAATTTGGAACATGATATTTATTTTGTGTTTCATGAATGACATGTGGCCATTTTATTGGTTAAGCTACTACCCGTAAGTTCTTGCTTTGTGGCCTCTGATGGGTTACCCTATGTAATGATGTAAAAGAGTACACAAAAAATTGATGTGTGCCAAAGGACCTAGAAGCAAAATCACTCATGCATGTATGAGTTTTAAAACCCTATATATGGCCTATCTTGATTAATTTTATGATCACACCCTAATCCTCTACATTGCTAGGGCATCTAGTTGATACAAGCTTAAAAGTATGTTTGTTAGTGTGGTAGGCTAGATATCCTTAACACCATTTTGTAATGAGAATTTCATTTATACCAATACTCCAACAAGGGATCAAGACCTATGTAGTTATCCCCACCTAAGTGATGGTGCAATTACAAATAAATCTAGTATGATAATTGACTTGAGTGATTTGAATGTGCTTAAGACTCTAAATTTGAGTAATCTAAGCTTAGGAATGTTGTAAATGGTAGTATGTAGAAGTAGGGTAGAATAAGGATTGATAACCTTAATTGTGCACAACTTCTAAGTTTTTATGTATAATTTGCATCTGATTTCCATCTAGTGGATAAAGGGATAAAAGTCATGTATTTATACTCTTGTGATGCTTATGAAGGTGCTAAAGTAGGTCTAGGTTGACCTTAGGAGGTCTAATGTTTGAAAAGATATTTATTTGTGGAAAAAGGAGGGAAAGTACACTAGCACTAATATTGGGACATTAGCATCATGTGATGCTACTATCCTTATTATGGAGCTAGTGTCTAGGTGGCATAATTTGAGGCACGAAGGGCCAAGATACAAGAATGAGGGCCTAGAATTGATTTAGGGATGATTGTGTCCCACACAAAGGCTATATAAGTGTGAAAATAGGCCCTAAAATAGGTCTTGGACTAATCTAGTGATATGTGGTCTCAAGTAGCACTCTAAACACTCAAGTGTCACTTTTAGGTGATTACATTCCCCAACTCTTATTATAAAAATGTAGTGAAGTGAAATGACTAGGATAAAGGAAAATTAAGCATACTTGGAATCACCTAAGATGTGAATGCAGTGAGTCTAGATTTGAGTATGTGAAACATGATCCATTACGTACCCTTAAAGTGAAATGTACATAAATTAGTCCTTACTTAAGAGAGATCAAAATCAAAGATACAAATAAGTGAAGAAGTAAAATTGAGTAAAACTAAGTAAAGGGATAAGAGAGAGGAAATGAATGAATACACCTCATTGGGTACATGAAACAATGTATAAAATTGGTGATAAACTATGTGTGTAAGTATATAGTGATCAATCAGTGAATATCTTGGATTAAGATGATGGTTCTATCAATCCACATATGTGGGTGGCTCATGAACTTAATCCAATTTTGAATCCATCATTTCCCACCCCTTCTAGGTGGATCATGACCTATGAATAGCTTGGATTAAACCAATAAAGTGTTCAACCCTCTCATCTAGGTGGATCAATAACTCAATTAGACCATGACTCCATCATGTCCTATCCATGTGTAATATATGCATCTAAAACTAAAACTACATGATTTAACTAGAAATGTCTAACTGGAGATATCTAACTATAAATGTTATCTCTATAGCCATTTGGGTATATTACGTGGCTTTGGGCCACTTGGGAATGCCAACCACTATAGATGGAGTAAGGCATGAAACTAGTGTGTAACCTAGAATATGATGTCTGATGTATACAATGTAGATAATGACATGGAATTTGTCATTCCATCTAATCAACCAATGTGTAAGTGAACATACATGAATAATGTGTGATGCACATGCCCCAAAATATGCTATTTAAGCATATGGATTCTAGACTAAGTTGTAATAATCTATATTTGAGTATCTAATCTAAAAATGGGAATGACCATGCCACGCATGATGCCCCCAATTTGAGTAAACTAGTATGAATTTGAGATAAAATGGTATGAATATGAGCTAATTTGAACAAAACTGGTAAATCTTTAACTAAACCTATGTAAACATAGACTATACCTACTATACTTTTTTGGCCAATCTAGATTTTTTTGAATATGAGGCTACTAGATAGTAGCACCATATCTTAGATAGTAGTGCCATGTCGCTCTAGTGTCCCAATTTAGGCACTGATGTTTGACTGATATGATTATGTGAAACTATATTGATCTATGTGTCACTATTTTCCACTATGTTTACCTGAGTTTAATTTCTATAATATGAGCCTTTGTGCTAAGAAATTTTTTATGAGTGCATTATGATATCCTGGTCTCTATGACCAACCCTTATGAATACCCCCTATTTTGAGGTGGTTTGTTGAATCTGTGTAAAAACTATTCTTAAAATAAAAATCTCTACAAGATGTGTGTTAGCTAGAGCATATATGATATCTACGTAATAATAAAATACAATGTGTATACCTAACATTATAATTTTATATAATATGAGCATAAGTTTGTAATGTGTGATGTATGTTATGTCTAACATTCACAAGGTTGCCAAGATAGATATAAAAATGTATGTAACAAAAAATCTGAGTAATAATTGAGTAGATACCTAGGGAGATGGGGCATGATGTCCATAAGGCCACCCAAATAGGAATGGGATATGCATGAGGTCCCTCATGGCATCTAAAACTATAGTGTGTAACAATCAAGAGACAAATGTCATGGCCATGATGCATACAATAAATCATACATATAACACATATGAGGCATGAAAAATATGCCAAGGGGCTATAATAAAAGGGACATGTCTACATACACAATTAGGAAAGCACACACAAGGATATGGGCACATGTCCAAATCATACATACTATGAAAAGAAGTGGCATAGAGCCAAAGAATAATGACATAATCAAATGCCCTCAAATATAAGAAGCACAAAGACACAATCAAGTCTAAACTAGGAAATATAGAAATGAAAGTATGTATGAACATTAATAAAAATTTGTGTAAGAGATAAGAGGTACATATATTGAGTCTAAAGTAGTAATATTTGGAATAAAATGTAAGTATAACATGATAAATATCAAGATATAATGATGCTAAAGTTATGATGTAGAGTATAAAAATATATAACCTAGTAATCGAAACTATGTATAGGGTGCCCCCAAATGGGAAAATGTGTCAAATGAATAACCTATGTATCTGTTCATATGCCCCCAGTGGGTAAATAAAAACAAGGATGGATAAGTGTAGTGGAGCTGAGTCCTGTAAGAAATCTACAAGCACTTGACAATAAAAAATGAATAATGTATGTATGATAAAACCAACTATACTAAGATATCTAACATATGTAGTGTCTAGAAAATATAAAATATGTAAACATGGTAATGCATAAAATTTGTAATTTTATGTTTTTTGAGTGAATATTTGAATGTTTTTGTGTTTTTTACATATTATATTATTTTTTTATTTTTTGGATATAATCTATGTACAAATAACATGAAAATGAAACTATATACACAGAGCAAGAAATAAGGAAAGTATGTACAAGTATGGAGGAATAATACTAACTGATGCATCACATGGGAGACTCAATATCACTATCACCTATGTTAAAAATAGGAATGGTAATCTCTCATGTCTTGTCTTGCTATACTATAGTTGAATGGTGTTGTAGTATAAATCTAAGTATTATTCATTGCCAGTATCATCATAATCATAATAACCTATAATTCTAGAGGGAATTGCCTCATAATGTGAAGTTGAAATTTATAAATTGTACTTTGGAATATTGATTTTGATTTTACCCTTTGAAACTATGCTTACATAGGCATATGGTTCTCTAAAGGCTCTTTTGCTAGAAATCCTTTTTTGAGAATGCTTGTTGGCTTTGCAACTTAAGTTCTTGCTCTTTTTATAACATTTCATGTGTATCTATACTTTTTGCCTTGATAAACTATATCCATGAATGATTTTTCTTAGGATGTTCAATAAATCCCAAACCTTATTGACCAACATTATCAACTACTAGAATAGGAGTAGTGATGCCTTGGGCTTGCTTGCCCAAACCTTGACTATGATAATCAAACTAATGTAGATATTTTTGACCAAACCCATATTAATTTAAAATTTGAGCCTCATTTTGGAGAGGTATATTTTCATATTTTACATGCTTTACTTTTTATTGTTCTACTATTTCTTCCTATGATTGTGAATTGTGTACCTTTTATCGTTCTAAGTTATGTTTTGGTAACCATTTTTGTATTGTTCCTAAATTTGACCCTTTTTGAATTTGTAGATGTGCAATTGTATGTTGTTTGGATGATGTGTAACTATTTGAGTCACCTATATCCATAATCTATTGTATTTTATTTTTCAATGCTAAATATGAATTGATGTGGTGCCCATACATTCTATGATATGCACAATAATATCTTGATCTCCTCACTGGTTATATAAGAGGTAGGTTGATTAACTTAACTTTAATCATTTCCCTTAGTATTTCAATTTAACTCTTATTTTACCCTCATAAGATTTTTGAATAACTTATAATATATGAATTATGTTATATGTTATGATTTGGAAATGAAAGAGTGTTAGGCATAACTTTTATAGGTGTGAATGGTTTACACTAGCATAATTTGAAGAATCTGTGCATGTAATTTGATTTGCCAATAATATGGCCTTTTCACTTAATAACTGATTTTGATTCTATAATTTTGATATTATCTTTATGGCCTTTTCACTTAATAACTTATTTTTATTCTATAATTCTTATATTATCTTTCTCATACTAATAATTTTATCCCTTAAAGTCTCACAAATGCAAACCCTACTTGTTTCTGATTAAACATGTAAGTATTCATCCTATTAGGGGAGAGGTGTAGAGGGGAGAGGTGTAGATAGGTTGGGTATCGAAATTAGTAAAAATAATATAGGATACTTCATATTATGGAGGAGTGATAGGATGGACTTGGTTAGATGGAAATTATTTATCACCCTCATGGAGATGAGGAGGAGAAGGAGATTCTTTCCTGTGCATAATAAATGACATTGAAACTTTAAACATAGTTGTTAGTTTATGCATTAAATCCTCTATGTGTGTAAGGGTTTGATTTTTAATGGTATTACACATAAGATAAAAATTGTTAGGTTATGGAGCTAAAAGCTTCACTGTTATGCAAATTGGAGGATGATGCTGAGTGTTAAAGCAACCAACGTCAGCATGATCAACCGATGTCAGTCATATCCAGTTACAAAGCTACCGACATTGGTCAGGAATCGACCGATGTCAGTCATCTCTAGATAGACAGGGACTGACGTCGGTCACCTATGCATTCCAGAACTATTAGTTACATGAATAGTTAGTTTGTTGAACGGTCAGTTTGCATTTAAAGACTAATTTTAGTCTTGGAGCTGCGTTTCTAATTATTGTAATTAGAAGTCTAATTATTGTTTGCATGGGATCTATATAATAGACTCATGGGGCTGTATTGTAATCAAAGACAAGGAAGAGATCCTTCTGAGTGTAAGATCTATGTTTTTAGGTGTGTAAGACCAGGTTGATCTACAGGTTGTGCAAGATCAGGAGAGATCTACATGGTAAGTAAGATCACGGAGATCTACTTGGAGTACTTTGAGTACTTGTGTACTAGCAGTATTTTTACTGACTGGTGGAGGGTAAAACTCTGTGTTTGAGTTGTGGTTGTAATTGGTTATGAGAGAAAGAAATATTGAGGGAGAATTATTGGTATGCCCAAGAGGTGTGGGAAGAGTGTGATCTCTTCATTGTATTTCCTTCTGGAATGAGTTGAATACAATTATGTATTGTCTCTCAAATTCTGTGTTGTTTCTGATTTCTAGTTACTTGTTACTTTTGGTTAAATTCCATGTTTAGTTGCTTATACAAGGTAATCAATTATGCTCCTAATCCTGACAAAGTGGTATCAGAGCTTGGTTAGGTACACTGACAAAGTGGTATCAGAGCGAGGTTACAGGTTCACAGAGCCTAGTTCAGAGCAGGTTAGTGTTTGATTGCAGGTCACTCTCAGGGGTTTCTAATTGAGTGGGAGTATAGCAATGGTAGAAGAATGTACACTAAGAATGGAGGAACTCAATAGCAAGAATTCTCAATTATTGAATTATGGAAAGAAAGAGCAGGTAAAGAAAGATTGTTGGTTGGTAGAAGATCAACATGAAGGAAATAAAGAAGCAGATGTTGCAGGTGTTGTTGCACAGGATGCTCTTGTATGTTCCTTGGATAAAGTAGAATATTGGTTTATAGATTCTGTTGCCTCTTTCCATGCAGCCTGAAATAGAGTATTTTTTCATGATTATGTCTAGGGAGACTTTGGAAAGATTTATTTTAGGGTTGTTGAGCCTTGTCAAATTGTTGGCAAAGGGGAAGTGTGGCTGAAATTGCAGACAGGCAACACATGGGTGTTGAAGAATGTCATGCAGGTCCTAGTCTTGAAGAGGAGTCTAATTTATTCAGGAAAGTTGGGTGATGAGGGATGCATAGTAACTCTCACAGTGGATGCACTTGAATTAGCATGTGGTAAGAAAGTAGGTATTCTTTATCTATCTACTTGTATTACTGATTCTCCTTCTATTGCGAAGATGTGGCTCCGTAGGCTTGGTCACATGAATAAGAAGGGGATGCATGTTCTTGAGTCAAAAGGTAAGAGTTCAGATTTGGAAATCATAGATCGAGATTTCTGTAAGCAACAAAAGAAAGTGAGGTTTTTTGAAATAGATGCTACAAAAAAGGATTGGGTTTATGGCATAAAGAGAAAATCTGATGTTTTTGACAAGAACAAGAAAACCTTGGATTTCCAGGAGAAGATGATGGACAAAGATCAGCTCAAGGGGCTGAATAATTCTGAGCAAGGTAGTTTGAACAAGGTTTTGATTCAAAGTAAGCTCGCAGGTAAAAAGTCATCACTCACAGGAAAAACGTCAGTCAGGTGGAACCAACATCGAACAAGTAGGTAATGACGTCAATCATGTGCAGACCAAATTCAGTGGTGTCGGGTAGGTGGAGACTGATGTCAGTTAGGGAACTGACATTGGCAACTAGGATATCAATGTCGGTCAGGGAACTAGCGTCAGTGATCAGGTGGGATCGACATCGGTCGGGTGCAGACGAGGGTCGACCAGAAAATGGATTTTGGGCAAACAACAAGATGTCAAGGAGTCTCAAATGCCCATGTGGAGGACTAAAAGGGTAAGTAAGCCTCAAATTCATTATTCCCCTTCTTTAGACTACTTGTTGCTCACATATGGTCAAGAACTAGGAAGTTTTAAAGAAGCAGAGCAGGTAGAATCCAGGAAACAGTAAGAGCATGGTATGAATGAGGAAGTTGATTCCTTGGAAGAGAACCAAATGGGAGATTTGGTAGAGTTTCTAGCCAAAATGAAAGCACTGAAAGATGAATGGATTCCCAAGTTAAAGAAGAGAGAGAATGGACACGTGAGATGGAAGGCCAGGGTATATGGTCTTGAGCAAGCTGCAGGACAATGGAGGTTTGACAGGTGTATGACAAAGCATGGATTTAGTCAATGTCAATGTGACCATTGTGTTTCCTTTACTAGGTTGGATAATATTAGCTACATTATCTTGTTACTATATGTTGTGTGTATGGTTGTTGTAGGGTCACACATGCAGGGAGTTGCTGAGCTAAAGGTAAAGTTAGTTCAGAGGTGTGTCATGAAGAATTTAGAAGTAGAAAAATTCTTTGGCATGAGTATTCCTAAAGATAGGGAAGATCACAGGTTGATGTTGTCCCAAGATGATTGTGTGAATAAGGTAGTGGCAAGGTTCAAGATGCAGGATGCAGAATCGGTTAACACACCTATGGATGGACAGTTCACAGAACAGTGTCCCAATTCACATGATGAGGTTAAGTACATGTGTACTAGACCTAAGTTTGCCCAAGTAGTGGGTGTTGTCAGAAAGTTCGTGGCCAATCTAGGAAATAAGCACTAGAAAGTAGTTCAGTGGATTCTCAGGTATCTGAGAGGGACCAACAATAGGTTAACATGGTATGCAGGGTCAAGGACTTCTCTACATGGGTATGTAGATTCGGATATGGTAGGTGACTTGGATGACAGGTGTAGCACCATAGGATGTGTGGTGGTTGGTCTTCAAGATTGAACTTGAAGAGGGATACAAGCTAGGAAACAAAATTAGATGGTGTACATGTACATGTATAGATGCAGTTGTTTATCTCCAAGTGGGAGATTGTTAGGTTGTGGAGCTAAAAGTTTCACTGTTATGCAAATTGGAGGAGGATGCTGAGTGCTAAAGCAACCGACGTCGGCTGATTCCTGACTGATGTCGGCAGCTTTGTAACTGGATATGATCGATGTCAGTTGATCATGGAGGAGAAGGAGATTCTTTCCTATGCATAATATATGACATTGAAACTTGAAACATAGTTGGTAGTTTATGCATTAAATCCTCTATGTGTGTAAGGGTTTGATTTTTAATGGTATTACACATAAGATAAAAATAACATGCTATGAAATATGACATATATTTGAACTAATTTAAATCATCATGTACATATGTGTTTAACTCATATTTGAATTCATTCCAAATGAAAAGAAACAAGCCTACATGAGAAGCTAGAAAAATTTGCATCAATAAGAAATGAAATTCATATGTCATTATTATCATGATTATATGAAATATAAATATGGATGAGCATCATAGAAGGTTGGAAACAAAAACCCTAGGGTTATCTAGGGATATGGTTTGTGCAATATTTAAAGTAATTCAGGTTCACTAAATGCTTTAACCTTTTAGGACTTAATGAATGTAAATCCTATGTTGTTAAAGAATTGAGTATATTAAATCAAGGTAGAAATATGTATGAAAATATAACCACTAATCTATTATATAATTAATCAAATTTGACATTCATAAAAATAACAATAAATAATATAAATGAGAACTTAGTTGAAAAACAACTGAGATAGATGATCTGGAGGCTAAAAAATAAGACATAGGCTACTCTAAGTGTCAAAAATAGGATCCTATTGTCAAAATTCCCCATGAATAGTAGTTCCCTAATTGGATAGTATCACCATGTGGCACTAGTGTCCCTATTTTGGTAGTAGTGTCCTCTATGTAGGACTATCCTGAGCTTTTAAGTGCACCTGTGTCTGGATCTATAGGTCTATTCCTACATGCACGAGTTCTAAAACCTTGTAGATGGCCTATTTTGACTGATTTTGTGAGCAACCCCTAATCCTCCATGTTGCTAGGGCATCCAGTTGATACAAGCTAAAAAATGTGTTTGTTAGTGGGGTAGGATGAACATCCTCAACACTCCACTATGGTGAGAGTTTCTTACATACCGATACTCTAAAGAGGGATCAAGCCTAATGTAGATCTCCCCACCTAAGTACTAGTGCAAGTGTAAGTAAAGTTAGTATGATAGTTGACTTTGGTGCTTTGAATGTTCTTGAGACTATAAATCTAAGTAATGTAAGCTTATGAATGTTTTAAATGGTAGTATGTAGAAGTAGGGCAAAATATAGATTGATAACCTTAATTTTTCATAACTTGTTCTGAGTTTATATGTGTAATTTATATTTAATTTCCATATAGTGGATAATGGGATAAAAGTCATATATTTATACCATTATAGTGTTTGTGTGGGTGCTAAAATATTTCTAGGTCAACATTAGGAGGTCTAAGATCTAAAAATGCATATGTTTGTAGAAAAAAGAGTGAAAAGACCAATATTGAGAAACTAACACCATGTGGTGCTACTATCCTTATTATGGCGCTAGTGTAAATGTGGTATAACCTAGGGAATAAAGGGCAAGGATGTAAGAATGAGGGTTTAGGACTACTTTAGGGATGGATAGGGATGCCTATAGCCCCTACAAAGGCTTGACAAGTGTGAAAATAGGCCCTATGATAGGTCTAAATCTAAACTAGGGGTAAGTGGAATCGATTAACACTTTTCAAACTCAAGAGTCACATTTAGGTGATTATAAAAATAATGCACCTTTTATTTTCAAATATCATGATCACCCACCATGACATAATGCCATACCATTCACAAAAAAATGTGACTATTTATTCTTTAAAAACATATATTGGGAATTAACTCACCAAGATTTATTAATTTGGGCATAAGGATTGGGATGACTGAGTTGTAACAATTTTTTGGGCCTACTTAACTAATTACAAACACTTAAATAAGTCCACACATTTTCAACTAGTGTTTAGAATTTAGGTTATACTACCAATGTAGTTCCTTATACCATCTATGTGAATTTATTGGTTAGGTCACCTAGATGACAATGAGTCATTGGATGCATGGCTAGAAGACCTGACAAATCTATACAAATTATGTGCCATTGTTCAATAGAGCCTAATAATTGAGAAGACTCAAATAAAGGCTTGGCTTGATAAACATATAAATGGAAATATATTGGTATAAGGGGCCCATTTTATTATCTATGACTAAAATTATTTGGAGCATCCAAAGATGCTAAAATCTATTGGATAGGGCACTACAATGCCCATGACATTTTGGAGATTGACATGTTCAAGTTACACACATTAAATGGTGAAATTATCCCTAGTCATCTCAATGGTAACCAAATCAATCCATTTCATGCTTAACATGCTTGAGCCATGTTGTAAGAAGTATTATGACATTTTTTTCTATTGTTTTTTTTTTGTTAGAGTTATTTTTGTGAAATAGTAGTGTAGACACATAACAATACAATTGTGAACATTCCTTAGACAAATTTAGCTCATGCCTATTTCCACAGTCTTTGATCACCATTTATTACCATTTTATGTGAATGAATCTTAACTCTTAATAAAATTTTGATTATAAATATGTGTATCTAACATCCTAAACAACTTAAACTAATTTTCAAATTGATCCATAGTTTAGTTTATCTATCTCTACTATTAAGACAAGGCCACTCATTTTGGACTATCCAGCTCCTCAATACTATCCAAATCTACCATCCACATCCTCTAACCAAATAATGGCTATTTTATCAAATTCATCATATAGGTCATCCCACATGTTTCACAATAAACATATAAAGGAATTATAAAATGATCACTATAAAGCCACATTTTCAAACCATTATTCACTAGATGCTCATATGATTGAAAATTACCAGAATATGTAACCACACATTGAGAAAAAAACACATATTTTTTCCAATTCAGATTACACACAACAATAATATCCATAAACTAATTGTAAACACACCTACAAGGTCACGTGTCATTGTTGAAACATCTAATCACACTTGGATTTCACCAACTTATAGCATTTTCACTAGTATTTCACACACATCATTGTAGCATGGGATAACTACATGGATTTTGATCCCTCTTCAAAGTATCAATTTTTAAGTAGTGCTAAAAAAATGGGGTGTTGAGGTGAAGCACAAATTCAACTTCTAACCACTTTTTACCCTATGATTATATCCATCTTGTTGTGTCATTGAGTTAGGGTTTCGATGAAGAGTAAGATACACAATGGATTTAAAAGTAGATGAAGTGTCATAAAACATATACATAGGAAAAACACATGACAACATATAGAACCATATTTTAATAGAGGGGGAAAAACCTATTAGATATTGAATATCCATATAGACTACAACATAGTTTGGCCTTGTATGATTAGTGTGGCCTCATCTAGAGATCAAGTGAAGCCTTATTCTTGATTCATAGGTAGCCAACATAGTCACATAGTTAGATATATACTCATATATAAAGTTCTACTTTATCAATTTATAACTAAATTTCTCATGATATTTCCTATTTTAGCATATTTATAAGTTTAACAAGTTCCAAATTAGTTTATGTTATTTATTACATATCAATAGAATTTTAATTTTATTCAACAATTTTTCTCATTAGGATATAACACCTCCTATTCCCAAATTGGATAAAAATATTAGTGAACCCATCTATTGATTGAATATTTCAAACCTTGACAATAGATGTTCTTAGTGGGTATTTCCTAATTTATTTTATTTACAATTCTTGTATTAGGGTTTTAATATTTGGTAAATTCTTTATTAGTAGAAATATTCCAGGTTTCTTTGTCACATGCTATGTAATCTATGAATTTTTTTCCTTTCTTAGAAGAAGTGCTAGATTAAGTGGTTATCAAGTTTAACATACTAAAATTTATTTTGATAAGGCACATAATATAGATAAAAACAAGGATATATCAAGACCTGAAAATAATTTAAAGGTTGAATATGTAGAAGTCTTTGATAATAATTCCAAGCATGAAAAATAAAATTAAGGCAACATTGACTCTCAAAATGAGAATCATGATGAATTACCACCTTTATATGGTGAACCTCCACTAATAAATAAAGTGAAAATAATTAATTTTTTTAATAAATATTCCATGATCAATCTTAGAATCATTATACAATATTTCAAACCCTATTGGAAATAAAGAATGTAAGCATATCTAATATATCTAAGTAAACTTCAACACCTACGGGTCTCTTACATTTGTATACTATATTTGATACAACCTTTATAATAACATCTACTATGGTGGAAATCCAAGGGTTTAATAAAAATGTGCACATTCCTACGTAGTCATTGGTGACACCACCTTTGGTTAGCACACATTATACTCTTGATGTACAATCCCTTAGGAAATAGGTTCAAACTTTGTAAACTAATGTGTTGCATTTGGAACAAGGTGGTTTGAAACCAAATATATCACTTAATTAAAAAAAAAATGTATACTCCATTGGATCCACATATTGTAGCATACCCTTTACCAAATCATTTTGTAGCACTTAAACTTACATCATGTGATGGAAATCATGACCTGAGTAACATTTGATAACATTTCACACAACATGTTTGAAATATGCATCCAATGATGGGTTACTGACCATTTTATTTTCTATAAGCTTAAAATAATATATACTAAGATGGTTTTAAGATTTACCACATTAGTCATTTCATGCATTCAATCATTTGGTATATTTTTCCATTGAAAATTTATCAATAAATATCAGTGAAAATATCTCATATGTAGATTACTCAACTAAAAAAAGAATCCAATGTACCTATCATAGAATATGTTTTAAGGTGTAAGATGATGCAATCCAAGATGATGAATCCTATGTAAGATAATGAATTTAAAGATATTTTAAAATAAATATTACTTCCATGAGTCTATTACATTTAAGAAGTTTCTATCATTCACAAATTTATGTCTTATAGTTAAGGAAATAGAGGTCAAGTTGTTGGCAATGAGCAAGATTAAGTATGGCATGAATCTAGTTTACACATATCATGCTAATAATATGAGTAAGACACTATAAAGGGTGATACCAGCTGAAAATAAGAGTGATAATAATGAAAAATGAAACATATTTTCACAACATACTCCATATATTATAGTATTAGCTCCTCCAAGGAGATAATTTACCAAATTACCAGAAGCTCCATACAGGGTATTCCAAAATTTATTGGATTGTAATGTCCTATCACTCCATCCCATTAAATATATTTATATGACTAAGAATATTCCATAAATATTTCATTAGAATTATTTTTGTGATTATAATAGAGCACTAGGGAATACTACCAATAGATGCATCAGTTTGTAATATAAGATTCAAGACTTGATAGATGAGAACATCATTCATATGAGTGTACATAATGAAAGTATGCAACCACAAAAAATTGAGTGTGTAACAATGAATTTATTTAATGATGATTTCCATAAGCATACAATTTAATAAACAATAGATAATTCAAATGTGCATTATGCATATAATGTATATCTTCTACTAGTTTCTTATCATCCTCATACCAAGGCACAACATACTTTAAATATAATTATTGGTATTTATAAAGTTTAAGGTACATATCTACCACTTATTAATTTCACATAGCATGATATTATCGATGATGATTTTGATATACACTCTTTGTTTATTTGAGCTTACATTGGTCATCAACCTATCCAAAGTGTCATGGTTGATAATGGTTCAAGTTTGATTATGTGAACTATCACATGATACATAAGTATAGATATATCTATTACTACCATAGTCATTAGGGGATTCAATGGTCACATTCAAATTTATACTGGTGAGATTGCATTACCATTATAGGTTGGTCTAGCTCATGTGGCCACCAAGTTAATAGTAATATCTGATGTATGGGTCTTCAATATGTAATTGGGACACCCTTACATCTAAAAGGGTTAAACCCATTGAAAAAACTCAAAATAAAGTATCCATTATCTAAGGAGACTTATCCTTGAAAGTAGACTAGATTAGAGTTTTTTTCAAAGATTCTAGAGAGCCATTCTCTACTCTTTCACATCCTAGACTGGTACTACAAAATACTAAGGTTATTACCTAATGGATAACAACTTAGAGTTTGTAGAATCCATAATGGGTTATAAAGAGTCTTAGAGTTCATCATGATAAACCACATACCTTGTATATTACAAAACATTATCATGACCATGATACTTATGTTTTAGAGTCATATCTATTTTTAGATTCCTAGTCGAGACTAGTTACTTCACAATGGCATGATACTTTCCTTTTGTGAGAGGTCATCCTTCTTATTATAGATAAAATACCTATTGATTATGAGGTGGGATTAATTAGTTAGTATGTTCCTATTTTAGTTTCATATATTCAAAAAAATACAAAAAAATAGACTATTTCAAAAAATTATAAAAACTCGGACATATGCATGCTTTGTTTAGCTTTTTTACATCGGTTGATTTGTGCTTAGTATATGAAATATTTTTATATACCTAGTTTTCTATCAAATATGATTCACAAGTGTAATTGAGTGAGTTTTAGAACATACATGTTGTAATTCCTAGATGTAGTTACAGGTGGTGATACTATCTTAGGCCTGGAAATATTACATAGACAAAACCAATCTAACCCAGATAGTAACACATTATGCTCTTATCTGATTCAAATTAACTTGTTCTAGTGAACACAATATCTAATTTTCAAAATTCAAACCAGTTATAGGATCTTTATAGATTGTATATATCATAACAAGTTCACTAGGATATCCTTTTATATAGATTTTATTATTCTATGACTATCCTTATTGTTCATATTTTAGTATATTACATTATATGATTATTTTCTCACTTAATTTCACATTAATAGATTACTAGATACCTAAGTTGTTGAATATATTAGTGATATAAGTTGCTAATGTTGATCAAATTTACTTATTCAAGCATGATTTTTCATTTTTGCTTCCTTGCTTCATGTTTTGTGTGTATTCAACTTGTTTGGATTGTATAAATTTAAACATGTCCTTGTATGTGGCCCACTAATCTTATTGTGTGATTTATAAGTAATATTTATATGTTTTTTTCATGGCCATGACACTTATCTTCTTTTGTTTGATCCATTTTTATGCCATACTAGATATCATGCATCTCCATAGATTTTTTTGATGCCATAATGGATATCATTCATCCTCCCCAAGTTATTCTAATCAGTTTTAATTATCTTCACCATATGATCATTTATTTGTGTGCCTAATTATTAACATCTATCTTGAAAATGTCACTATATATGCTTGTTTCCACATGCATATTATATCACTATTTTGCTTATCTTATATATGATGATGCCACACTCTTTATGTTATCATTACTATTCACATTTAAATGTTTTCATAACATCTTTCGTATAAATTTTTATTTTGAGTTAAGTTATTTCAAAATATTGAAAACTAACCTCAAAATAGGGGGCATACACAATGGTTAATCTTAGATATTAACCTACAACAATATACTACACAATCATGAATTAATAGGTCTTACACAATTGGTCATGATTTATACCCATAATTTAACCATAAAGAAGTTTACACAAAAATTATCCATTTAGACAAGGGTGAAATATAACCATGTACAAAATAGAATGGTTTTGTCTTAGTACATAGAAAAAGTGATTTACAAAATTCTAAGAATCAAATTTAGTGCACTTTTATTTTAACATGTGTATAGTAATAATTAAAAAAAAAATACACATGTTTGTTCTAAGTTGGGGGCATCATGCATGGTATGTTTTCTAAGATGATTTACGTAGGTTGGCTAAATTTTTTTACTTTATATTACTTAGTTTCAAAATCCATATGCATCCAAATATTATATTGGGGGAATGTACATGACACATGACCACCTCCTTGCCTAATTTTACACCAGTTTTACAAAAGGAATGGAAAATCATGTCATTCTATATGTTGTACACACCAACACATATTATGTTATTTTTTTCATGAATCGTATACTAGTTTTATGCTATTTTTTCCACATAATTGAATCTTGTTCCATTTTTAGTGGTTTATTTGCCTTTTGCAACATTTTTGCACTAGAATGATCTATTAGAATTCATACAAGGATTCTAATTTACTCAAATACTTTGGGAATGAAATGATGTATTTAAGTATACATTGATTTATTAATTACACTCTTATATCAATGAGTATTAGGGCATGAACACTTCAATCTAATTGTTTAAAAAAATGAAATCTCTAAGGGTCTTACCATCTGAAATCACAAATTTTGCACTAGAAAACACAACTATTCATGTACCCAATTAAGTGTATTCATTACTTGTTAATTAATGTATAAGTTTTACTAACTTTAATTTCATATTTTCATCTTAAGTGAGGATTGATTTATACATGTGTAATTGTGGGTTTACATGAAGCACATTTCATTTCATGACATGCATTTAAGATTATTTTTCATAGGTAAGTTTAGGTATAAGTCTTTTCATTTTACTCTAGTAATTTCACTTTTATTCATTACTAGAATAAAAGTGGGGAAGTGTAGAAACATAAATTAATATTTTTTCCTAAAACAATGCACTTATGACCACTTTTACACACTTAGCTCATGCCTATTTCTATGGTCCTTCACCACCCTTCCTTCACTTTTTATGCAGATGAACCTTACCTCTTAAGTAAATTATGATTCTAAATATTCCTATCAAACATACGAAACAATATAAAATTAGATTGAGATTAATTCACACTTCTAGTTTAGATCTCTCTTATCTTTAGACAAGGCCACTCCTTTTAGACTATCTTACTCCCTAGTACGGTCCAATTTTGATAGCCACATCCTCCCACCAAATAATGACTATTTACTAAAATTAAAATTTACCAAATAAACCATACCACATATTTATCAAGCCACATCTGAAGGAATTATAAAATTATTACTATAAAGACACATCTTCAATCCATTATTCACTAGAGGCTCATATGATTAAAAAACACTAGAATATATATGTACACATTAAGATAAAAACACTTGTTTTTCCAAATTTAGAGTCAACACAAACCTAGTAGCCTAAACTAAGTTTGAATATACATCCAAGATCATGTCATTATTAAATCACCTAATCATACTAGGATTGTACCAATATTTAATAGTTTTCACTAATCTTTCACACACACAACCATAACATGGGATAACTACATCGAGTTTGATCCCTCTTCATAGTATTGATATGTAGGTAATGTATGCAAAGGGAAATGCAAATGATCTATAAATCAATCCTATCTTAGAGAAGATAAATCCTACTTACACTTCCAATTATTGATACATTAGATATTCAGGGTCATGACCAAGATGGATATGTTAGACATATCAAAGGGATATTTTAACATAATAATATCACTAGGGAAGGTTACAAAGCCTCCAATCAAGCAAAAATATGAAATAACCCTAATTAGGTCCTATGTTTTCATATTTATAATGTAAATAAAAGAAAAAATTAAATAAAATTTTAATCTAGTGCTCACCAAAGCTTGTGGCACAAAGTGGAGGTAATAAACATTAAAAGTAAACATGTATAGAAGACATGTACTAATGTCAATGTATATAGAATCCTAATGCATGAGAGAGAAATAAAAATTCATATTTATCTACTCTTGTAAAGGAGGAATAAAGTTAAGATTATTTACGTTTGAAGATGAACTCGTTGAGCCTCAATATCTTCCTTGGCCAAGGTGCTTCACAAGAGGTTGTTATGGTATGTAAGGATAACAAGGAAAAGTTAGCTTTAGGCTACACAACCTATCAATGCATCTAAAAGACTTCTCCACAAGACAAAATCCATATTTCCAAAAAAATTATGAAACCCTAAGCTATGCTTCTCAAGTAAAATGGTGTATAAGTAGATGCACAAGATATATCTCTTCTTGTCTTTCTCTAATAAATGATGAAAGGAATGTGTATATAACTAAATCTAACCCTAAACCTTTCTAAAAGTTTAGATGATAGGGTCAGCCTAATTGACTCTATATTGATATTGAAAAAAATCAATTAGGTCTTGGTCTAGTTTGGCTAAGGGCCGACCTAGACCCTAATTGATTTTTGTCAATTAGAGTATAGGGTTGATGGGGCTGATATTGTATCATAAACCATCAAAAAGGATTTTAGGCTAGAGAAGGGATAATGAAGGTAAAAAATGACTAAAAGAGGGTGAAAAAGAAAAGACAAAGCTTAGGGGAATATTTTTAGGAGATGGTTGTTTATATATCAAGTGGTAGTAAAGGGAAAAAAATCTTGTGAAGTACTAATGGTCTACCCACACCTTTCCTAGTGTACCCCTTAAGGTGTACACTTAGAGAGATTGAGACTTGATGGGTTTCTACAAGAGAGAAAGCATCAGTAATTGATAGAGTTTTAAAATATTATGTGTATATATATGCCTCACTCTAATCTCATCACATGTCATGTAGGTGTAACACAGGTGGTGCTTTAGGAAGAGAACACAACACACAATGCTGAAGCTAAATAAATTATAATAAGTAAAAAATAATATAAATGAAAGGAAAAAATTGAAAAAAATATACCTTTAATTACCTTAGTGTTGTAGATAAATAACGAGATGCAAGAAATGTGAAGGTGTCTAATGTAGGGAACATTAGCCAAACCTATAGAAGTTAGTGAAAAAGAGCAAAAAATTGAAATTTTTACAACATAGACATATAATAGGTAAAAATATTCTCTATGATGTTAGGATTCTAGAACATTTTATGATTTAGAAAAATAACTAGTAGAAACAAAGATATGATTAAAAGATGGAATCTGGTAGTGAATATTTGAAAGGTAAATAATTTTGAATAGTAAATATCAATAGGGTGAAAAATAATTCATTTGTTATTTTTACTATTCTAAGAAAATATAGATCTAAAATACTTAGTTGGAGACTAGAGAGTTAGCATGGTGAAGAGACGACAACTGAGATGAGGACGCAAAGTGGCCACAATGAGTGCAACACATGTAAACAATTGAAAATTTCAATTTTTTTGAATATTTTTATTTAAAATTAAACTAAAAATAGACAATTGAATGGTAGGAAAAATATAGTCACCAAAATGAACCCTAAGAAATTTTTAACTAAACAAGGGGTAAAATGGGGTATGGGTAGAAATAAGTCAGACCAATAAATGCCTAAATCATTTATGATAAATGGGAAAAATGTCACTAGTCTATATGAACAAAGTTGATTTGGTTGACTAAGTCTATAAGGCAAGGCAAAAAGATAAGGCTAACTACGCAGTAGTGGTCTGATTGAGTATGCTAATAGGGGGATGAATTCATAGCAATAGGTCAACTTAGTCGATAAGGGGTAAAGTCTGACTACGTATGACAAGGCCAACTTAGTTTTATAAAGGGGGCCAAAGTAGTATCATTAAAAGAGGTCAACTATGTATAACATTGTCAATATGATATCACTAGGTAAGAAGATGGCCAATATAGTATTGATGTGGCTGATTTTGTTGGAAAAGGAAGGGCTCGATCTAGTATCACAAATAAACAACAAGATTGATTTAGTATTAAAGGGGTTGATTCTGTATAAGTTTGATAAACAAAGTTAAGCCAACTAATTAAAGTGGCTAATATGTGAAATTTTAAGAATGTATTTTGATTATTTATGACATGAAAATCTAATACATCCTTTATTATTTGATATTTTGTAAAGATTCTAGAGGTATTGGTACCTAATATATGTATTATGGCTATCGAATATACTAGATCAATTGACTAATGTAGATAGAGCATGATTGGTCACACTGGGGTTTAGAAGTATCATGGAGATGAGGCACATCCTACTTTGTGTTGATATCATTGTCATGTTTTATAGAGCATGGGAATGGTTGACTAACACTTTTTAATGGGTGGTGGATGGGGATACTATAGAGGTGGATATCACATTAGAGGATGTCCATACATTGTTATGACTATCGATTGGAGGGACACTAGTGATCAATAGACACTGAATGATTTGGAGGAGAGGCAAGCACTAGTCTATCAAGTGACATGATTAGATAGGATGTACCTTGGATTAAGGGTTATTTTATTTGATGTATATATCATAGATATTTAAAATAATTAGAAGTCTATGATAAGACTTGTGACATCATAAGTGTTGTGTCATAAGTCAAATGATAAGGTACCACTATATGAAATAGCTTTGTGTCAATCCATTTTAGAGTAGCAATCACTATATGATTTTGGGGCTATCATCTAGGTTTAGATCATG
This sequence comes from Torreya grandis, assembly GCA_037957365.1. Taxonomy (NCBI): domain Eukaryota; kingdom Viridiplantae; phylum Streptophyta; class Pinopsida; order Cupressales; family Taxaceae; genus Torreya; species Torreya grandis. Next base: position 2,252,890 of record JARHVA010002088.1, on the reverse strand, counting down.
CATGATATATGGGATGATATCTAAAGGGTAAAATACCATGGGACCTATTATTTTATTAAGTTATTTTATATATGAGAGGTTCCCTATGTATCAACCAACTAAATTTCCTGATGTGATTGATGATAAGTTACCTTGAGTGATGAGATAGAGGCAGTACCATGTAGCTCAATCCATGTCCCATGTGTCAATTTTGTATACTATCACATGAGGGGAGATCATGTGTAAATATTACACACACATTATTATTATATGGCCTAGTTGGTCGATTATTGGGACAGGGCTAGCATGGGTGTGGATCATAGGCCATTACACCTCATGGGTAGATCCACATCTAGTAGCACACTTGTCAGGGTATTTTAGACTCCCACACCAATGGCCCCTCTATTAGTGCCTATTTATTGGGAATAACATACTAAAGATCTAAGGAGGAAAGGAGGAGGAGTACCAATGGAGATACCTATGATTAAGCTACAACGTGCTAGACCGTAGACTAGTGAAGTATGGTAGTAAGTGATAGTGGGAGGAGATGAGATGGAAGTGGATGAAGGTACACATTAGGCACCATAATAGGTACTACAATAGCAATAGTAGTAATGACCACCCCAACCACACCATAGATGGGGGTACCATTTATGAGAGTAGGCACAGGTGAGGGTAATAGCATAAGATGACCCAATAGTTATTCCATGATAAATCTAGTTGATAGAGACACATCTCAAGAGAGGATCATATCTTGCATGAGTGGTGACTCCTAGATTTGCACTTGTGTGGATTTAATCCATGGAGGAAGTGCTCAAGGGATGAGTGGATGGATAGACCATGCTCAATGGGTGAGCAAATGGGGAGATGGTGGTTGGTGACACTAGCACTAGTGAGAAATGTTGAAATTTAGATTTAAGATTCGATATAGGATACTATTTACATGTGATTATCGTAGATAAATAGATTTTGAGATAGATACATGATTTAATGTCTATTTGGTGTTGGTTTTTAAATATTGAGATAGAGGAGATCATATGGGGATCTCTAGTTATGGCTATGCACCATGACATTTTGGATAGGCTGATGGCTCCATACAACCCCACCATGCTAGATGATCCTGTGGTACTATCTATCCCAACCTAGGTAGGCTATTTTAGATTGGTGGGAGAGGCTATGATGTAGTTATAGGCACATATATATGTATTTAATCCACTAGTAGGGGTGGGAGATGGAAAAGCACAAGACTAGCAAGCCTTGGCTCAGAAGAGTGCAATGCACATGGCTACCACTATCTAGTTTGGATAGGTGCAAGCCTAGGTGGATAATTTATAAGGATAGGTAGTAGGTTTGAGATCCTTGAATACCTCATTACAACATACCATTTAGAGGAGACATTCTTAAGCATCAATGGGTAGTGTGGCTAGGCCACAAGATAGGTAGGATGGAGCCTAGCCTTAGAACTGGAGCTATTTTGTATTTTGTACATTGTATTGAATGACACACATGATATATATAGATATTGATTTTGACATTTGGATCTGATCTCATGAGTTGTATTTGGTTGTTTATGTATGGATATATTTCTTTCTAGCACATGTATTTAACTTTTGTTATATATGCTATGGGAAATATATGTGGAGTGTTTTAATTTCTAGAATTTTGTGAGACACATGCATGATTAAAAAGAAAAAGGAAAAAATGAGTTGGAAAAGTATAAGTAATAAAAAATAAATGTACTACACACTATATCATGATGGAAAATGTGTAATAAAAAAATATGACTAAATATAATAAAATAAAGATAGTATAAATGGATAACAAATGTTTTAAAACCATGTAAAATATTTGCACCAAAGTAAAACAAGTAAAATCACACTATATCACATTGGGAAGTATGAAAATAATGAAATAAAATGGAAGGCACATGAAAACCAAATGGTATAAAAAAAAATAGTTAAGTCAATTAATCATAATAAATCATGTTGGGAAGTATAAAAGAGAAACAAAATTGTAAAAATGAACTTAAATTGATCACACTAATTCAAGCTGGGAAGTATGAATTTTTTTAGAAAATGGTAGTAATCTTACATATAATTGGAAAATAAGAAGATAAAAGTATAAGATCAATGAATTAAGAATAAAAAATACTATATCAAGATGGGAATCATGTTAATGATGTGAAACTCATAATCAATCACTACTTATCTCAACTTTGACACATGTAAATTCATTGTGACTTGGGTATTGAAATTTTTTATGAGGAAGTCATGGTCCTATCCATGGTATTACACTAAAACTCATAAAGGGAACACCAATTAGGTGGAAATAGTTGGGAATTATTTTTATAATGAAATGTTTGGAAACATGATAATTTGTGAGGAAGGCCTAGTCTTATCCATGGTCTTACACTGCAACTCACAAATGGAATCCTTAGAATGAGTGATTAGTTAAAAAATAATATTTCTCAAGTGGAAATATTAGGAATTTTATAAATGAAAGAGGGAATGTAAAACACATAACATAGGTGTCTATGAGAATACCTTAGGAAACATGAGGCACAGTAAGGACATATAAAAGACACTAAGGAGAGAATAAGGGCATGGATATGTTTGGCCTAAATGGATTAAACAAGTAGGTGGTGAGAAGAAATAGGTGAACCTCAAACAAGAAGTCAATAAAAGAAATAAAATAGTTGAAAATCAAGAACAAGTGTGGAAACAAAAAATAAAAGACAAAGAGCACCAAGTTGGCATGGTAGATAACCAAGGCAAGAAGCATGAAGGAGGTGAAAAGAGAAGAAAGTGGAAACCCAAGAAGGTAAAAGGTATAAAGTGGGTTAAAAATTACATGAAAAGAGAATAATAATATTGTATTATAGGTGTATCTCAAACAAGAATGAAGATTGAGGAAAAGTACAAGACTACAAAGCAAACACGAGAGACAATACAAGTAAACCAAGCCAAAGAAGTGAAAGTAAAACCATGTAAGAAAGAAAATGAGTGCATAAAAGATAAGTGTTCTCAATTTTTTTTTTCAAATGTTTTTTATGATGATGTATGTGAATTTGACTCCAATGATGAAGACATACTATATATGGAAACCATTGCATTGATGAATGAGTGTTTAACAAGAAAAGGTGAGAATGAAGCACATCAAAGAATGATTAACACATAGGGTATGCAGATAAATGAGGTTGATATGACTCTCATAAGTTATAAAGTACAAGGACAAGACAAATAACAAGTTTCCCAAGAGGATGAAGATCAATGTGGACTAAGATTTGATGAGGATTGTGAAGAGATGGATTCACTCAAGTTGCAAGAAGAGTTGGAGATGTTAGAAGACATGTTTAGTCCATACAAGGGGCTGAAATAAGGTGAAGTATAGAAGAAAAAGGTCAAGGATGAAATCCAAGAAACATCAAGAGAGGAGAACAAAAAGAAGCATAAGAAGTTGTGCAAATAAGGCCACAAGCAAGCTAGCAAAGGGAGTATGATCAAGTACACAAGGTGAGATATTTAATTGGTGAAGCTAAAGCTGAGTTAATAGTTTATAAACATGAATATGGAAAGTCAAATATTCATCAAATCATATTGTTATATGTTGAAGATGAATGGAACAAGAAGTTGCTCTTTCATAAGGAGCAAGGTAATAGGAAAAGACATCAAAAAGTGTAAAAACGTAAAGTAGAGGTGATAAGAAAGAGTAAAATGGGACAAATTATATAGGTTTACAAGCATATAAAGCCATTATATCCTAAGGAAGAATATGATAGCATGGTCAAGGAGCAAAACTCACTAAGCAAACAAGTATCAAGTGAAAACAATGAAGGAGAAGGTTAAGAAAGAAGCATAAGTAAGAGGAATAGGAACCATTTTATTGTAGATGAGTGTGATGAAGACCAAAGTGACTTGGAAAAGATGGAATATGAAAAAAATAAGGAGCTAAAATAGTTGAAACATCTCATAGAGGTAGAAGATGCATGGATAAGAAGGCTAGACTAGGCTACAAAGAAGAAGAAGAAGAGTTTAGTAAATAAAAATGAGAAAGAAAGGGAGAGTATTAGTCAAGTAAGCATGAATGACCCTAAAATAAAAAATTGGAAGGTACAAAAGAAAGTTGGTGGCATAAATTTTCTCCCTTTTGGGGAATATGATGTAGGAACATCAAGCTAGAAGACATAAATTTTGTGTTTTGTCAATAGGAGGTAAAATTTGGTCAATTGTGGATGTCAATGTGTGTGAGGGACATTTTTATGTCCATTTGTGTTTTTGGAGTCCATTTTGAGTCATAGGGGTGTGTCAAATAGCTTCTAGGAGTTTTACCTCCAAAATAAGGAATTTGAAAATTCAAATGTTGTAACTAAGGCCAAGAGGGACAAATACATGTATGGAGTGTTTAGGTGAGTAAAGTGGGTTTAGGGAGTCCAATAAAGTCATTAAAGTTAAGTTTAGACATATCTCATGTTAAGTTATTAAGGGGTTAACAATAAGTTAACCATGTAATCACCCTTGTATGTTGAAGGTTAGTTATTGCAAAGAAGTTTGATGTAACCACCCCAAAACCAAAGTTTAAGTTGGATGGTAAAATCATAGTAAAGTGTTGGATGGTGTATATAGAAAAGAAGATAGAGGTTGGAAAAGCTCCAAGAAGGAGAAACAGGGAGCATGAGGAGAAGTTAATACACCTCTCAAAGAAGATGGCTGAGTCATTTTATGGACTATATTTTGTAATCAAGAACGAAAAAAATGAATGAAAAAAATAATTATTCTATGTGTCTATGTAATTTAATGGTATTTTTTCTCTTATACATAAAGCAATGTATCTGAAAGGCCCTTGAGGCCATAACCCTGTTGTTACTAGTGTTAAGTTGTAGGTAGGAATATTGAACTATCATCAAGATCCTTGTTGCAATGATAAAGTTCTATAGGTAAAGTTTTATTTGAGAAAATAATTATTAATTTGATCATGATAAGGAACATGTAATATATATTTGAATACACAATCAATAGAGGGGGATAATACCCTATTTTCACAAGTTAATGCCCTTGCATTGTCTTATGCCAAGGAAGGTGAGTTGAGTAAGGTCTTTGGTTTGAAGTCTTTGTATATGTAGAGAATTATATTGTTTTAAAATTGATTTATGCAATGTGATAATTTATTGGAAGACAAATCATACAATGAAATATAATTCAGAGATTGAAACTATATCACATAGTCTCCTTGAACAATGAAACCCTGTGCATATAGTCCAAACCCTATTCGTAGGGTACTAAGGAAGGTAGATAAGGTGTGGAAGCATGAATGAATGTTTGGTGGTATGAATATTGATAAGGTAAGGAGGGTTAAATGTGGAAAATTTACCTTAGATGTTTATGAACACTTTGGAGGAGAATCAATCCACTAATCACAACATAGTCATATATAGCCAACCCCTTGTTTACATAGTCAACAAACAAAGAGAAGTGTAAATGATAAATGGAAGGTGATTGAACATTGGGTAAGGTGAGTTTGAGAATGTAACAAGGTGGATTAAATTTAAAACATGTGAGGGTTAGAAGGCTTGTTAATGAACACAGACCTCAGGAACTTTTACACAGTCTTAGTAAAACACATAATTTTGTAAAAGGCATGATTATGAAGACAATAAGGTTGGTAGAGGTGTTTTGGGTATATATAAAGATGAAAATGACTAATATAGAACTTGAGATGGTCATAGGAGGTTTTGAAACCTTCTCAAACTAAAATATTATAAATTTCCTCCTCTCAGCATGTGCAGGTGACTGTTTAGTATTTTTAGACAAAATCCCTCATATTTGGAGTTTCCACGATAGGAATTCTATGAAACTTGGTAATAAAATTTGTTTTATTGTTTAATAAATGAATAAAGAGGTTTGGGGCACATATAGTATGCATTTATATGGATTTGATGACTAAGGGTATGGAATGGGGCTAATAAGCCTAATTTGGAGAATATTTACAAAGGAAATGTGGGTTAAATGTGGATTTAGGATATGAAATTTGACACATAAATGAAAGAAGATAGAGGGTGATCTAATTAAATTTTATATCCTCATGAGAATTTTTAGATTTTGTAAACCAAGGGGAAAATAATAAAAAAAGGCTACAAGCCTTAAAAGACCATTGTGAGCCTTGTGTGTGGTATGGAAGGGTGAAGTGTGTTTGAGAACATAAAAGGGGTTAAGGTAGATATAATATGATCATATAATAACATTTATGATATAAGTTTGATTCTTTGAGTCCTATATCCAATTTTGGTCTTTGAGTCCTGAGAGAGATGTCAAGTGAGGGAGCTTGTGAATGGAATGAATAGAATGGGGAAGAGAATGATTGTGAGTGACATAAGAGAGGTATAATTCCATCAATATGTGCTTCATAGTGTGAAATAAATAGGGATTATAAAATGAGACTAACAAGCATAGTGATCAAAACTAGTGAATCTAGATTGGTGCTAGAAGGTTCAAGATAAGCATGACATGCCAATGAGATATTTTACAAGACTAGAGATAGACAATGATGATTTGGAGAATTTAAACCTTAAATATACAAAAAATATATTATTTATATTTTACTATTTTTATTCAAGTCAATACCAAGACCCTTGACATGGAATAGTGCACATCAACCGACTAGGTTACAATGCGTACCTAGACCTAGTAACTAAGACCTTGGGTAAGGTTTTTGTCTTGAAATAAATTGATCTTTTAAGGAGAGGGAGGGATTAAAAACCCATACATAATTATTGGATATGTTTCAAAACCCTCACCAATAATTGGGATTCTCCAACTCTATGAGATCCCTTATTTTTTCAAGGCCAAAGAATTGGTGTAATTATTGATTTCATGCATACATAAAGATAGGTTATACTTCATAGTAAGGATAATGAATATCACACTCACTTAAATCCAAATGTAAAATGGGATGGTTTGGTCAAGATAAGATATCATTGAGGTATTGGTAATAATATATGAATTGAATACAAGAAATGAGATTTTACTTTCCCCATTTCCAATATCAAGGATAGGGCCACAATGGTAACAACACACTTTTAAGTACCAAATTGCATGGTTAAAGGCATGTTTAACCCTAAATTAGATTTGGATCTTAATATGGGTAGATTGGGTTAATCATATATAAATGATTAAACACAAGGGTGATAAACATATTTATAATAGTCTAATTAATTGTAAAACTCAGATATAACAATTATTAAATTTATTATGGTGATATATGTTAAAAATGGAATGTATAGATATGTTATATATTTCAATGTTAATAAAAATAAGATATTTATTTTTGTTAATAATACATTTTTGGATTTGTAACAGGTAGGAAGTATATTGGAAGAATATTATTTAATAGTCATTAAATTTTAGATTAAGTGCCTCTATAGCCATGGACACTTGAGTCAACTTGAGATGGCTACATCAATGATAGTGTCTAGATCAAATGTAGGTGTCAATATGGAATAATTTTTTAAATAGGATGCAACCACCTAGATGCTTCTGGGTCATTATCATCTTTACTTTGGTACATTTAGATTTGGGTCATGGAATGTCCCTCCTTATTAAATGATCAAAACCCTAGTTATTCATCCTCATAGTGGCTATGGGAAAACTGGGTTAGTGGGAACAAGGTGTCGAGCTAATCCAAAGACCCATATGTCAATGAGCAATACCTACTGGCTAATAATCTGAAGAGATCCTCATACTTATGTAGTTTTCTCCTATATGTTGGCTTGTGTGTGAATCATGTAATGTGAAATAAACAAATATAATAGTGACCTAACCTTTAACTTATAAAATATAACTCTTGGGATTCCCCTTTAGTACTTCAGCCCTATATATGTGTTGTTCCTATAATTGATATGGAAATAGGATAAAATAGGGAAGTTTTTCTCATTTGAATTCTTGATAGAATGCTTTTGATAAGTTATCTTGGTTTGTGCTAGGTGAGTAATGAATAAGGGTTGATATTATATTTATACCAATCTTATTGGATAATATCTCACATAATATCACTTAGGATGAACATTATGATATGTTTCATTTGAAAATTAGATGACTTTAGGGAATTGGACACTTGCATTAAAATAAGACATATGTGTCGACATGGGTGTCTACCTAAGACACAAATGTCTAGGGAGTAGGAAAATAGGTGTAGGATCAAAACTTGTAGAGGTGTAATATAAGTAGGTTTTAAGCATTCTTTGAAAGTTAGAATGCCTGGGTCATCAATATAAAATTGGTCATACTAATAGACAAGCCAAGGGGCACAAGAGAGTAGATGTGAGACTTGAAAAAGTGGGAATGATCTAGAACTAAGAGGCAGAACCAAGGTCTAAGTTTTGCCAAGTGTACAATACTTAGGTGCTATATAGTTCATAAATATAATATACATCTCCTCCTTTAATTTAGTAATGAAATTATTAGTTTAAAGGAAAATAATGCATACTTGGGTGTGTATACACACCTTACCTTTGATTGAGTCAAAATTGAGTTATTTTTTGGTGACTAACTTGCAACCAAGAACATGTTAAAGTGTATAATCAGTGCATATAATCTGAAATTAAAAGTATTTAAATTGAAATAGAGTAAGGTCTATGAGTACACCTATGTATCGATGCAACCATCTCACATTTTGGTAATTTCATTTGAAATATGTATCATTATAAATCACTAAAATAGATATTAAGACACATATAAATCTAGAAAGTTCATATATCTAAAGAGATAGAGAGATATATGGGAGGGTGCATGCCCCCAATCTTGGATAAAATGTGGATTACCACCTGGTAGTTGAGACTAGCTCAACTATGCAACCTGATCATACTTATAACTTGGTGAGTGTGAGTGAACCAAGTCAACTCATGCTATCAAGCTAGTGAGGTTTGATGATACAATCAAGTCAAACATACAAACTTGACAAGTGTAGAGTAAATTTTTACTCTACGTTGCATTTCAATTCTCAGTCGTGCATTGCAGTTTTGTTCCTACATACCTTGGTCATGGCGACAGAGCTTTGGAATAGAGAGAGTGTCCATTTTCAGTCTAATTGTCAAAGTGCAATAGAGGCTGCCAAGTGGCGTAGTCTGAGCATGGGTTCTCTTTCCCCCCTTTTTGATTCTTTCATTTCATTTTTTCCTAAGTGTTGAATTTGAGCGGAAGCAGCCAAGTGTTGCTTTCTGAGTTACCGAATAGGCCAAGTGGAGTCATTTGAGGCACCTTTCCTAACTTTTAAGAGAGCCACAAAATGTGCCACATATCCAATATCAACTCAATGGAATGCACCACGTGTCAACATCTGTGTCTCGTATTGGCACCCACATTCATTCTATTTCTTGGCAAAGGTTTTCAACAAGCTAAGTAGCAGGAAGAAGCAAAAAGTGCCAGGTGGTAGTCGCAAAAGGCCTAGACTATTTTTCAAAATAAAGTGGAAGTCACCACGTGTCAGAATTTGAGAGATAGTTGGTTCAATGCCTTGGTTCAACATTTTTGGTTCAATACCTCGATTAACATGTGCATGGCACGCAGTGTTGAACCATTGAACCGTTGAACCCTTGAACCAATTTTGGTTCATAGGGCAGTTCAAGGGAATGTCCCAAAAATCAAAGGGGTCAGGCACCCTTTTGGAAGGAAGTAGGGCATTTGTTTCATTTTGTCTAAGTGTCGAAGAGTATCAAAGGTCACCAAGTGTCACTTTTCGAGCCCCTTTCTACTCCATTCCTGAAAGAAGTAGAAGATGCCACATACCCCTAGTAAAAAGAAATAGAAGATGCCACATATCTTCCCAAGAATAGTAGAGGCCACCACGTGTTAACTTTTGAGAGATCATCTTCAAGCTTCAATGCTGAATAAAAATTGTGGTGGGTCCCGAGTGTTATTTCAAAGGTCTATGGAAGTTTCCAAGTGTCACCATCTGGAGGAGCCTAATATGTGCCCTAAATAATTCTACAACATAGCTAAAGAGAAGCAGAGAGAGCTGTGTGTCTTTGATAAATTAGGCAAAAAGCACCAAGTGTCATTCTTCGATGCTTGCCAAGTGACAAGGAGAATTTTAGGAAATTGACTAAGTGTCCTCTTTCATTTTCAATATAATAGAGTGTTTAGTGTATTTGTTACAACAGTGAGATGGAGGGAAACTCGGTGGGAGTTATTTTTGGTAGATGGAGTAGTGCACTGGGTAGATTTTTGGGGCCTCCAAACATTGAAAGCACCATCTGTTTGTCCCCTGTAAGTGGTGGAGAATGGATAGTTACACAGCTAAGCAGGTGATGGAATGAGGAAATTTAGGCACAAAAGGAGGTACTTGACATGAATCGACATGTCGTAGTCAGAGCAGCTACCCCGACCCAGCATGGCCATTCTTGATAAGACCAAGATACATCCAAGGTATTGAAGGCACCATCTATTTGTCCCCTATGAGTTAAGGATGGAGTAGAATCATGTGGGAAAGGTGAGGATGGAAGGAGACATCTGAGGCTATAAAAGAAGAGGATCAGTATCACATAAAGGAGGAGGATTCTATAGTTTAGATTTTCTAAAGTTTGTGATCAAGTAGTATCATTTACTTTTGTCTCATTTTTTTGAGTTGTAAATTTGATGTAACTGTGCATGTTTCTATGCCTTTTATGTGGCTAAATGAATTAAGAAGATTAAACTCTATGCCTTTGTTGATATTATCTGTGTCATTTACAAAAGTAGTCTGGACTGTAGATTTTCTAGAGTTGTGATTAGGAATGTCATTTGCTTTTGTCTCATTTTCTTGAGTTGGAAGGTTTACATAACTATACGTGTTTCTGCACCTCTTATGTGATTGGAAGATTATTATAAGAAGATTGAACCCTATGCCTTGGTTGACATTTTCTGTATCTCAACAAAAAAAGCCTCTGTTATGAGCCTCTGTTTCTATTGTTTCAATCTTTTACATTGATCATGCACTTGTGCTCTTAAATGTAATTGAATCCTACATATAGTCTCACTGTGCTCAAGTTAGGATCAGAATTACACTCAGGCGCATCGCCATAGTTAGGTTTCATTTCCTATATTTGTGTTTCTATTTAATTCCCTATCCTTTTTCCCCCCACACTTGATACAAAAGAAGAGACCAACATCTCTAAAATCTGGAGGTTGTTTCAAGCCACAATATCCCACAACTTGAAACTTCCCATTATTGTTGATTAAGATCAAGCGCAATTTTAACCATCAACAACAAGCTTGAGTGATTTAATAATATCAGCCATAACAAAAATATAACCAACTATTCTATTATATTGGCTCAATATAATCCATAAAAGTCCAACCTAGTGGGTGGTGATAGTCCCTAAAAGTGTTTGAATTCTCAAAATTTGTTGGTTTTATAATAATATGCACACATTTCGTAACACATACACTATAGATATGCCTCATTCTAAAATTGTGTATAATAATTATATCAATGTATAAAATTCTACCATAAATGTGTATTTGAATCATATAATTGTGCAATGAGGCCAATTTGAAACTGTGTAAGTATGGAGAACTTATTTCCAAAGCATGCCCCCACTATAATATGAAATTTAAAACTGATATAAGTACCAATGTGGAGAGCATGTTTCCAGAACATGCCCCCACTATAATTTGGAGATGTTAATTATTAAGTGTGGAGAAAATGTTTCTAAAACTTGCCCCCACTATATTTGAGACTATGAACATGTGAAAGTTGTGCCTATATAACATTCCCCCATTGAATATGAATATGAAAACTGGTGTAAGTGCCAATGTGGATAACATGTTTCTAAAACATGCCCCCATTGTAATCTGAATATGTGAATTGATGTGTAATTTATGCCTCTATGTCATAGCCCCACTAATATGCCCCTCCATTTTGAGGTGAGGGAAGTAGAAATTGGTACTTACCTTACCTCAAAAGGATAAGATAACCATGTAAACTATGAAAGTAATATGTAGCATATAGATGGAATATGTCTAGGTAAACATATCATTGAAGCATAAATAATGTGATCACACTAAGTCCTAAGATGCATGATGTGAATCATGGATATTTATAGATAGTAATAATACAATCTCAATAAGCAATCAATCACACACACAAGATCACTCAAAATCAAATGAAAAGATAATGGTAAAAAAAGGCCACAAATAAGGGGCATATTTGAATTTTGCATAATCGAATAGATAAGACTTAGTCAAATGTACACAAAGGTAAGAATGGCATATTGAAATGTCCATAAAACAAACAATGACATATTAAAATGTCCATACAACAAGAAATGGCATATTAAAATATTAAATAGGTAAAAATAGTCATGGGAGCCACAAATAATATAACATATTCAAATGCTCAACAAACATGACAATAAAAAGGCAAGACACTCAAGGAAGTGCATAAATGGAAACATAATCAACTAGCATAAATAAATCATATTATCCCATGGATTAAATGTGTTAGAAAAATATGTCAAGTACATAGCATATCAAGAACACTATGAAATATACAAGCATGGATAAAGGCATGTATAAGTACATATTAGATCAAACATGATAATGTAAAGTGACCATATAATGATATAAATTAGATGTATCATGATCATAGAGGTGGATTCCCCCAACATCTTAGTGATGTGAGTAGAGGGAAATCCCAACATCCAAAATTACATAAATCATGTATTTGTGTATGCCTATATCATACTAAAATAGGAGCATGAAACACATGCATATGTATAAGTAATGGTTATGCTATCCATCAACATGGAACTAACACATAGATGCCAAGGAGCCAATAAAATATGTAGATGTTAAAAAGTTTTTTTTTTTTGGTATTTTTTGAATATGTGATGATATTATCTTGTGATTGCATCTAAAGGATGTTCATAGATATCCCCCTAATGTGAACCTTGTGTAATAAACGAGTGACACTACCAAGGAACGTATATAGGTGCACTATTTATCACTATAGTATCTTTGAAGCTCTATATATGTATAATGGTATTCTATGGTCATAAATAAATAATAGAAGTAATAGGAGTAGGGGTTCTTAGAACCCATTATTCAATGTTATTTTGATTCTTTAGAAAAATAGTAATAGGAACATGTGTAGTGCTTTGGATATCTAAACATGGTGTGTAGTAAATGAGGATTACATGGAACCCACTGTGGATCTTTGATGTAATAGTATCTCAAGTACTAGATGCCCAGTAAAGGGGATTGCCCATTACTTAACATTTCATGGTGGATTAGACTTAATTGGCTTGATAATTAACTACACGAGTATAATTTTTTCTTGTTTAATATGATTCTCATATGGAGCTACATAAACTATAATTACTTAATTAGCATGAATGTATTTAAGATAACCATGCATTATAAAAGGTACTTCTCAAAGAGTATGTATCCAAGGGTGTACAAATAACATATCAAAGACACATGTATAAGGTATAATTGAAAAGATATTAACCACATATGTAGGACCCACTTGTAAAGGTAAGTCAATCTATCTAAGAACCTTTTGTGATCTCCCATCGAATGCTAAAACTGATCTGGTAGAAAGGTGTAAATCATGATGAGTGTAACCAAAGTACATAAGTAATGTTATGTTTCAAACATTCTCACTTGCACCATTATCAATAATAACACTATGTATATGCTGGTGATCAAGGTATACTATAATGAATAAAGAATGAAGGTCAGAGTTATCATTATTAATATCACTATCAGTGAAAATAATAAAGTTTCTAAACCATAGAAGGTATATGCTATGTTTAAGTTCCAATAATACCATATAGTGGATGATCATAATGTGATGGAGGAGGATGTGAATTATATAACATTTTCACTTATACATCCTTCTTAGAATGGTCTTATAATAGGTTTTTAAATATTTTTTATTTTTATTGATCACCAAGTTGTGAACTTCATTCCTTTGGAGGATCATCAAATTTAATCCTTTGATCATCAAAAAGGTCTTATATCTTTTGATTCAAGGTAAAAAATTTATTATTAGAATACTTAGGGACTTGGTGATAGTCACAATAAACATTCACATCATATCCTTTGGGTATAGGCCAACTCATATCAACATCTATATAATGAGGGAGAGATATAATATGAAACTCTACCAACCATGAGAGTAATGAAGCAAGAGACTCAAGTAAGTGTGTAAATTATCTCTTTAGTGCATTAGATAAGATAAGCCAATTAGGCTACTTTGAAATTACATTAACCATGGTGGTTGCTTCCTTTTTAGGCTTAGGAGGTTTTACCTTATAGCTTGGTTTAATTTTAAACTTAGTATTGGATGTAGATATAATCACTGTGTTTATACATACTTAAGCTTGTTCAATGAGATAATTTTCATTTTATGATCCCAAACAACATTGGAGAAGTCATCAAAGGATTTAAATTTTTTGAAAATTATGGACTCATGTAAAGGAGCAAGCAAATTTTGTTTGCATATGTCTTGAAGTTATTTATTTTCCATAAGATTGGTCATTTTAGCCAACCTTTTCTTGTACCTCAAGACATATTCATTGATAGGTTTATTATTTTATTTTTGTAATCTAGGCATACAAAACCTTTTTAGTAATGTTAATAGAGAAGTGTTACAAAAAATGATTTATAATAGGTCTTAATGATTTCATATATTAGAGACGTAAAGCATGGAACCACCTTAACACATAGTATTTGAGGTTCCTTGGAAATAATTTGGTCAAAAGCCTATCATTGGAGGAATAATCAAGGCATGCTGCATAAAAATATTGAAGATACTACTCAGGATCACTCTTTCCATCATAAAATGGGAAATTAGGTGTAATAAAACTAGTTGGAAAATGGTGCAAAGATATGTTAAATGAAATAGGGTTATGCAATACACCTTAGGAACCAAGAATATCAGGAGAATTTAAATTGTTTTATTTAATGTTGTAACCTTGTCCTCCAAGGTCTTTATAACTTGAAGGATTGTTTGAACTATATATCCATTGGGATGTAAATTAGCAAGTTGAGTAGTCACCAATGGAGATGTACACATGGTTTGAGTATTAATAGGAATTGAAACTTGTATTTGAGTTTAATATTTTATTAGCCCCATGGTAGATTTATTAATAGTAGTTTTAGGAAATAAAGGTTGGAAGACATAATTTATGCCTCTGTTAGTTGCAGGTAGATTCATGGGTATGGAATCAATTCTATTACCTTCTAAGGAATCAACATCACCATTTAAATAATCCTTAGCTTTATCATGCTTACTTATTTCATCTCTTGTAACATACAAAAATGCATCTGTTAAGCTCTTGTTATTGTTGAGATGAGTGATCAATGCTTCTATATCTTCCATTTGAAATAATTTTTTTGGATTAACATTTTTATTGATTTACAAATGAAAAATTCAAAGTTTACAACAAATTATAATAATAAATAAAATATGAAATATAAAATCCTAATCACCTAGGATTTTGAGATCAAAGATTAGGTTCACCAAATGTTTAAACCTAAATTGAATGTGGATGATACTATGGGTAGATAGAATTAAGAATATATAAATTAATAAGCACAAAGGAACTAAGTAGATATATAATAGGTCAATTAATTTTAAAAAATAGATAAAACATATAATTAATTTATTATGTTGAGATATGCTAAAAATGGAAAGTATAACTATGCTATATATTGCAATAATAATGAAAAAAAATTACTTATCTAGTTTTGATGACAATACATATCTAGATATGGAAAAAGCAAGAAGTAGACTAGAAGACTATTCTAAAATAATTTCCAAATTTTGGATCAAGTTCCTTTGTAGCCACAAACACTTGCATCAGCCTAGGATAGTTACATCAATGTTAGTGTCTGAATCAGAGATAGGTGTCCAATTAAAAAAAAATATTAAAATAGGATGCAACCAGCTAGATGATTATAGATTCATAGTCACCTTTGATCTGGTGCATTCATATCTAGGTCATGGACTGTTTCTCCTTATTAAATGATCAAAACCATAATTCATCTTCATAGTGGCTGTGAGAAAAATGGTTAGTATACATATGGTGTCAAATTACCCTTAAGACCCCTTTGTCAATGAGCACTTCCTACATATCTAATACTTCAAAGAGGGCCTTAGACTTATGTAGTTATCCCCTACATGTTAGATTATGTGTGAATCATGTAATGTGTGATAAGCAAGTATAATAGTGACCTAGATTTTAACCTGAATAATATAACTCTTGGACTTTTCCTTTAGTACTTCAGACCTATAGATGTGTTTTCCCTATTATTTATATGGAAATAAGATAATATAGGTAATATTTACTCACTTGAATGCTTGATATAATGATTTTGATATGTTACCTTGGTCTATGCTAGGTGATTAATGAATGATGGTTGATCTTATATTTATACCAATACCTTTGGAGAATATCTCACATAATATAACTTAAGCCAACCATTAGGATACATTTCATTTGAAAATTAGATGAATTTATGGCACTAGAAAATTATGTCAGAATATGATACCTACATTGACAAAGGTGTCTACCTAAGACACAAGTGTTTAGGGAGTAGGAAAATAGGTACAGGCTAAAAACTTGCATAGGCATAAGATAAGTAGGTTTTAATCATTATGTGCAAGATATAAGGCATGGGTAATCAATATAAGACTAGTCAAAATAAGAGATAGGCTAAAAGATAAAATAAAGAGTATATGAAAGACTTGAGGAAGTAGGAAAGGCCTAAAATTGAGATGAACAACCAAAGTCTAAGTTTGTCCAAGTGTAAAAGATTGAGGTGATATATAGTTCATAAATATCATCTATAGGGCACTAGAGAGAAATCAATAATGTGTGTGTGTGTGTGTGTGTGTGTGTGTGTGTGTGTGTGTGTGTGTGTGTGTGTGTGTGTGTGTGTGTGTGTGTGTGTGTGTGTGTGTGTGTGTGTGTGTAATGGATGAAATTGGTAAGGGCACATTATTCAATATCTCAAAGCTCTTGGTAGATTCAATTACTGAAGGCACATAAAACTGAGGAAAAGTTTAAGTATGGTGTGATCTTGATTATGCTAATGTTTGATGATATTTTCATACCTGAGGGTACCAAAAAGGTAAATGGACATACCCCCTACATGAAAAGTCCCTGATGCTCAAGTCATATTTATAATTACCACAAGGTATTCTCATCCAAGTATAAGGCTAAATTTTGTGGATGGTTCACTTGGATAATGGATGCCATAAGAGATCAATGGTGCATTCAAAGGTTGCTATCATAAATAATGAAATATCAAGCTAATTTTTCCATGATGTAACATTAATATTTGGCAAGGATAAAATTAGCTAATGAAAGGATGACAATATGGCTAAAGATTTTATATATATATATATATATATATATATATATATATATATATATATTCATGGTGTAGTACTTTATCAATGTAGTAAATGGCATGAATAATATGAATAAGATAATTATGGATGTCTAAATGGTGTACCCATATAGGTATACCCTCTGTGCAACATGTGTATGCTTAGGTGGGTCTACACTTATATAAGAGTATCAGGTGGATGAAATTAATTACATCATCAACCCAACATAAATTGTTACCATAAAAGGCTAGAAACATATCATATACTATAGGTTGTAGCTAAAGAAGAAGGTCATTGGTGCAAGAGAGCAAGGGAAAAATGATTTTGAAATGCCAACTTCAGTAAGCCCAATCATTTTACAAGCCTCCCATTCCAATAAAAATAAATAAAATAAAAGAGAGTTGGGCCACTCTCTTCCTTGCAAAAAAAATATGAGGAGACATATTCAAATGACATGCCCTTAAAGAATAAGAAACTAGAAAGTTCACATGTCTCCCCCTCCAAGAAGAGGAAATTAAAGAAGAAGGTGATAAGGAGACCATATACTATGATTAAAGGGATGAAAGGTATGGATTCAGAAGAGGACCCTATAGAGAATAAAATGTAATTATGTGAGCAATAAACACAACAAGAAATTAGGAAAGAAGTGCGAAGGCCAGATTAATGGGTATAACACAAAATAAGGAAAGAATAACCAACACCTTTGTAAGATAAGGAACAATAAAAAGAGAAATTTTAAGAGTCCCTACATATTAGTGCCCAAGGGTATGCATATAAATAAACAATAGAAAACTCCCACCATGTAGTAGAAAATGAATACGAAGTAGTGAAATAAGGGCACATAGAACTACAATTGAGAAAAAAGGAAAACCTAAAGAAAAAATTAAAATTATAAAAATAGTGGAGGAAATTATGAACCAAGGAGTGAAATCAACCATACAACATGATAAGGACATGGAATCTATGGCAGATCCCCAAGATGAGAAACTTTCAAAGAAGGGTTAGTATAGTCATATTTAGAGGCTAAGGGAGAAAAACGCAGAAAGGGGAGAAGGGAGATATAATATTGAATATTTGTATAATATAACCCTCCTCATGAAGGATAATAATAATAATAATAATAATAATAATAATAATAATAATAATAATAATAATAATAATAATAATAATAAGATACCATCTGCTCAAAGTTATATAGGGATGTTAAAGATTAGAAACTATATTTATGGGACATAATAAATCCCAGTCATGTAACAATAACAAGTAATCATGTGTCCTTTGTTATGGAATACTATACAGAGGTGCCAATTATTTAAGTCATTATGCATATATGAATACAACCTTATGAATAAGGCCATGAAGTTTTAGAATAATTTCTCATAAACCCAAATAATTTGAGTGATGTACAAGTAGGGAATACATTGATGAAGTCAGTCACAAAGGTTAACAAATAAAATTTGTTGAATAAAAGAACCTATATTTATTAGAGGCACTCTATGAATTAAAAAAAAGAGGTACTCAAGGAATATGGGATGAATCATTCCAAATCATGAAGCACATTAGAGGAGGAGAAAGAAAGACACCAAACAACAACTCATAAGGTAGCTGCCAAAAAGCTTAAAGCTCTAAAGTTGTGTGAATGAGTTGTAAGCTAACCTTGTTATATGAAATAGATATATAGTAGGACTTGAACATGAAGAGGCTATAAATAATCATTGATAAATTCCTAAATATATTAAAATTCACCAAATATTCACAAGAAGAGATATATAAATCCCAATTCTAGTTTGCTGAGCAATTAAAAAATTGTGAAGACACATTAAAGAAGTTCTCTAAGAGCACAACTATGGCAGAACAATATTTTTTGAATTTATATAAGTATAAGGCCATAGTATATGTGAATATATATAAATAATATTAATAAAAAAAATAATTAGCCACATAGGTGTATACCAAGAAGAATAAGGATGAGCACACAAAGATGCTATAAGAGGTGGAGAAAATGGGCAGGGAAATAAGCACAAAAAATTAGGGATTAAAATAACACTTATTAGAGCTAAAGTTTAAGACTATTGATGAGTAAAGGTGCTTCAAATATTTAGTTAAGAAAGATAAAAACAAGCTAAATAAGGCAAATCATCAAGCTAAGATGCTTATAAAATGGCCTATAATTTTTTAAGTATTGGGCATCCAAATAATAGTTATTATGTAGGCCATTCAAAATGTGCTCAAGAGATGGGATGCTTTTGAATAAGAGTTAAAAAAATATGTCCCATAATTATTTGATTCAAATAAATAAATTTTAATTCATTAGTTAATTTAATTATTTGTTCCTTTATACTTTTTAAATTTTGGCTAAGTATGGGTACATGTGGGAGAACTTATATCTTTGAAGAGCTCACATATGAGGTGCATGGTGGAATGATAGGATAATTCTAGAGCATGACATGAAATAAATAAATATAGTACACATAATGTCACTAGGACTAAGAAAGAAACACCCAGAACCACTCAAACCATGCAAAGAGATAAATACACAATAAAGGGAGATATGGGAAAGCAAATGATAGAGTGGATAAATATGAAATCAAAAATGCATGACAAGGATATAAAAATAAATATGTGGAAAATAAGGTTGCATAGGATAAAGTATGAGTAGGTTTATTTAGGATGGGAAACCAAATTAATTTGAGGTGATGTTGACGTTAGATTTTGGCTAAGTATAACCAAGTCCAGTAGCACATGCAATAGATGAAGGTGGATACAGGTGTTGGTAGTCAAAATTAGTTTATATTGGTGTGCACAAATTTGACCATTCCATGCACATGTTCCCAATATGGATTTCCAACAAGACATGCATGATCCAAAAACATCAAGCTAAATACACATATGAAAAAAAATAGCAAGACACAAATACCATTTGTATTTGGAAATCACAATGGAGACCACAGAGGATAAATGGTGGAATTCTGATCAATGACTTGGTTTTTATAGGTAGTTTGAAAGCGGTGGAAGTAGATAAGATATAAAAATTAGAGTAGATCACTAAATTAATTATCAAGTGGATGATGAACATTAAAAACTAATGATATACCAAGTAACATGTAAGGATATTTGGAAACCTATAAAATGAAGGCACCTAAGAGGGAGATGGAGATAAAAAATAATAATGAAATGCTACTAGAATGATTGTAGAGTCCTAAAGGATACAACAAAAAGAGTAAATAGATATTGTTGAAATATAATTAGAGTTATAAAGAGAGATAAATGCTTAGATGGCCTATGATAATGTTAAGTACCTTTGAGCACCATTGATTTTGATGTTATTGTTACATTATTTATCATCTTTAAAGGATGTTGTTAGATGTTTTTATTATGCTGAAATTTTTTGTTCTTATTAAATGAATGGATACTTAGTAAAATTAGTGTCAATGTAATTTTTCTATATCAGTACATACTTGTTACATGTGTTTTTTGGATAGTGTAGACAAGGCTCAAAGTAACCCCATGCATGCAAGGCACACACATGATGATGTGAATGGGACCATTGAAAAAAACTTTGACCCTTCTTGATTTATATCATTTTTCCTCAAGTGAGCATGCCATGGAAATTGTACAATGTTCTAATACATAAAGTAGAAAGTTTAAGTTTTGGAATGTGTGAAAATAATAATGCATTGGTGATACGTAGAATAACCAAGAGTTCATGAAAGTATTAGTGAGTTGTATACATAAGTTAAGCATATTTGCCTATAAATTTTCAATATCAAAGTTATAAATCATGTGGAAATTTTGATCAAAATATTGGTAAGTTTTAAACATTACTTTGTATTTTAGTGGTGTAATAAAAATATTTGAGAAATTAATTTGGAGGTCGCTAACAAGGATTTGATGTGAAATTTTTATAAGTATAGTCTTGAATCTAAGAACATAGGTAATAAAATTATCATTAGGTCCTTGATTTGAGAAATTTGATAAAATGTTTGACTAATGTTATAGAAAAATGGGCTAAGAGCACATTAAAAAAACATTAAATTGATGCAAAGAGCCCCTAGGCAGAGCAATAAACAAATCTAAGGTATACTCCTATAGACTTATAAGAAAAATATTGGTTATAAGCATAGTATGATGAATAAAACCAAATCATAATGTGTAATATGCTTTTATATGATACATACTATTACCATTTACACTATATAAATAGGCTACAAAGCATGATATATAACCTCGATAGCCGATGGGTTGTGTAATATTTTGGTAGATGAAACCACATGATTAGGATTTTGGTATGCTTGAGATAGTTGCATAAGTTGTAATTTCATAGCATCACTAGATGTAGGTTTTTAACATGATTAACATTAGTATGTGTACATGTGGTATATTTGGGAGATTGTTGAATAGGAACGTCTACAACCACCAAATCTATACTTGGCACTTTTATGGAATCTATATTTTTCTATGTAGGTGTGTTGTAATATGTGGTAAATTATTACATGATTTCAATACAAAATTGATGTGTATAATTTAATATTTTGTCTCCTTTCACTCCTTGACCTAACCCTTATAAAATGGCAGTAAGGAAAATGTATGCAAATTTAGCTAACTTGGGATAGCCTTTAAGAAGTTATAATTACATACTCTATAAGATTGCAGTCAAAGTCAATTTAGTTCTTTTATGTATGCAAGGGGAATTTTAAATAAGGGTTTTGATTCCTCTCCCTAGTGAAGTGCAATGAAAACTATATGGGCATTTTCCTAAAACATCTTTTGGTAAAAGTGGATGATGTAAAAAGTCTTTAAGAAGGTTGTGTCAACATTTATTTTGGTATTAGATATTTGGAAACATCAATTTTGACATACATGAATTGTGAACATACACATTTTACTCTTTTCCATACCCCTTATCCATTTATCTATGGACTTGGATAACCTAATTTGAAAAAAAACATATTTAAGATCTTTTTAGTCTATGTAAAAATGTTACATAATCCTAAAAATATTGTATCCATATTCTAAATCACTATTTTCCATTCTCTGGATAGTGTTGAAAATAATTGGGTAGTTGTAGTTATTGTAAATTTCCTCCTTCACAAGCAGTGTCCAAGGATCCTTAATGGATAATTATCAAAATCAAATATATCCCTTTGATCAACATAAACATGTTTCCTATGTTAGTTATGAGGGGAAATATCAAAGAGTCATATATAAATACAAATCAAGCATTTGCATTGAGAACCATTGAAAAACTTGAGAAAATCATTTGCATTTTTATTGATACATTATCACCAAAAAGTATATACATACAAAACTCTCAAAATAAAAAACCTATATCCAAGTCTAAATTAAAATGTAAGGTCTAATTTGTGTGTTTTAAAATGTAAAAATCCAAAGAATTGTATTGAATTCTAATGGATCATGATTGAGCACACACACCTAGGTTAAATAACTAAATGAGGCTTGAGCCCTCTTCAGAGTATCATAATGTAGGAAATTCTTAATCACTCAATGGGGAGTGGTTGGGGTTGTTCAACCTATATTTATAACCCATTTTCCCAATTCAATATAGTGTTCAAAGTTAATATATGGTTTTAAGGAAAATAGAATCCAAATAAATATTTATGCATAGGATAGATCA
Source organism: Torreya grandis (assembly GCA_037957365.1). Taxonomy (NCBI): domain Eukaryota; kingdom Viridiplantae; phylum Streptophyta; class Pinopsida; order Cupressales; family Taxaceae; genus Torreya; species Torreya grandis. The sequence goes on along the minus strand of JARHVA010002088.1, from coordinate 2,229,903 downwards.
TAATCAATCACATAGAAATCATCTACAAATGCAAGAACATCTATATGTGGTACAATAGACCAACGCAATCAATATAAATAGTGATAGAAGATAGAGGACAATACTATATTTTTATAAGTGTTTAGGCTTCATATAAGAGTCTACACAAATTTTGATAGTTTGTTTCCTAGTCTGAGCCCTTACAAAGATAAATTATATCATTTAAAAGGACTATGACATAGGTAGTGAGCACTATAGATAAAAAAAAATAGCTAAATGAATTTCTTGTTGGGGATCAACCAACAATGGATTACACTTATGAAAGCAATCAATGCGGAAATAAATCAGATAGATAAGTAACTGAAATGATAAATAGCACAGAACAAGATATACAAGAAAACACCCTGAAAACTTGTATTAAAAACTCTTTACAATAGGAATACAAATGAAGAACTTCGTTCTTCCACACCTCTCTCAGATGCACACAAGATCTCTCACTAGATCTCTATTCCTTAAGAGCTCTCTCTAAAGTACAGTCCTTCAAACATTCACAATGTTCTACTTCGTACTCAATTACACTCTCATACACTTCATCATTTTTTACAATAGCTTAGAAGATCTCTCCTACATATAGAAATAGGAAACTTAAGCATGCTCTTACAACAAACAGTTAAGCCTCTTCAATAAGGGCTCTAAAAATAACATTGCTAACAATAGAGACGCGAGCATGAGTCTACAACTCAAACTCATCATGCAAACACTCGCTTCTGTCCTCGGAAATAGCTCTCTGGACATGCAGGTAACCGACGTCGGTTCCTGTCTGTTCGCCTGTGACCGTCGCCGGCCGACCATACTGCCGACGTCGGCGCCTCTGAACTGCAACTAACCGACGTCGGTCGCTCCTGACCGACGCCGGCGTCTGTGTAGACCCGAACCTGTTTGTCTATGCTCCTTGGTGAAGCTTTTAGCTCCACACTCCTAACAATCTCCCACTTGGAGATAAACCAGCTGCACCAATACCTGTACAGCAAGATCTTCTAGCTCCTCCATCTTCAACTCAATCGTGAAGACCAACAGAAGTTGAATGAAGATTCAACTTCTCCTTAGTAACCGGCTTTGTTAGCATATCCGCAGGATTCATGTCTGTATGGATCTTCTCCAGCTTTAACTCACCATCTTCCAATACCTGCCGTATGAAGTGGTACCTTAGCTGTATGTGCTTGGTTCTAGAATGGAAAGCTGAGTTCTTAGCCAAATGGATTGCGCTTTGACTGTCACTATGCAATCTGCAACTCCCATGCTCCCTTCCAAACTCTTCCATGAACCGTGTCATCCATATCATCTCCTTGCTAGCTTCTGTAGCTGCAATATATTCTGCTTCTGTAGTTGATAAGGCTACAACCTTCTGCAACTTAGAAATCCAACTAACTGCCGTTCCACCTACAGTAAAAACATACCCTGTAGTGCTCCTCCTGCCATCCAAATCCCCTGCCATATCTGAATCTACATAGCCATGTAGAGATGTATCTAAACCTCCATAGCATAAGTGTCTACTGCTGGTTCCTCTCAGATATCTAAGGATCCATTGTACTGCTTTCCAATGTTCCTTTCCTGGATTGGCCATATACCTGCTTACTACTCCCACTGCTTGGGCAATATCTGGTCTAGTACACACCATTGCATACATCAAACTTCCTACCGCGGAAGAATATGGAACCTTGTTCATGTACTCTACCTCATCATGTGAATTGGGACATTGTTCTTTGCTTAACTTGAAATGTCCTGCCAAAGGTGTGCTTACCGGTTTCGCATCCTGCATGTTGAACCGTTTCAACACCTTGTCCACATAATCTTCTTGAGACAATATCAACCTGTGATTTTCTCTATCTCTCTTAATGCTCATGCCAAGGATTTTCTTAGCTGCTCCCAAATCCTTCATGGCAAACGTTTGAGCTAACTTTACTTTAAGCTCTGAGATATCCTGCATGTGAGACCCTGCAACCAACATGTCATCTACATACAACAATAGAATAATGTATCTACCGTTATCGAATCTCTTAAAGTATACACAATGGTCTGATTGACACCTACTGAAACCATGCTCAGTCATAAACCTGTCAAATTTCAAGTACCATTGCCTTGGAGCTTGCTTGAGGCCATACAAGCTTTTCTTTAACCTGCACACTAGTTTCTCCTTACCCTTGACCTCGAAACCTTCTGGCTGTTCCATGTAAATTTCCTCATCTAAATCTCCATGAAGAAATGCTGTTTTAACATCTAGCTGCTCGAGATGCAAATCCTCAAAAGCAACCAAAGATAGTACAACCCTTATAGAAGTCATCTTAACAACTGGAGAAAAAATCTCGCCAAAGTCAATACCTGGCTTTTGTGCAAATCCTTTTACAACCAATCTGGCCTTGTATCTCATCTGACCATCCTCGCCTTCCTTCAACCTGTAAGTCCACCTGTTCTTCAGTGTTCTCTTACCAGCTGGCAATTCAACCAAATCCCATGTTTGGTTCTCCCTTAAGGACTCCATCTCCTTAATCATGCCATGCTCCCACTTACTCCTGGACTCCACCTGTAAAGCTTCTTCAAAACTTTCTGGTTCTCCACCATCGGTTAGCAATAAATAATATAAAGAAGGAGAATATCTAATTGGAGGCTTACTTACCCTTTCAGACCTCCTGATTGGTGTCTTGGACTCGTTTTCAACAATCTGTCCACCCAAATTTTCTGACAGTGACCGACCTCGGCCACCTGTAGACCTGTTACTGGCCGACGCCGGTTCTTCCTGGCCGACACCGGTGCCTGGTCTGCCGACGTCGGTCTCTGTATGATCGACATCGGTTTCTGTACTGCCGACGCCGGTGCCAAACCTGCCGACGTCGGTCTCTGTGTTTTCCTGTAAGTGATTATTTCTTTTTCCCGCGAGCTCATTTTGGACCATAACTTCGTCCAACTCATTATTGCTCTGCCCAACTTGATCTAGCTTCCTTGTCTGATCACTGTACATCACCCTTTCATTGAAAACAACATCACGGCTCCTGATTACCTTGTTAGTTCCTAGATTCCAAAATCTGAAACCAAAATCATCTGAGCCATAGCCTATAAATGTGCACCTCATAGACTTAGCATCAAGCTTCTTTCTATTTTCCTTATCTATGTGCACAAAGGCTTCACAACCAAAAACTTTGAGATATGAAAGATCAACCTTTTTACCTGTCCATGCCTCTTCTGGAATTCCACCATCCAGAGCTGTAGAGGGTCCTTTGTTGATCAGGTACACTGCGGTGTCAACTGCTTCTGCCCAAAACTCTAAGGGCAACCCTGCATGCAATCTCATACATCTTGCACGCTCCATAATAGTCCTGTTCATCCTTTCAGCAATACCATTCTGCTGAGGTGTCCTTGGAACTGTCCTTTGCCTACGGATCCCATTCATATAACAATACAATTTGAACTTAAGACTGCAGAACTCACCACCATTATCGGATCTCAAGCACTTTAATCTTTTGCCTGTTTCATTCTCAACCATGGCTTTCCATATCTTAAAAGTCTCAAAAACATCAGATTTCTTTTTAATACAGTAGATCCATACCTTTCTTGTGGCGTCATCTATGAATGTAACATAGTACTGTGATCCGCCAATAGAGGCTACATGAGCCGGTCCCCACACGTCTGTGTGAACAAGCTGCAACTTCTGCCTTTTCTTAGTAGACCCAGTCTTTAGAAAACTAACCCTTTTCTATTTTCCAAACACACAATGCTCACAAAATTCTAGATCCATACTTTTCAAATCTGAAAGCATACCTTTAGACTTCAGGATAGACATCCCCTTCTCACTCATGTGGCCAAGCCTTGAGTGCCACAATTTAGCATCCACATCTGAAGTAGATAAAACTGAAGGAGATTTGTTAGTAATACAATTACACAAATAGAGAGTACCTTCTCTCTTACCTCTGGCCATAACAAGTGCGCCCTTGGTCACTTTCCAAGAATCTGCTGTGAGAGTTACTGTACAACCCTCATCACCAAGCTTACCTGCAGAAATCAGATTTCTCTTCAAACTAGGAACATGCATCACATCCCTCAACACCCATGTGTTGCCATTCTGCATCTTTAGCTGCACTTTACCTTTGCCAATTATCTTACAAGGCTCATCATCCCCTAAGTATACTATTCCAAAGTCTCCATGGACATAGTCACTGAAATATTCTCTGTTAGGGGTAGCATGGAAAGACGCACCAGAATCTAATACCCAAGATTCTATGTTATTATGCAAAGAGAAAATAAGAGCATCCTGTGCAATACCTGCAACCTTTGTCTCTTCCTTTCCTTCGTGCTGATTATCCTCCTTAGGCTTTGACCAGCAATCTCTGCTTATGTGCCCCAACTTTCCACAGTTCCAGCATTGTGGCCTTCTGCCATTCCTGGATTTGGATCTGCCTCTTCCCTTAGACTTAGATCTTGATCTCCTCTTGCTCCTTTCTTTTTGCCTTCCTCTGCTCTCGAAATTTAAAGCGTTCTCGGATGTCCCAGAAGTCTCTTTTATGCTTTTCCTGCGTATTTCCTCATTCAAAATAACACTAACCACATCCTCTACTTTTAAAATATTCGAAGCAGAAGCAGTATTAGAAACTGCCATTACCAAGCCGTGCCAGCTTTCAGGCAAAGAACATAAAATTAAAAGAGCCTTTATTTCATCTTCAAATGAAATATTAACAGAACTTAACTGATTAACAATACCATGGAAATCATTCAGGTGATTAGAAACAGATCCACCTTCTTGCATATGCAAATTAAATAACTGCTTCATCAAATATACCTTGTTTGAAGCGGAGGGTTTTTCATACAAATTTGCTAACGTGGTCATTAACTCTACCGTAGTTTTTGCCTGTGACAAATTGGATATCACAGTGGAGGCCAGACTCAGTCTTATAGAACCAAGAGCCTTTCTGTCAAGAACTTCCCATTCTTCATCCTCCATGTCCTTGGGCTTCTTTGCTATCCCACCTAACGGTAAGTAAAGATCCTTCTGATACAGATAGTCCTCTATCTGCATTCTCCAGTGCTGATAGTTCTTGCCATTAAACTTTTCCATTCTCAACTTACTTTCCTCTGCCATTGCTTCTCCCACTCAAACAGAAATCCCTGTGAGCAACCTGTAATCCGAACACACTACACAGATCTGAACCACCTGTTAGTGAACCTGTGCTCTGATACCACTTGTTGGGGATCAACCAACAATGGATTACACTTATGAAAGCAATCAATGCGGAAATAAATCAGATAGATAAGTAACTGAAATGATAAATAGCACAGAACAAGATATACAAGAAAACACCCTGAAAACTTGTATTAAAAACTCTTTACAATAGGAATACAAATGAAGAACTTCGTTCTTCCACACCTCTCTCAGATGCACACAAGATCTCTCACTAGATCTCTATTCCTTAAGAGCTCTCTCTAAAGTACAGTCCTTCAAACATTCACAATGTTCTACTTCGTACTCAATTACACTCTCATACACTTCATCATTTTTTACAATAGCTTAGAAGATCTCTCCTACATATAGAAATAGGAAACTTAAGCATGCTCTTACAACAAACAGTTAAGCCTCTTCAACAAGGGCTCTAAAAATAACATTGCTAACAATAGAGACGCGAGCATGAGTCTACAACTCAAACTCATCATGCAAACACTCGCTTCTGTCCTCGGAAATAGCTCTCTGGACACGCAGGTAACCGACGTCGGTTCCTGTCTGTTCGCCTGTGACCGTCGCCGGCCGACCATACTGCCGACGTCGGCGCCTCTGAACTGCAACTGACCGACGTCGGTCGCTCCTGACCGACGCCGGCGTCTGTGTAGACCCGAACCTGTTTGTCTATGCTCCTTGGTGAAGCTTTTAGCTCCACACTCCTAACAAATTTTGATAGTTTGTTTCCTAGTCTGAGCCCTTACAAAGATAAATTATATCATTTAAAAGGACTATGACATAGGTAGTGAGCACTATAGATAAAAAAAAATAGCTAAATGAATTTCTTCCCTTCTTGCTTAATCAATTATTTATTTATGAAATGCAAGCAATTTATCTTTAATAGTTCATATTTATATGGTTTATTACTTGTCTTGTACAATATGAATTTCAATAGTTTTATGGTTTTAAATCATCTAAATCTAAAAATAAATAAACCATTCTGGTGACCCTAATATTTGTTTTGAGCATGGCAAACATGAGGTATTTATCCTTTAGGGTCTCATTTTTTCATTTTTAGGATTTAAAATTTATCATTTTTTATTTGATGGGGTAAAAGTCAATTTTTACAAGGACCTAAAACTACAAGTTCAAAAAGAAAGTACAGACCAAGAAAAATAAGCTAAACAAAACCAGGCCACACCAACCAACTAAACACCAAACTTTGATAAAATTTTAGCAAAAAAGGACCTAAAAATTAACAAGACTTAAAAACTAAGACATGTACTAGATTTATTTAAAAGGATCATATTTCTTTTTACCGCTAACTTTCATCTTGGTGTTGTTGGACATGCCTCTTGTTTGGGTGATATGGCATTTTGCCAAATTTATTTAGTTCTCCATTGTCCCTTTTTCCTTATAAGATCTTGAGTTTTCTTTCTTAGTATGGAAACTTCCTAGGGTCATAGTGAATATTTCCTTTACTCTTTTTTATGGGTGTCCTCCAGCCTGGGCTTATTTATTTCCATTATCTTTGGATTTCCCAAAACCTCCCTTAGCCTATTTGCCTCTTACTTTAGGGTATTCCATTACTCCATCAATGGGACCAATTACCTTCCCATTTTATATAAGTTTTCATGAAAGTCTAATAGTTTCTACCTAATCCCATTAGGTAAGTGCATTGTTTCACTTTCTTCATCCCTCATCTAAACTTCCACCACTTTCATTTCATAAATTTTAAAATTGGGGTTTTTAATGCCCCAGAAAAAATCCAATATTTTTATAACCTTCATTTCCACAATCTTCTCTTGGGTAGGATAGTCGTGGGACTTATTTTTTTCTTTCATCCCAACCACTCAAGGGTGAAGATGAGATATTGGGTAGGTGAAGGAGATGATTCTTCCTCCAAATATTCAACTAAGCTATCTAGGTCTTCCCCTAATATTTATGCATTAATACTTTCCCCAAATTTTATCTCCATACTCCACATATGTTTCCCTTTCTTAGTTAGGAGTAAAATCAAACCTTAGTGGATTAGGTCAGAAGAGGGCTGATCTTTGAAGTTCAAAACAAAGGATTATAGGCTCATAATAAGATAATAGGGAAGGCTTATGCATGACCCTTAAAGTTATTTAAAATTATAAAGTGATGAAAAAATATGTGTGCAGATTTTCCTTCTAGAGTTAGATATCTCATTACTTGAAGGCAAATGTCAAGCGACTTCCTTGGAATGTCAACTTTAGGGAACCCCTTCTTTTTGGTTTGGAACAAATAGCCCATTTCAAAAAAATGTCAGCATTAACTCCTAATTTCTCCTCTTGTCCTTGAAAGATTTGGTGCCTTCATAGGACATACCTGTAACTTCCTTGACCAGTTCTTCGATGACATTGACCATAATGCCTCTGAAGGTGACTTGTCAATTTTTCCATCCCATAGTAAAATCCTTGGCCAATAACTCATTATGGCCTTCAATGCAAAGTATAAACTTGGTAATTCCCCCATTTTATCTTATTTCAAATTTATCTTATATTAGTGGTTTATATATAATTTCTTATTTCCCCTTATTCTCATAAGCAAAACCCTAGCATAACAATAATGGATGTTGTTAATGTATATTTTGTGAATCAAGCTATGATTATCATGATTACATGTATTTTCTATAACATATGTAATATGTTTATAATGCATTAAATTAAATGGGTTAAATTTATTTAAATTAAAAATAAGGATGACATTAATAATGATAAATTCTTATCTTTTATTAGTAAGACACATTGTATGAATATGTAATTATAGATGATTCTGAGTATTACTCAATTATAAATGGCATGCATGACTCATTTCATTCCTCTTCTCCCTCAATATCAAGGTAGAGATAGCCACCATTCCACCCCCATTATTCACACTAGGTTTATATTGGATTCAATGGTCCATATTATCACAATATGAAGAGGTATCATACATTATCCTATTTTCCAAGATGGAGGTTGTCAAAATATATGTCTCAATCACCCTCCATCTCTTAGGGCACCAACTAATGTGAAAATTCAATATGATGTCATTGATCAACATATGAATACTCCAACTAAATATCCATATAAGAGTTTATTAAGAGGTTCATTATCTGCAAGGATATTCTATATACAACATTATGTGATAATATTTTTCCAAATAACATCAAACTAGCTTATTTTACATACATTGTTAATACATTAAAGAATAGTGAAGATATTAGTTATTTTGAGAAAAAAATATTTTCCTACTCAAAATACTATAGATCAATATCTCCCATTGTTTATTCAAGTTTGAATTTTAAATAAGGGAGTTAAACTTGGTTTGGTAGAAAATGGATCAGGATTGAACATTTTTAAAATCATGGTTATACAAACATTGGGTATTAAAATAGATTCTACTCATAAATCAGACAAGAATATAAGATTTTTTAATGATATTCCTTGCCAAGTGTTAAGAAAAATCACTTTGGATATGATAGTGGGCCCTAAAATATTAGCTACCATGTTTCAAGGGATGCCAAATAATTTGTATTATAAATTATTTTTAGGTAGACCATGGATTCATGTTATATAAGTTGTACCATCTACCTTAAATTGATGATTATTTTTTTTGCATGAGGGATTTTTTCATGCATGTCTTATTGATTATTAACCTTTCAAGTAATAAAATAGTATAAGCTAGTGAGTAATGCATTCCAAAATATGATGTTATTTATTCCTCCACAATACCTCAATAACAAGTCATATCAATGGAAAAAATATATACATATGAAGTTGGGGAGTCAAGAAAATATATTGAAAAAGGATAAATACAAAATTATCACTTAATCAAGAGCTAATCAAAGAGCTGACATATATATGAAGCACAAAAGGAGAAGATACCAAAAATTCCTTTATTGATCAATTCAGAGGACCAAAAAGAGATATTTATGGAAGATGATAGTGATGATGACGAGAATGAAATAACACAAAACGTAGATGATTATTTGTCTCATATAAATTTACATCTATAGGTCCATGAGAATATCAATATGGTAAAAACATGGTAAGAAATGATAAATTAAAAGGCCTAATTCATGCACAACCATAGTTAAATAAAGGGAAGTCACCTCTTCATGATAATCATGAGGATATAAATGTAAATTCATGATATAATTATAACTCACAACATGAAAATTTAATATAAGTGTTCAATTGAGACACAATTTTGTAAAATACAATAGGATGAAATCACTAGTGGCATTGCACATTGCATGATGTATCAATAACGAATATACAATAGCCATACATAATTAAATAAGAATTATAAAATTAATGGATACAAAACCTTCTATCACATTTAAAGTTACTAATGTACACGATAAACCAAGTGTTATTATACAAATTTCACTAGAATTTTTTTTGAATATTTTAACTTCCACTCAACATAAAGTTGTGGGTTGATTATCACATCAATAAGGGAAGTCATTTTTTAGTTATCATAGAATAATTGGGAACAAATAAGATAATTATGTATAACTATAGCAACATATTCATAAATTTAAGGATGAAGGCATCATCACGATAATACAAGTACAATGAAGCCACCAATGTTGATTTGAAAAAAAAACTAAAACATGAATAGATCACTTAAAGTATACAAGCATCAATATATGAGCCCATTGAATATTTAGGTATACATCAAGGGTGATAATTAGTAATAGGTTAAATTGATGAAGAAGAGGTGGAAAATACATGTAACACCATTTTACAACATTTTGGTCATAGGATATATGGATTACAACACATTAAACATTGTGATGGATTGATAAGCCATATTATTACCAATCACTTGTGGGTAAATTACAACACATTAAACATTATGATGGATTGATAGGCCATATTACATTACCAATCACTTGTGGGTAAAAATTTGTGGGCACATTGATTTTTTTGATGCATACAAAATAAATTTTTCATGTTACACTTGGAAAATAGTGGTTATAACATTTGCAAGATATAATCAATACTCTAAATAAGTGTATTACACTGATGTTTGAAGGTAATACAATCAACATCTAACATGATGGAAACAATGAGCACAAACATGTCAAATATTTAAGGACAAGTGAAATGGATTAATTTCATAAGATGGTACTTGATACATCATATAATCCTTATGCATAAGATCCATGACAGATAAAGGTAAAGATGAAGATGATATACATATCAAAATATGAAAATCTAATGATGATGAGATGTGGAAATTTGATATGGTTGTATATCTATATCACTATATTATCCATATAAATTTAGACATACCTTAGATGTGATCATAGGAATATGAAATTCAAATAAATTCTTTTTATAAATTTAAAAACTATAAAAAAATATAATAGATACAATTTTTTTTCAAATATTAAAAAAAAAATCAAGACCTATGCATGACATTCTTGGCTAGTTTTCATTATTTATTGATGATTATTTATCATATACATAGTGAGTTTCATATCTATTATCCATACACATGGTTTTCATGGTATACATAAGTAAGATATAGGACATATAGGTTACATGTGATACACATTCAAATGTGGGGCATTCCTTACACCTAGAGGTGACCTTTATATATAAAGGGAATGCCTACACTAGAGGCACATTTTCACACTTATTAGGGTCTATACTTATATAGTTATACATTTATCATAGTAAAATATACATGAATTTATCTTGCATAAAAAATTTAGGGGGATATTATGATATTATACTTTACTATGTTTGATGATGACATTCATTAATTATGTGGACTATTATTATTTTTTCCATGTGTGATTGATGCTAATGATTATTACATTATATGATGATTTATGTGTTTTATATGTACTATTTATATTAGTTTATTGATTCATTTTTGTCAAGTTACGCATCTATTTTATTGATGATCCTCTAGTCCATGCCATAACCATGTTTGTTGTGTTGGGATAGAGTCAAGTTACAGTTAAGTCATGTCTTGAGTGATTGTGTAATTCATGATCATGATATTATGTGTGTGGCTACATCTATTATTTTTATTGATATTTTTTCAATTATAACTATCATGCATTATTATATTATGTGCAATGCCATGATTTATATCATGTATCTTCTGCATTTCTTGTTATTTCATGCCTTATTGATATATTTTATTGAAATTACACTTGTATGCATATTGCCTTAGATTACACATTTCATACATAATAAATGTTTTAATGTTTAAAATATGACATATCTAATCATGTTTGTATAAATAATTTACATGATTAAAACTTTATATATAACATGGTCTACAAAATTCTTTCTCTTGAGATGAGTGATTTGTAGGATTCATCCCACACCTCAAAATGAGGCATATAATGAGCTTGTCTTAGAGATTCATGCAATGATAAATAAATAGTTCATATTTTATTTTAGATTATGTGATTCAAATGGGACAGATTAAGAAAATTGAATCAATTAAAAGTAATATGTGGGTAATTACACATTATTATGAGGGAAAAATAAGATATCCTATGAAAATTTGAGACACATTATATACGTCAAATTGAGAAGATTTATCAGATTAAGTAGGTTTATCATTTTGACTAGATTAGGTATATTTTATTATATTTATCATATTGAGAAAATTAATAAAAATATTATGGCATTATATATCAATTTTAGATACACATGGATCATATTTGTGCCATGAATGTGGTTCATGCAAAAAAAAATTCTAATAAAGGGGATCGATGGTACCACACAAGCACTTTGAATCTAAAATCCATCTACAATGGTTGATAAAGACTTTAAATTTACATACAAAACTATTTAAAGGTTCCAAATTTTCATACAAAATTATTTCAATGTTCCACAAAAGAGTTTTTGATGATATTTGAAGTAATGTGGTTGAGGATTCTATGCCACTCATTTTCTGGCACTTCTCCATTTTCAATGTGGTTGAGGCATTAGAAATACTCAACACATGATTTTAACAAATAATGTATATCTTTGGTGAACAATAACCACATGTCAGGATCTTGTTCCTCAATTAGAGCACATATGATTACCTCTTGTATTAGAACCCAAGTGTGGAGCTTGGAGAGTTCTTCCCATGGTGGAATCAAGTAGGATTCCCCATGTATGTAATATCAGGTTTGATATGCAGGGTGTTATAGGATCATGGAGGAGATCTAAATGGGATAAGTAAGACCAGGTTGGTCTGCAGAGATGTGTGTATGCGAGGGTCAGAACGAGATCAACGGAGGAGCAAGATCCTGACAAGTTGGTATCAGAGCTTTTGGTTGGGTTGACTAACAGGTGGTTCAAATCTGGTAGTGTTTGTTGATTACAGGTTACTCACAGGGGTTTTTGATTGAGTGGGAGTATAACAATGGTAGAAGGAAGTAAGCTACGAATGGAGAAAGGGAATAGCACGAATGGTCTAATTGATGGAAAGAAAGAGCAGGGAAAAGGAGATTGTTGGTTGGTAGCAGATCAGCAGGGAGGAGCAGATGTTGCAGGGGATGTTGCACAGGATGTTCTGGATAAAGTAGAATCTTGGTTTACAGATTCTTTTGCCTCTTTCCATGCAGCCCGAAATAGAGCATCTTTTCATGGGTATGTATTTGGAGACTTTGGAGAGATTTATTTAGGAGCTGGAGAGCCTTGTCAAATAATTGGCAAAGGGGAAGTGAAGCTAAAATTGTAGACGGATAACACACAAGTGTTGAATGAGGTTATGCAGGGACCAGTCTTGGAGATGAGTCTAATTTCTTCAGGAAAGTTAGGTGATGGGAGATGCACAGTAACTCTCACAGCGGATGTACTTGAATTAGATGGTGGTAAGAAAATAGGTATCCTTTATCTATCTACTTATATTACTGATTCACCTTCTGTTACATAGATGTGGCTTTGTAGGCTTGGTTACATATGTAGGAGGGGAATGCATGTTCTGAAGTGGAAGACAGATGTCTTTGATAAACTTAAGAACTAGAAAGCCTTGGTGTTCATGGAGGAGATGACAGACAGAGATCAACTAAGAGGATTGAATTATTTTGAGTAGGGCTATGTTGATATGAATAGGGTTTTGATCCATGGAGAGCTCACAGGTAAAAAGTCATCACTCACAGGCGAACACAGATATCGGCATCAGTCAAAAGGAACCAACATCAAACAGACAGGCACCGACATCGATCATGTGCAGATCAGTAGAGTCAGTGGTGTTAGGAAGCAGGAACCAACATCAGTCATACAATGACTGACATCGACAATAGGTACACCGGCATCGGTAATGGGACTGATGTCGGTAGACAGTGTCAGTCACAGGAAACTGACGTCAGTCGGGAGCAGATTGGGAGATGGTCAAGATCGGTCACTAGAACAGATATTAGGTGGACAACAAGCTGTCAATAAGTCTCAAATGCTCATATGGAGGTTAGAAAGGGTAAGTGAACCTCATATTCATTTTTTCACCTTCTTTATATTGCTTACTGATGGTCGAGAACTAGGAAGTGTGAAGAGGCAATGCAGGTAGAATCAAGATACAGTGGGAGCTTGGCATGGATGAGGAGTGTGAGTCCTTAGAGAAGAAACAAACAAGGATTTGTTGGTAGAGTTGTCAGCTGGAAGAAAGCACTGAGAGACAGATGGATTCCCAAGTTAAAGAAGAGAGTGGATGGATATGTGAGACGGAAGGCCAAGGTATATGGTCTTGAGGAAGCTACAGGACAGTGGTACAGGTTTGACAGGTGGATGAAAAAGTAGGGCTTTAGTCAATGTCAGTGTAACTATTGTGTTTGTTCTTACCAGGTGGATGATGAGTCATGACATTATCCTGTTACTATATGTGGATGGTTTGCTAGCAAATTTGTACATATAGGGTTTTGCTGAGCTAAGGGTAAGGTTAGTTCAAAGGTATGTCAGGGAGAATTTGGAGCAGCAAAATTCTTTGCCATGAGAGACATGGAGATTTTTTGTCTCCAGTGGGAGCTGATGTGAATCAAGGGTTGGCGAGGTTCAGGATGCAAAATCAAAAAGCACACCAAGGGCTGGACGGTTCAAGCAGAGCTTAGAACAGGGTTCAAAATCACATGAGGTCTAGAGTAGACCTAAATTTTTCCCAAGCAGTGAGAGTTGTCAGAGAGTTTGGAGCCAATTCATGGAAGAAGTACTGGAGGGCAGTTAAGTGGATTCTCAAGTATCTGAGAGGGACCAACAGAAGGTTAACATGTTATGTAGGGTCAAGGTCTTCACTACATGGAGTTTTAGGTTCAGATGTGGCAGGTTATTTGGATGACAGGTGTAGCATCACAGGATGTGTGGTGGTTAGTCTTCAGGATTGATCTTGAAGAGGGATACAAGCCAGGGAATAATTTAGATGGTGTACAGGGACAGGTACAGGTGTAGTTGTTTATCTCCAAGTGGGAGATTGTTAGGTTGTGGAGCTAAAAGCTTCACCAGGATGCAAACAGGAGAAGTTATGGAGGTTATAGAGAGTTGTAGAATGAGTTGTAGGGCAATCGACATCAGTCTGATCAACCGACATCAGTCAGATAATAATGAAGTAGCAACCAACATCGGTTACCAGTTGGCCGACATTGGTCATGGAGGAGCCGACGTCGGCAGCCTGTACGTGAACATGCAGTTTGCATGTTGATTCTGGAGAGTCTATTTTTGGACTGTTAGTTTGCATGTTAAAGGCTAGCTGTAGTCTTGAGTTGTGCATCTAATTATTGTAATTAAGATAGTCTAATTATTGTAAGCATGAGATCTATATAATAGACTCATGGGTTGTATTGTAAACATGTGCTAGAGAGTAAGAGAGCAAAATAAGCTCCTTCAGAGAGTAAGAGAGTAATGGTGTGTTCCTCCTAGTGCCACAGTACTAAGTGTGGGTGCTGGTTTGGAGAATTAGAGGGGTTCTTTGTGTTTGTATGATCTTAGTCAACAGGTGTGCATGGCTTCTTTTGGAGATTTACAATGGTGAGTAAGGTCTAGTGATTTGTAGGTAGCAGCAGAGAGTAGGAGATCTACTTGGAGTACGGCTGTGTACTTGGTGTACTGGCAGCGTGTTACTGACTGGTTGGAGAGGTGAACATCAATTCTATATTTGAGTTGATTGTTGGGACCAAGAGAGAGAGAGGGAAGAAGGTCTTGAGGTGTGGCGAGCCTTTGAGGTGGAAGAAGAAGTGGCATCTTCTTTATTGTATTTTCTTCTGAGTATTTAATACAATTGTGTATTGTCTCTCAAATCCTGTGTTGTTTCATATTTCTAGTTACTTATTGATTCTGGTATAATTTCATGTTTAGTTGATAATACAAGAGGTAATCATATGTGCTTTAATTGAGGAGCAAGATCCTGTGTTGTTTCATATGTGCTCTGATACCAACTTGTCAGGATCTTGCTCCTCAATTAGAGCACATATGATTACCTCTTGTATTAGCAACTAAACATGAAATTATAACAGAATCAATAAGTAACTAGAAATATGAAACAACACAGGATTTGAGAGACAATACACAATTGTATTAAATACTCAGAAGAAAATACAATAAAGAAGATGCCACTTCTTCTTCCACCTCAAAGGCTTGCCACACCTCAAGACCTTCCCTCTCTCTCTTGGTCCCAATAATCAACTCAAATATAGAATTGATGTTCACCTCTCCAACCAGTCAGTAACACACTGCCAGTACACCAAGTACACAACCATACTCCAAGTAGATATTTTGCTCTCTGCTGCTACCTGCAAATCACTAGACCTTACTCACCATTGTAGATCTCCAAAATAAGCCATGCACACTTGCTGACTAAGATCATACAAACATGAAGAACCCCTCTGATTCTCCAAACCAGCACCCACACTTGGTACTGTGGCACTAGGAGGAACACACCATTGCTCTCTTACTCTCTAAAGGAGCTTATTTTGCTCTCTTACTCTCTAGCACTAGTTTAAAATACAGCCCATGAGTCTATTATATAGATCTCATGCTTACAATAATTAGACTATCTTAATTAAAATAATTAGATGCGCAACTCAAGACTATAGCTAGCCTTTAACATGCAAACTAGCAGTCCAAAAATAGACTCTCCGAAATCAACATGCAAACTACATGTTCACATACAGGCTGCCGACGTTGGCTCCTCCATGACTGATGTCGATAGACTAGTAACCAATGTCGGTTGTTACTTCACTACTATCTAACCAATGTCGGTTGATTAGACCGATGTCGATTGCCCTGCAACTCATTCTGCAACTCTCTACAACCTCTGTAACCTCTGTAACTTCTCTTGTTTGCATCCTGGTGAAGCTTTTAGCTCCACAACCTAACAATCTCCCACTTGGAGATAAATAGTTGCACCTGTACCTATCCCTGTACACTGTCTAAATTATTCCCTGACTTGTATCCCTCTTCAATATCAATCCTGAAGACTAACCACCACACATCTTATGATGCTACACCTGTCATCCAAGTAACTTGCCACATCTGAACCTACAACTCCATGTAGTGAAGACCTTGACCCTGCATAACATGTTAACCTTCTGTTGGTCCCTCTCATATACCTAAGAATCCACTGAACTGCCCTCCAGTACTTCTTCCATGAATTGGCTCTAAACTCTCTGACAACTCCCACTGCTTGGGAAAAATTCAGGTCTACTCTAGACCTCATGTGATTTCGAACCCTGTTCTAAGCTTTGCTTGAACTATCCAGCCCTTGGTGTGCTTTCCGATTCTGCATCCTGAACCTCGCCAACCCCTGATTCACATCAGTTAGATCACATATGATTACCTCTTGTATTATCAATAAAACACAGAATTATACCAAAATCAATAAGTAACTAGAAATATAAAACAACATAAGATTTGAGAGACAATACACAATTGTATTAAATACTCAGAAGAAAATACAATAAAGAAGATGCCACTTCTTCTTCCACCTCAAAGGCTCGCCACACCTCAAGACCTTCTTCCCTCTCTCTCTCGGTCCCAACAATCAACTCAAATATAGAATTGATGTTCACCTCTCCAACCAGTCAGTAACACGCTGCCAGTACACCAAGTACACAACTGTACTCCAAGTAGATCTCTTGCTCTCTGCTGCTACCTATAAATCACTAGACCTTACTCACCATTGTAGATCTCCAAAAGAAGCCATGCTCACCTGCTGACTAAGATCATACAAATACGAAGAACCCCTCTGATTCTCCAAACCAGTACCCACTCTTGGTACTGTGGCACTAGGAGGCACACACCATTACTCTCTTACTCTCTGAAGGAGCTTATTTTGCTCTCTTACTCTCTAGCACAAGTTTACAATACAACCCATGAGTCTATTATATAGATCTCATACTTACAATAATTAGACTATCTTAATTACAATAATTAGATGCGCAACTCAAGACTACAGCTAGCCTTTAACATGCAAACTAACAGTCCAAAAATAGACTCTCTAGAATCAACATGCAAACTGCATGTTCACGTACAGGCTACCGACGTCGGCTCCTCCATGACCGATGTCGGTTGACTGGTAACTGACATCGGTTGCTTCTTTACTGCTATCTGACCGACGTCAGTTGATTAGACTGACATCGATTGCCCTGTAACTCATTTTGCAACTCTCTGCAACCTCCATAACCTCCGTAACTTCTCTTATTTGCATCCTGGTGAAGCTTTTAGCTCCATAACCTAACAATCTCCCACTTGGAGATAAACAGCTGCACCTGTACCTGTATCTTTACCCCATCTAATCTATTTCCTAGCTTGTATCCCTCTTCAAGCTCAACCCTGAAGACCAACCATCACACACCCTGTGATGCCTTTCCTATCATCCAAGTAACCTGCCACATCCAAACCTACATATCCATGTAGTGAAGTCCTTGACCCTGCATAACATGTTAACCTGCTGCTAGTCCCTCTCAAGTACCTGAGAATCTACCTTCCCCGAATTGGCTCCAAACTCTCTGACAACTCCCACTACTTAGGAAAACTCAGGTCTACACTAGACCTCATGTGATTTCAAACCTTGTTCTAAGCTCCGCTTGAACTATCCAACCCTTGGTGTGCTTACCGATTCTGCATCCTGAACCTCGCCAACACCGTCTTCACATCAGTTCCCACTGGAGACAGAATCTCCATGTCTCTCATGCCAAAGAATTTTGCTGCTCCAAATTCCCCTGACATACCTCTGAACTAACCTTACCCTTAGCTCAACAAAACTCTATATGTACAAATTTGATAGAAAACCATCCACATACAGTAACAGGATAATGTCATGACTCATCATCCACCTGGTAAGAACAAACACAATAGTTACACTGACATTGATTGAAGCCCTACTTTGTCATCCACCTGTCAAAACTTGTACCATTATCCTGCAGCTTCCTCAAGACCATATACCTTGGCCTTCCATCTCATGTATCCATCCACTCTCTTCTTTAACTTGGGAATCCGTCCATCTCTCAGTGCTTTCTTTTAGCTGACAACTCTACCAACAAACACCTATTTGGTACTTCTCCAAGGACTCACACTCCTTATCCATGCCAAGCTCCCATTGTATCTGGATTCTATCTGCATTGCCTCTTCACATCTTCCTGGTTCTCGACCATCAGTAAGCAATATAAAGAAGGTGAAAAATGAATATGAGGTTCACTTACCCTTTCTGACCTCCATATGAGCATTTGAGACTTGTTGACAGTGTGCTGTCTGCCCACTATTCATTTTAGTGATCGAGCTCAGCCATCTCCCAATCTGCTCCCGACTGACGTCGGTTCTCTACGAATGACCCTGTCTGCCGATGTCAGTCCCATTACCGACGCCAGTGTACCTGTTGCCAATGTTGGTCACTGTATGATTGACGTCGGTTCCCACTTCCTGACACCACTGACTCTATTAATCTGCACATGACCGATGTCGGTGCTTGTCTATTCGACGTCGGTTCCTTTTGACTGATGCCAGTATCTGTGTTTGCCTGTGAGTGATGACTTTTTACCCACAAGCTCCTTTTGGGTCAAAACCCTGTTCAAATCAACACAGCCCTGCTCAAAATAGTTCAGTCCCCTCAGCTGATCTCTATCCATCATCTCTTCCATGAACACTAAGGCTTTCTAGTTCTTAAATTTTTCAAAGATATCTATCTTTTCACTTAAGAACATGCATTCCACTCCTACATATGTAACCAAGCCTACAAAGCCACATCTCTATAACAGAAGGTGAATCGGTAATATAAGTAGATAGATAAAGGATACCTAATTTCTTACCACCATCTAATTCAAGTGCATCCGCTATGAGAGCTACTATGCATCTCCCATCACCTAACTTTCTTGAAGAAATTAGACTCATCTCCAAGACTGGTACCTACATAATCTCATTCAACACTTGTGTGTTATCCGTCTGCAATTTCAGCTTCACTTCCCCTTTGCCAATTATTTGACAAGGCTCTCCAGCTCCTAAATAAATCTCTCCAAAGTCTCCAAAGACATACCCATGAAAAGATGCTCTATTTCGAGCTGCATGGAAAGAGGCAAAAGAATCTGTAAACCAAGATTCTACTTTATCCAGAACATCCTGTGCAACATCCCCTACAACATCTGCTCCTCCCTGCTGATCTGCTACCAACCAACAATCTTTATTTCCCTGCTCTTTCTTTCCATCAATCAGACCCCTCATGCTATTCAGTTTCTCCATTCGTAGCTTACTTTCTTTTGCCATTGCTATACTCCCACTCAATTAGAAACCCCTATGAGTAACTTGTAATCAACACATGCTATCCAGATCTAAAACCACCTGTTAGTAACCCAACCAAAAGCTCTAATACCAACTTGTCAGGATCTTGCTCCTCAATTAGAGTACATATGATTACCTCTTGTATTAGCAACTAAAGACGAAATTATACCAAAATCAATAAGTAACTAGAAATATGAAACAACACAGGATTTGAGAGACAATATACAATTGTATTAAATACTCAGAAGAAAATACAATAAAGAAGATGCCACTTCTTCTTCCACCTCAAAGGCTTGCCACACCTCAAGATCTTCTTCCCTCTCTCTCTCGGTCCCAACAATCAACTCAAATATAGAATTGATGTTCACCTCTCCAACCAGTCAGTAACATGCTACCAGTACACCAAGTACACAACCGTACTCCAAGTAGATCTCCTGCTCTCTACTGCTACCTGCAAATCACTAGACCTTACTCACCATTGTAGATCTCCAAAAGAAGCCATGCTCACCTGCTGACCAAGATCATATAAATACAAAGAACCCCTCTGATTCTCCAAACCAGTACCCACTCTTGGTACTGTGGCACTAGGAGGAACACACCATTCCTCTCTTACTCTCTGAAGGAGCTTATTTTGCTCTCTTACTCTCTAGCACAAGTTTACAATACAACCCATGAGTCTATTATATAGATCTCATGATTACAATAATTAGACTATCTTAATTACAATAATTAGATGTGAAACTCAAGACTACAGCTAGCCTTTAACATGCAAACTAACAGTCCAAAAATAGACTCTCCAGAATCAACATGCAAACTGCATGTTCACGTACAGGCTACCGACGTCGGCTCCTCCATGACCGATGTCGGCCGAATGGTAACCAACGTTGGTTTCTTCTTCATTGCTATCTGATCGACGTCAGTTGATCAGACCGACGTCGGTTGCCCTGCAACTCATTCTGCAACTCTCCGCAACTTCTGTAACTTTTCCTGTTTGCATCTTGGTGAAGCTTTTAGCTCCACAACCTAATAGTTGAGGCATTCAAAAATACTCAACACATGATTTTAACAAATAATGTATATCTTTGGTGAACAATAACCACATGGTATTCTCCAAATGAGTTCAAATGGTTGCTTGGGTTGTGTAACCTTAGGTGTATTCATTTCTTGACTTTTCAATTTCAATTAATTCAATAATCTAGATTATTTGAGATTTTCTAGCATTAGGGGAAATTTATTTATACATGTTTAATTGTAGATTTTTCATGGATAATGTTGTATATTTGGGTCATACCTATTTACATTAAATGTGATTAATACATGCACCAATTTTTTTAAATTATAATTTTAATCTATATTTTCAATATGAGACTAAAATGCGGGCATTTTCAGACACCTAAATTTGGTGCTAAATACTTAGAAACATCATTTTTAAAATATATTTGACATACATGAATTTTACATACATATTTTTATCATTAACACACTTTAGTATATCATTTTATCTATTTATTGAATTACACAACCTAATTTTCTATCATTCATATTTATGACCTCCTAGTCGGTGATAGAATGCTCCATAATCCTAAGAATATTGTCACCATATTCCAAACCACTATTTTTTCTTATCATCAAAATTTTGTATATAGTGAAATAGTTGTGGTTATTTTAGGTGTTTTCTACCATAACTATAAATTTCCAAGGATCCTTATGTAGATACTAAAATATGGTATTAGATACTTAATAATTTCAATTTTGACCTACCTTCAACCTACATGAGATGTGCATACATATATGTCTCTTATTCACCATTATCTCCCATCTACATACTCTCCATGGGTTTAATCATCTCTAGTTTCTTTTAGTCATTTAAGAGAATTCCCTCAATCTGTGCTAAGCCAATCAATTATCATACTCAAACATCTTTATAGCACTAGATAAATATTCTTGTCTCCTAGACAAAAACATCAAACTTAGATGGTACCATACAAAACTGATGGTCTCATCATATGCCTTTAAATAGTCACATTTTAAATGAAAATCAATCCTATAGGGTATTCCATCCATCTATCATGTTAGTGGTGTGAGAAATCACCCAAAGAGTCTCTTATAAATAAAAAATAGGTGTAAGCCTATTAACTATCTAGCAAGCACTTATCAATCATACTCAAACACTTACACATTCAAATGCAATACCATTTTCTTCCCATTTTACTAGTTAGTCACAAGGAGTATGTCTTAGCCAAGTTTAAATCACCTCAATTCCAAGCCAAAGGTGTTTGGCAAATAAGGAAAGGTATACTACATGTTTCATACATTTAAAAATCAATATTACACACATTCACATAATAGGGAGAACTACAAGTAGTTTGAATTCCCTCTTCATA
The DNA here is from genome assembly GCA_037957365.1 of Torreya grandis. Taxonomy (NCBI): domain Eukaryota; kingdom Viridiplantae; phylum Streptophyta; class Pinopsida; order Cupressales; family Taxaceae; genus Torreya; species Torreya grandis. The sequence continues at coordinate 2,207,611 of JARHVA010002088.1, read as the reverse complement.
ATATTAGATGTGAAAGCAACACTTATCCATTCAATGGTGAGTGGTTGGGGTCTTATCAACCCACCTTTATTCCCATTTTATAAGCCTGAAAATAGTGTCAACAATGTTCCTAGGTTTTCAATAGAAGGGGATATATTTTTGGGTATTTCACTCATAGTATTAACTCAAGATCACACATACAAACATAAAAAAGAAGTAGTCTTAGTGGCATGTACTATAAAAATAGTAATAGTTTAAGATTAAATACCATCAAGCTCATAGAATAGTGATTGATGGTAGTAACTAGCGATTGATGGTAGTATCCAAGGAGACCCAAAACTCTAGTTTTCATCTAAGTGAATCATAGTCCAAATTCCTACTTACATTTCCACCTCTCTACAGTCTCAGTCTCAAAAATAATAAAATATTTCTAAGTATATTATCCTCTTTGGTGGTTTCCATATTTATCAAGTATAATTGATAAATCAACTTTAGTTATTTACATTCAAATTTATGTTTCATTGTAATATATAATAACATGTATTAATATACAGTTTATATCTTATTAGGGTTATCATTAATATAATCTATGGTAAAACATACTGGAGAACTTGTATATTTATTTAAAATTTCCAAGCCATAGGTTTCCCTTAGGACTTCATCCTTATTTTTTAGGGTTTCACATTTTTTATAAATAATTATATTTTTTAATTTTATTTATAATTTTCATTTGTGCATAAATTACACATGGCTATATTGGATGAACATAGGTTATTTTTTTTATTTAAGCTATGATTGTAATCATTACATGTTATTTTCCTTTAATATACATATTTTTTAATAGCTATATAATTCCATGGATCAATCCTTGGTACAATAATAAGGATGAAATTAATAATGAACAATCCTTAGCATTTCTTAGATCATATTTTTGCAACCTCTAATCTAAGTTGCTTCCTATTACCACTAGGCACCAAAGGGAATGTATGTCTCTTTTATTTTCTCATCCGCCTCAACCTCTAGGTTATCTTAGCTACCATCCCACCCCCATTATTCACCCAAGGCTTATATTGGGTTATGTGGTCTATGTTAACACTATTATAAGAGTTTAGAAACTCAAATTGTATCATTAAGAGTTTCATAATGTTTACTCTTGACATCCTTACCCTCACTTGGTCAATTCTCCATCTTATTAACTTGTAATATATATTATAGGGGCATTTTATATTCCATTTACTATCTTAAAATCACTACAAAAATCATATAGGCATCCTTATTATACTTACAATTTGTGTCATCCAAATCCTAATAGTCTCTATCCTTCTAGGATAGGACCACACTAGGTGGACAAGGATGCACTACAACCTTATCCAATAGTGTGGCTTTGCCCCCATGCCCTAATATTAAATTTTTAAGTTTGAGATGTTTCAAATTACCACTCTCATTATTTTATCAAGGTAGGTTAATGGAAATATTCCAAATATTTTTTTATATAAGCATATCAAGGCCTCTCTAAACACATCTAGTAATCATTTGGAAATTCTATTTCACACTAAACAAAAGGACACTAATCTTTCCAATTTCAATTTTGATATATTCTAATAAATTTTAAAGTCATTTTATTTTAGTTCAAAGTCTCTAATTGTCAAGAATTCGAGTCAATATATCTAGTTTCATTTATATAAAAAATATCAAGATTCACACACTCACCCTAGGAGGGAAAATTACATTGACCTGTGACCCTTTTGGGCTATGTAGAAAAATTTCATGTTATGCATGGTGGATTCCAAGAATATCTTAACTATTCCCCTTGCCTAATTATAAGTTTCATTTATACTCATTTGGTTTAGTTTTAAGGATCTAGAGTTTTAATTTTATAGGTATTTTACATGGTAAATCAAAACACATAGTTAACCAACAAGTCATCATAGATAGATACACACACTCAAATAAAAAAATAAGTCACATAATCAATAAGGATGAAACTATAATCAATAGACAAGGCCAAAATATGGCTCTATCCTCATAGTGTGTCCTTGTCCCAACACAATTTAAAATTATACTTTTAGTTGTAACATAGTTCACATGTCCTTCCAATCATATTTTATCAACAGTCAACCTGCATAGTCAGTAATAAATAAGATCCAAGCTAAGTTTTCATATTTCATTGTTAATTTAATATTTATATATCATTTCAAATTATATAATTTTTTTTATTTGACATTTATAATATGTATATTTAAATAAAATTTCAATAGTTTTATGTTTATCAATTTTTATTGTTAAATTAAAATGAACATTAAACATTCTAGTAAACCCATATTGTATTTAAAACACTAATTGTTGTTTGCTTGAATTTTTTCATAGGATTTCATATAAATTTATATTAATTCCTTACATTTAAATAAAACAAACTTCAATCTTGGATATAATACGACATCACAAGTCAATCTTATTTGACCTTGGATTTAATTTGACACTGAATAAATTGTATTGACACCTTAGATAAACATCTAACACTAAAGATTTTCATTTCAACTTGGGTTGAAAATTTTTGATCTCTATAAAAAAATATATTTAGGTTTTATTTTCTATTTGGTTGCTTATTTTTTTAGAAACTGCGTTTTGAAAACTTTAAAACTACCGAATGATTGTTGTTATAGGATAAGTGGTAATCTATTATATGTATACAATGGCATGAGGGGTACTAACCCAATACTAAAGCCATTATATAACACTAAACACTAAGTTTAATTTCCTTTTATGTCATAGTATATTGGAAAAACATATGTTCCCTTATTTATACCATAGGAAGCCTCTTTTAGACTTTTTATTTGTGGTGCACCTGGAAGGAGTATATCACCCAAGTAAGTTACTCTCACTGTACCCTTGAAGATTGTATAGTGGGATACAGACACAATTTATTCTTTGTAGTTAATGCTATAAAATATTGGGTTAAAACTAATCTATGAACAAAAAGTATATTAGAAAGACCACACAATCATTCAAACCCTTACTTTATCACTCATTATACCTTCATTTTTACTTGTGTTGTATTCAAATTCATTATCTCTTTTTTACATGTGAGAATACTATATAATAATAAAAATTTTATTTATTATATTTAAAATTAATTTTATATATCATAGATAGTCAAATTCAATATGATAATGATGTTCATCCACTAAATAAGTTATTTTTCACTCATGTTATGACTTTTTATTATGATAATGAATGGACAAACTTCAATAAGAATAAACTAATGGAATAAGCATACATATATGATTATGATTATGATAATGTAACAATAAATAGACAATATGATTTTGATGCATATTGGGAATACGAATACATAAAAATGGCTATCTAATTTGACCTTGAGGAGCCAAATACACATTTTGTTTCATCTTTGGATTTACTCCTAGAACCTTTTTTGGATTCACCCTTATATCTTTATTTGGGCCTCCCTCTTGATTCATCCTAAAATCTCTCTTTGGTTATACCTCTAGAATGCTCTTTGGATTTATCTCGTGACTTATCTTTGAACCTATTTTAATTTTTATCTATATATCCCTCTTTAGATTTTCCTAGAGATTATCCTTCACCTTCTTCCTTGAATTATAATTTAAAGAGAAAAGAGTATACTAAAAAATTATTATCTACTCTCTCTTACATTACCACCTACCATCCAAAAAGAGAAAACTTATCCTTACACACCTAATTTTTCTTTCCACCCATCTAATGTAATTTATCATATCAAAACTTATAAAATAAACTCACATAAAATATTCATAATGATATATGATGTTTTTTACTAACAAATTCATGCTTCTCTTTCTATATAAGTGAAAATTAGTTATAATAATCATGATGATATCTCTTCCTTTTTATAATTACTAGATATTGATCCTACATGTCATAGATCTTCACCTTTGTCAATTGATGAGGATAAACTTATTTATTATTCCATTACCACATCACAATCCACCATTAAAAGCAATGACATCCATTTTTAACAAATATTATGATGTTGCCTCTACTTTAATATCATGCTTATCTTCCCATGATGTTACTCTTATGCCATAATGTCATAACCCTAACATACAGTTATCACATCATGAACATGCATCTCTTACTAGTAATAATGTTTCTAATGATATTTATCAACACGAAGAAAGTTATTCATATATGTCAAATGAATCTCCCAAACCAAAGAAAAATATTATTCTTCTACCTTCTTATCCTATTATAAATAGTGTTCCAATGGTTAAAATTAATAATATAATTCAACCCTTAAATGAACCTCTTAATAACCTCAACATACCATCGTAAGAAGTCATCCTTAATGTATGTTTTAGGTGATTTGTAACATAAAGTACATCAATTATATTTAGAGTGTAAATCATATCATGCTTGCATAAACTCCAACGCAGTCCATGATAATCACATTGTAGGTAACATTTTTTATGTACATTTACCTCCTAACTTCCTAATTCTCACATTTTCTACATTTTATGGAAGTGGGGACCCTTACCTACATCTTAGAGATTTCCAAATAACCATAAATGGTTACAATGGTAGTATAATATTATCACAATTATATACTAAGAGTATATAAGGGTGTACACTTGCTTTGGTTTCTTTCCCTCCCTAGTGGATTTGTATATATCTATCTAAAACTATAGGAAGCATTCTTGATATAATATATTCAAAGTAAGGGACCTAGGGTTACTTATGAGAAATTAAATTCTTTGCAACAAAGATAAATCTAAGCAAGTTTACGATTACATTTTAATATTTAAGATTCTTAAGCTTAAATTAATTTACCAACCGACTGATTTGGAAGTACAATATATTTTTTTAGAGATATAATTTACCCATTAAAATAAAATCTACTCTATCATACTTGTGAATCATTTCTAGCCTTTTGTTATGAAACATTAGCATTGGAATAAGAACTAGGTCTTGTTCAAGTATTAAAAAATATGCATGGGGTCATTGAGTTACATCAAGAAAATCCACATAATGACATCCAATCACCTAAAATTGGAGAATAAAATTAAAAATTATCTTCTAAAAATATATACACTAAAGTGATCTCTAATAAAAAGGCACACCTTTATTTTCATGATCCAATGCATAATATTGAATCTACCTTGGAACAGGTCAAAGTTATAAATAAATGAAAAGATTCCATTATAAAATTTACTAATCATACTTATTCCTTTCCATAAAATAAGGCACAACCACTAAAATTTACTTTCAATGATCACCCGCATGATATTTTAAATACATTATTGAACAAAATACTAACAAAACTACACCCTTATTATTATACCTCTCCTCATTGAACAAAAAAAATTAAGGGTCGACCATTTTTTACTTATCATGGAATTAATGGAAATTGTGGTAGTAGTTTTTATACATCAAAATAAAATCTAAAATAACTTGTAAAAAAAAAACTTGTTAAGGTGTAGAGCCTAAAGCTTCACCAAGGAGCACATTTTAATAGTTGCAGGTTTACACAGTCATTAGCGTCGGTCAGGAGCGATCGACGTCGATCAGGAGCAGTTGAAGAGATGCCGGCATCGACAGGGATCAGCCGACGTTGGTCACAGGCAAGCAGGCAGGAACCGGCGTCGGTTACCTATGCGTCTAGAGAGCTCTTTTCGTGGATAGAACCGAGTGTTTGCGTGATGAGATTAAGTCATAGTCTTAAGTCCGCATCTCTATTATTAGTAAGACTATTTTTAGAGCCCTTGTTCAAGAGGCATAACTATTGGTTGTAAATGCATGCTAGAGTTTCCTAATTCTATATGTAGGAAAGATCTTCTTAGCTTATTGTATGATTGAATGTTGAAGAACAGTACAGAATTGTATAGGTGAATCAATCCAGGTTGTTGGAGTTGATTGTACTTGAGAGAGAGAGCTCTTGAGGGAAAGAGATCTAGAGAGAGATTTGTACATCTGAGAGAGGTGTGGAAGAAAGAAGTTTCTTCAATTGTATTCCTTCTGTAAAGAGTTTAATACAAGTTTTCAGGGTGGTTTCTTGTATCTCTTGTTCTTTGCTATTTATCATTCTAGTTACTTATCTATCTGATTTAATTCTGTGGTTTATTGCTTTCATAAGTGTAATCAAATTTTTGGTTGATCCCCAAAAAGTGGTATCAGAGCTCAAGTTCACTAACAGGTGGTTCAGATCTGTGTAGTGTGTATTGATTACAGGTTACTCACAGGGGTTTCTGCAGGGATTTCTATTTGAGTGGGAGAAGCAATGGCAGAAGAAAGTAAATTGAGAATGGAGAAGTTTAATGGAAAGAATTATCAACATTGGAGAATGCAGATAGAGGACTATCTGTATCAGAAAGATCTATACTTACCGTTAGGTGGGATTGTAAAGAAGCCCACAGACATGGATGATGAAGAATGGGAAGTTCTTGATAGAAAGGCTCTGGGGTCTATAAGACTAAGTCTAGCATCTACTGTGATATCTAATTTATCACAGGGAAAAAAAATGGTAGAGTTGATGACTACTTTAGCAAATTTGTATGAAAAACCCTCAGCTTCTAATAAGGTATATCTTATGAAGAAGTTATTTAATTTGTGTATGCAGGAAGGTGGATCTGTATCTAATCATCTGAATGATTTCCATGGAATTGTTAATCAATTAAGTTCAGTCAAAATAGTGTTTGATGGTGAAATTAAAGCTCTTTTAATATTATATTCTTTGCCTGAAAGTTGGCATAGCTTAGTAATGGCAGTTAGTAATACTGCATCTGCTTTGAATATTTTAAAAGTAGAGGATGTTGTTAGTGTTATCTTGAATGAGGAAATTCACAGGAAAAGCATAGAGGAAACATCAGGGAACGCTTTAAGTTTTGAGAGCAGGGGAAGGCAAAAAGAGAAGAGCAAGAGGAGATCAAGGTCTAAGTCAAAGGTGAGAGGTAGATCTAAATCCAGAAATGGCAGGAAGCCACAATGCTAGAATTGTGGAAAGATGGGGCACATAAGCAGAGATTACTGGTCAAAGCCTAAAGAGGATAATTAACACGAAGGAAAGGAAGAAGCAAAGGTTGCAGGTATTGCACAAGATGCTTTAATATTCTCTTTGCATAATAATATAGAATCTTGGGTGTTAGATTTTGGTGCATCTTTTCATGCTACCCCTAATAGAGAATATTTTAGTGACTATATCCATGGAGATCTTGGAATAGTGTATTTAGGGGATGCTGAGCCTTGTAAAATTATTGGCAAAGGTAAAGTGCAGCTGAAAATGTAGAATGGCAACACATGGGTGTTGAGAGATGTTATGCATGTTCCTAGCTTGAAGAGGAATTTGATTTCTGTAGGAAAGTTAGGGGATGAGGGTTGTATAGTAACTCTCACAGCTGAATCTTGGAAGGTGACCAAGGGTGCACTTGTAATGGCCAGAGGTAAGAGAGTAGGTACTCTCTATTTATGTAATTGTGTTACTAATATTTCTCCTTCTGTATTATCTACTTCAGATGTGGATGCAAAATTGTGGCACTCAAGGCTCGGCCACATGAGTGAGAAGGGAATGTCTATTCTTAAGTCAAAAGGTAAGCTTTTAGATTTGAAAAGCATAGATATGGATTTTTGTGAGCATTGTGTGTTTGGAAATGAGCTTGCAAGAAAAAGAAATAATCACTTGCAGGAAAACACAGAGACCAACGTCGACAAGGCAGGAATCGATGTCGGCAGAATAGAAACTGATGTCGGTCATACAGAGACTAACATCGGCAGGACAGGCACTGATGTCGGTCAGGAAGAACCGGCGTCAGACAGTAATAGGTCTGGAGGTGACCGAGGTCGGTCACTGTCAGATAATTTGGGTAGACAACATGTTGTGAATGAGTCTCAGATGCCCATCAGGAGGTTAGAAAGGGTAAGTAAGCCTCCAATTAGATATTCTCCTTCATTATTCTATTTATTGCTAACTGATGGTGGAGAACCAGAGAGTTTTCAAGAAGCATTACAGGTGGAGTCCAAGAGTCAGTGGGAGTGTGGCATGGTTGAGGAGATGGAGTCCTTAAGAGAGAACCAAACATGGGATTTGGTTGAGTTGCCAGCTGGTAAGAGGACACTGAAGAATAGATGGACCTACAGGTTAAAGGAAGGTGAGAATGGACAGATGAGATATAAGGTCAGATTGGTAGTGAAAGGATTTACACAAAAGCTAGGTATTGATTTTGGTGAGATTTTTTCTCCTGTTGTTAAAATGACTTCTATACGGGTTGTATTGTCTTTGGTTGCTATTGAGGATTTGCATCTTGAGTAGCTTGATGTTAAGACAACGTTTCTTCATGGAGATTTGGATGAGAAATATAGATGGAACAACCAGAAGGATTTGAGGTCAAAGGTAAGGAGAAGTTAGTGTGCAGATTGAAGAAAAGCTTGTATGGCCTCAAGCAAGCTCCTAGACAGTGGTATTTGAGATTTGACAGGTTTATGACTGAGCATGGCTACAGTAGGTGTCAATCTAACCATTGTGGATATTTTAAGAGATTGGATAATGGTAGATATATTATCTTGTTGTTGTATGTAGATGATATTCTGGTTGCAGGATCACACATGTAGGATATCTCTGAGCTTAAGGTGAAATTAGCTCACACATTTGCCATGAAGGATTTGGGAGCAGAAAAGAAAATTCTTGGCATGAGCATTAAGAGAGACAGGAAAATTCATAGGTTGATTTTGTCTCAAGAGGATTATGTGAACAAGATGTTGAAACGATTCAATATGCAGGATGCAAAACCGGTAAGCACACCTTTGGCTGGACATTTTAAGTTGAGTAAAGAACAATGTCCTAATTCACATGATGAGGTAGAGTACATGAGTAAAGTTCCATATTCTTTCATAGTAGGGAGTTTAATGTATGCAATGGTGTGTACTAGATCGGATATTGCCCAAGCAGTGGGAGTTGTAAGTAAGTATATGGCCAATTCAGGGAAGGAACATTGGAAAGCAGTTCAGTGGATCCTTAGATATCTGAGAGGAACCAACAATAAGCATTTGTGCTATGGAGGTTCAAATACTTCTCTACATGGTTATGTAGATTTAGATATGGCAGGTGATTTGGATGGCAAGAGGAGCACCACAGGATATGTTTTCACTGTTGGTGGAACGGCGGTTAGCTGGATATCAAAGTTACAGAAGGTTGTTTCCTTGTCAACTATAGAATCAGAGTATATTGCAGCCACAGAGGCTAGCAAAGAGATGATATGGATGACATGGTTCATGGAAGAGCTTGGAAAGGAGCAAGAGAGTTGCAGACTATACAGTGATAGTCAGAGTGCCATTCATTTGGCTAAGAATTCAGCGTTTCATTCAAGAACAAAGCATATACAGCTTAGGTACCACTTCATAAGACAGGTATTGGAGGATGGTGAGTTGAAGCTGGAGAAGATCCATATAGATAAGAATCCTGCTGATATGTTAACCAAGCCGGTTACAAAGGAGAAGTTGAATCTTCATTCAACTTCTGTTGGTCTTCATGATTGAGTTGAAGATGGAGGAGCTAGAAGATGTTGTTTTACAGGTACTGGTGTAGCTATTTATCTCCAAGTGGGAGATTGTTAAGGTGTGGAGCCTAAAAGCTTCACCAAGGAGCACATTTTAACAGCTGCAGGTTTACACATTCACTAGCATCGGTCAGGAGTGACCGACGTCGGTCAGGAGCAGTTGAAGAGACGCCGACGTCGGTAGGGATCGGCCGACGTCGGTCACAGGCAAGTAGGCAGGAACCAGCGTCGGTTACTTGTGCATCCAGAGAGCTATTTTCGTGGACAGAACCGAGTGTTTGCATGATGAGATTAAGTCATAGTCTTAAGTTCGCGTCTCTATTATTAGTAAGACTATTTTTAGAGCCCTTGTTCAATAGGCATAACTGTTGGTTGTAAATGCATGCTCAAGTTTCCTAATTCTATATGTAGGAAAGATCTTCTTAGCTTATTGTATATTGAATGTTGAAGAATAGTACAGAATTGTATAGGTGAATCAATCCAGGTTTTTGGAGTTGATTGTACTTGAGAGAGAGAGCTCTTGAGGGAAAGAGATCTAGAGAGAGATCTGTACATCTGAGAGAGGTGTGGAAGAAAGAAGTTTCTTCAATTTTATTCCTTCTGTAAAGAGTTTAATACAAGTTTTCAGGGTGGTTTCTTGTATCTCTTGTTCTTTGCTATTTATCATTCTAGTTACTTATCTATCTGATTTAATTCCGTGGTTTATTGCTTTCATAAGTGTAATCAAATTGTTGGTTGATCCCCAACAAAACTATCTCATTTCACAAAATTAATAACAAGCTAATCGTGTTATCTTTGTCTTCTAAATTTCAAAATATTAAACACAATATTGATAAAAAAATATCAAATGCAAACTATAATGGTCTCAAAGGATCTTATTAGTGACAAACATCAAACTAATGATACAATTTATAATTCCAAAATTAACAATATAAGCAATGAACAAACATTAACACAAGAGGTTTCTAATGTACGCAATTAAAAAAATACAAATATGCCAATTAAAATACCTACATAAGTATTGATTCCTAATTTAAAAAAAAATCAATTGGAGCATAAGGAAATATATGTGCATAATTAACCAATTACTACATGTATAGACAATAAAATAATAATTGATTATTCTACATTAATTTTCCCATCAAGTTGGTAGTTTACTTAATTTTTCATAATCAAATCTCAATTAAATTAAATTATGTCTAAGTCTATCTGTAGACACTTCATTTTTCATCACTTTTGTGTTAAAATTTCAATCAGAATGATTTATTACAACAAAGCATGAATCAGGCTTAAAATCATTAAAATATCTAGATTCATCTACACATATTACATGAATATTATAAAATGCATTAATGTAGCCCTGATTGGGGAAATACATAATTTCTAATCTTAGCTCCATCTAATTCATCTTGAATAAAATTGTGACTTTGAAAGGGATGTTTTAGGCCAATTAGGTGGAACCCTTATTCAGATTTCAAAAGTCACATCACTTTGCATTGAGTTAATTAACCTAATATTCTGCTAATGGGAAATTCTAAAACCTTTTGGATTTACCTATTTTATTAATTCATTAATTGAATTATTCCTCTATTCACATGGAAATTTGTTTCAAATATATGCATCATGACATCATCAAAAAATGTTTTTGTCATGACATCATCAACAAATATCTTCATCATCACATCATGTGGTAAGTGGATTCAAATGGACCCAAAAGTCAAGCTTTGCAAAATATTATTATAGATGAAAAATATCAACATAAATACAACCCATCCTTGATTAAGGAAAACTTTATCCCAAATATTAATTATAATATCCTTCTAATTTTGATTAAAATTCAACCACACATCTTAATCTAAAATTGATGGTTATAAATAGTTTAGATAATATATAAATAGAGGGGGCATTTTTCACTATAAAAAAGACTTGGAATCATAACAAAGTGATGTCAAAATCCAATATCAACTAATATGATGACCAATTAGTGTATTGGATCTCTACCAAATTCAAAGGCCATAATTATATTGAAGAAACACATTTTCTTCTAATTATTTAACAAATATCAATAGTGTAAGGGGAGATGTTGTCAGACTAGCTTCATGACATTGATAAAGATATCGAGCTATATATTTGGGCCAAACATGTATTTATATCGACTATAAGTATATATCCATAAGGAAGGTTATTTTTTTGATGTGTCCTCTATTTTTTTGTTTCTTCTAGATATTTCCCAATCTACGGATATACGCCTAAGATGCTAGTTTCATATTTTTTTTATCTTTGTTTACATTTTAACAAGAAATTAACCATATTTTTAATCATATGATCACATATAGCATGCCTCGTGGGTTTCACACTTCACTTTATTCTAACAAGCATCTTATTATTCCTCTTATTTGGAAATTAGCTCAAATTTGAACTTAATTTCACCTCCTCTTCTTCTAAAATTTAACATATTAGATGTTTATTATCATTTATATTAAATTAATTTATGGTTTCTCTATATTTTATGTTTTCATACAATTTTTTTTTTTTTTTTGAAAATAAGTTTATGGTTTTCTTGGAATTGGTGTTTTACTTATTTTAGTAAATTTAGCATAGGGGACTTTTATTGTCATTTTTGTTATATTAATTTTTGGCTTATCTATATTTTCTATTTTTTTACAAAAAGTTATTTTAGTTTTACAAATAAGATTATGGATTTTTTATAATTCATGTTTGAATTTTTATAGGTTTCCAAAATTCATTTGTTTTTTCTCAATTTTTATTTTCAAAGACCACATATTTAAAACATTAACTTGTTTATTTTAGGTTTTGCATGACAAAGATGTGTTTTTAAGAAACACACACCTTTTTGAACACTTATTAATTCTATATAAAGAGATTCATAAAGCATTCTACATATAACACTTACTACTTTGGCACATAATTATATTAAAATCAATCAATAGTATAGCTCATCATTCCACATATTTATCATCATCATCATCATCATCATCATCATCATCATCATCATCATCATCATCATCATCATCATCATCATCATCATCATCATATATTTATTTGATATTTTGTAGAGATGACAGAGACTCTGGTGATTGGTGGATGTATTTTGGTTACTAGATTTATTAGATATATTGAAAATAGATGATCGAGCATGGTTGATGACATTGGGATTTATAGGCATTATGCATATGTGATACATTCCTTTGAGTGTTTACCTAGTCACCATGTTCTTAGGGGCATGTGAGTGGATAACCAACACTTTTAGGAGGTGGTGCATGGGTATACTATTGAGGTGGGTATCACCTTAGAATATGTCCACATAATATTAGGAATTATTATCATATAAATGCTCATTATTTGTAATATTCTTGATATGGATGCTGAGAGATGAGCTTTAGTTTTATGGGTGACCTGATCAAAGAGATATTTTAATAGTTTACAAGTTTATTATAGGCCTTGTGATAGTTCGTGTGCTCTATCATAAGTTAGATTAGAAGGTTCCATTATATGTGGTTGCCATATGTCATTATATATTAGAGCATGGTATGATGTACGATCTAGGTGTAGTTAATGCATGATATGTATAGTACCTTATCATGAGGGTAAATTATTATGGGCCATATGATTTTATTGAGTAGCTAGATTTATGAGAGGTTTTTGATGTATCAGATTATGGGATTACCCCATGAGATAGATGATACTTTGCCTCTTATTTTATGGTGGAGACATAACCATGTATTGTGGGTTGTACCACATGTCCTAGCATTATAGATAGTTACCTGAGGCAAGATTATTTTGTAGACTTATGTGGGTATTATAGCTACTTGGATTTCTTGGCTGAGTGTTTTTTATGGATTGGGTCGTGTACAAATTATAGGTCATTATATGTGGAGGGTGGACCCACAACTTATTTTTTGTTTACTAGGTTAGTTGAGGTTGCCACACTTAATGGTGCCTATATATTAGGCATGGCATAGGAGGGAGTGTTGAGTTAGTAGAGGTGTAGGATTGCTTATGAATGTTCTTATGATATGGTTACACTAGTTGAGACCTTGGGGGTGATGACACTAGTGGTAGTAGGGAGAGGTGAGAGTATTTAAGGAGGAGGTAGAGGTGGTGATGGAAGAGAAAGTAGAAGTGGCTATTATTGTACCACCATAAGATTTACATTTACCACCTCAACCATCATTTTGATGACATAGATAAATGTAGGTACATGTAGATCCATAGACATATTTAGAGGTATCAAATCATGGAAATCCTATAGAACAACTTATAGAGATACCATAACATGGAGATCCTATAACATAGCCTACATAAAGCTGGCATGTAGAGTAGCAGATTTATAGGGGATTATAATGTGCTTTCATGCTAGAACCTAGTTTTATGTCACCATAAATTCATCTTGCATTGGAGTTACTTGGTGGGTGATCTGATGGAGAGACTATTGGTGAGTATTTGTGTTTTGATATGTAGTTTATGTTTATTATTTTATGAGTAGGGTAGATATATTTTTTAGATATATATATATATATATATATATATATATATATATATATATATGAGATCTAATGTATATTTGGTTTGTGTTTTACATATGCTAATGTAGAGAAGGATAGATGGTTACTGATGGTGTAGGTAGAACATCATGATATACTAGATGATGTATTACCAGATCATGATACTTTAAAGATGATTGATCCTTTTATACATTCTTCCCCTAATTATGCTAGTTGCTTTTGATTAGTTGATAAGGAAATGTGAGAGTTGCATAAATGGGGAGATATAGTGCATGAGGCATTACAATCAAGAGAGGGTGATGGGGACCTACGGGTATGAAAATATTATCTAAGGATTGGACCACTCATTTGGATACATCTAAAGAGTTGGCGCACATAGAGGGCTAGGTTGCCAATTTACAAGGACATATTAAGGGCATGTGTACATTGATAGAGTCACTATAACATACTATTCAGAGGGGTTAGTCACATGGATCTATAGGTAGTGTAGCCCATCCACCAGTTAGGTAGGGTGGAACATAGCTATAGAGCTAAGATTTTATTATGCTTATAGCATTTTTTTTGTATTGTATCAAACATTGGATCCATTTATATATATATATATATATATATATATATATATATATATATATATATATATATATATATATATATATATATATATATATATTTATTTATTTATTTTTGTTTTTATAACTCATGGATGTTATGGATGCATGCATTTTATTTTTATCACGTGTATTTTAATATTTGATATATGTTATAATAAAATGCATGATGTATTTTTTATTCTTTTATAGTAATTATGAACAAATTCATGGTTGAAAAGAATGATATAAAATTTAAAATGTAAAAGTGTAATGTAAAATGCACTATATCATATGAAAACATGAAATACAAAGTCTAACACACTAAATCATGTTGGGTAGCGTGTAAAATAGAAATGTAAAACACACTAAATAATGTTTAGGAAGTGTGTAAAACATAAATAATTTAACTACAATAATAAAATAAAATGTAAGACACACTAAATCATGTTTAGGAAGCATGTAAAACATGAATAAATGAACTAAAATAATAAAATAAAATGTAAAACAAACTAAATCATGTTGGGAAGCATGTAAAACATAAATGATTTGTAAATGTGAGAAACAAGCTAAGATATAAAAATATTAGTGATAAGTAGACAATGTAGGATTTGATGTTAATCACTCATTTAAAAAAAGTATAGTTATTTTGTGACTAAACATGGTATGAGGTTTAAGGGTATTTGTGAGGAAATCTTGGTCCTTTCTAAGGTCTTCCACTATAACTCACAAAGGATAAACTAATGGGATGAATGACAATGATGGGAAATTATTATGGATGATAAGGGGATGTTTGTGAGGAAAGCCTGGTCCTATCCAAGGTCTTACATAAAAACTCACAAAAGGAGAACCAAAGGGGTATGATTGGCTAGCAAACAATATTGATCAAGGAGGAATATTGGAAATGTTATAATGAAAAAGGGAGTAGAAAAAGCATGAATTAGGTGTTTGTAATAATCTTTAGTAGGGAATAGACATACTAAGTAAATAGGTAAATGCTAATAATTGTTTTGATGCCAAATTCATAAGATATTTATTCACAATAAACAAAAAACTTTGTAGGTGAATAAATGTAGTACTAAAATCAACTCATGAAGGTGATATACACAAAAAAAGTAAAATGGTCTACCTTACCATAATGTGTTCCCCATTCTTCAAAATCCTTTACAGAGCTGATGATCTAATTTGAAGATTGGGTACTTACATGAGAAAGTAGGTATAACTATAGAGAAGTTTGAGACCTCTTATCCTAGTCTACTAGCCTAACTCACCCCAATGAACCTCAGCTCTATCAGGAGGCCAACTGTGGAGTTCGATATTCGAATAGAAATAGGAGATGTGATAAGATATGAATCATGTCTTTTGGTATGAGTATGACTTTTGAAAGTTTTTTTTTGCCTTTTAATCATTGCCTTTTATTTAGATGATTTGGATTTTAAATTTTTTATGGATTTTTCTATTCATCCTTCATATGGATATATAATAATAAATAGGAGTCATAAAAATGACAAACATAGATAAGCTATAGGCTTTTGTTATTATATATATATATATATACATATATAATACCTAAAGATTTTGTTATCTTTTTAAATAATTAGGCTTGCCCATAAACAAGTATGTGATCTCAAGGCCAACCATATGTATGCTTGAAAATAAAGGGATAGGGAAGATGATGTATATCTATGCATGTAATGGTAAAATGATAAATATGCTTATTAGGTGATCATAGGGTAAAGATAGTATATTAATGGGTGTGGGATGAAAACCATATCACAATAATAACTATCTAATTCTAATAAATGATGTAAAAAATGTAAAAATAAATCATCCTAAAGAGAAATAGAGTAAAAATAAGTGAAAACAAACTTAAACCATAAAATACTTTTAAGGGATAAGTGAAACCTAAGATCAATATATGTTCATAAAGAAAATAAAAATGATATAAATCTATAATAAATAATGTGATGGAACACCATGATGTTTCATAAGGATTGCTAAATTTCATGGCAAACATCATCCATAACATCTGATACATCCTTGTGTAGAAGTAATCCAACTTTAATAAAAGTCTCATTGATCTTTGCAAAGAGCCATGAAAATACTTCGTGATACACTGTCTCTACAAAAAAATTGGATATGATAGAAGAAGAATGATGCTCATGGGGTAACTCTTTCAAGGTATACTCAATGCAAGGAACTGATGTTGAGTTTTGATGAATATCCTCATATTTATGATAAAATATGGGTTTTAGAGAAGGTTGAGCCTTTACCCGCAAACATCCTAGAGTATGTAGTTGATCCAGTAAAGGCATGGGGCATGTATAATCATAAAAGTGTTGTTATAGCACTTGAAATCAATCTGTATGATGTGTGGTGAATTGATGCTAAAGATAACAAACTTCCCCATATTTAGGGATGTCTTCTAAAAGTATCTTAGGAAGAAAGTACACTCTTATTAGTAGATTATGCCTTCTCTAAATGAAGTTTATCAATTTATTTATGAAGTTATCAGTAATGAGGGGAAGAATGTGTGTGTTTACCATGAAAACCACAAGGACATCTAGGAGTAGACTATGAAGGTCAACTATATATGTTATAATTAGAGCATGAAGCTTTTTGTTGTTGATATGCATGAAAATCCTTGTCCCAATGACCAAAAACTCTATAGAACTCATAATATGGTTCATCTTCCCATCATGTCGATAGCGAATCAATATTAGGAAAAGGTATTATGCCATCACCAATAGGATGAGGACTTGGGATAAGATTAGGACTAGGCTGAGATACTTCAAAAGATGAGCTCAAATAGGGTTGATGTAGTGTAGTTGACATCTTTGGAAGAAGTAAGCTAGAAGGATATGAGAATTGAGCAATGCAGTAGGGTCATGTCATAGCATAGTCAAGAATCATACTCTAAAAGGGATCAATAGTGACTATATGTGAAGTAGTGTGTGTTTGATCCATCTCATAACTAGGAACATCAAGTGAAGAATAACTAATATCAGACACTATAGAAGGAGAAGGAACTACATGAATAGAATTAAAAGAATGTTGTAAATAAAAATAATATCTAAGTATCTCTAATTTTTTACCTTGAGAAAATAAACTATGGGATCATTTAAAGAATATCCATCATCGTAATCAAGAGTGTGAAGATCAATGTACATGCATTGATTGTTTTATCTATCAAAGAGGCATGATGAATGGAGTGCTTAGTTTTTGTTAGAGTAAAGAATTTCATTTAATGTTTTTTGACAAGACTTAGGTCATATAGAAAGAGGTAATTGATTAATTATGTGATGAGAGAGATTATAAGTTTTTATTTTCAAACTAGTCTTGTTAGATTCATTATCATTTGAATATAAGAGATTAGGTGGTATGTTACCTATTAATTCATGGTGACCATTGTAACCTATAGTAGAGTTGATAGGGTAATTAAAGTGTTGTGACTCATGGAAAGGAATGCTAGGTAAAGGTTCGAGGGTAGATCATTTAAAAACACCTTGTTCTTGGAATTGTTCAAAATTCTAAGGATTAGTATCTCCTTGAATATTGTATATAACACCATTATGTGGGAATTTAACACATTATCATACTAATAAGGCTACTGATCTCATGTGATGTGTCCAAGGTCAATCGAGTAAGATGTTATATGATAGTGGGAAGTTAATTATCATGACTTTGATATACACCATAACAAGGAGAAATGTCATAGTAAGCTAAAGACACCCTAAAGTATGTATTTATCTTTTATTATATCCTTGAAATGTAATTTGAGTATATTTAAGATTACATTTTGAATATCTAAGTTTTTTAATAAAATAAAGGGAATCTAGGAAAGTGCCTAAACCTTCATCAATTCGAGCACACTTGACTTAGATATATTATATTTAGACACTAATGAATAATGGAGGATCGTCTGCATGAATAAATATCTCATTGATAATCAATGAAGTGATATGTAATTGTAATGAAAGAGAAGTATCTATTGTTTCATCATGGAAAGACATTTCTTCACACTATTGAAGAATGTTATCTTCAAACCTTGATAAAGTAGATTATTTCCCCATAGGTGAGGATGAGGGATGTTCATTTCAAATGATTTTTTCATGATATTGTTACAATGATGAGGGGAATTTATCATAAGGTGTAATAAATGGATTTGAGATGGGAGATGTGAAAGTTCAATTATATGATCTCATTCATCATATCATGTTAGAATTTTATTAGATAAATGTGTGTAGTGAGGGTGTAGAAGAAGTGTGTTTAAATTGATGTTGGTAAAGTGTATTTGATTGGGATTTAGTTAATGAGGGTGTATCGATTGTATTTGATTGTGTTGAAGTAGATGGCATGGTTGAATCATTGGTTGTATATTATGAATGAGAGGAAGAAGTAATAGTCATAGAAGATTTTGGAATTTTTGAGTGAGATATATCAATTAAAGGAAGCGTATAAGTGATATTGATAGTATATGAGTTATTGTTTAATTATATCACTTTATTTGACATTTTTTTATTAATATATTGTGGTGTTAAATTGATTGAAATTGGTTCTATGTGCCCCAATTTTATGAGATGAGATGGGTAAGAATATTGAACAATATGAAAAGGTTCGAAAATTATTATAGTTGGATGTTGGATAGGGATAAGTTGTGTCCCAACATGCCCCATATTCAAATTTTAAATGGGGACCATCTTGTTCCATTTGGTCTTTGGTTTACAAGTTTCTAGATGTGAAGTTTTAACTTGTGAATACTTCATAGATATTAACTAGGTCTGAATTCAAGTATTTTGAATATGAGAAGTTCCATGTTTGATTTTCCAAGTCTAATTATACCTATTAAAGTTTTTATTTCATTTTAAAGGTAACCAAGTATTTACAATTCCCTATTATAAAGACTCGATCGATATTCAATTAAGATTTGGTTATTTAAACATTATTCAAGCTGTGAAAATGATACAAATTCATTGCTACAAACTAAAAAAATCTGTTATGTGTTCAATCTCAAAATCTATCCTTTGTTTTATGCCTTTGTAGATTTTATCATTTTTTGGTTAACTTACTAATGAATTCATTTTCCTTAGATCTTTTATTACCTTGTCATTTTTTTAGGTTTTCTCCTCGAGCTATCTAGATGATTGAGATATGCCATGTGGCATGATATTATTCACCCAGTTGTCAAGGGAACTTTAAAATACTTAGTTTTTTTGTGAGAAAATTCCCAAGCCTTTGGGCCCTAATATTGTGCCACATGACATGATCCTAGTGACCTAGCCCAATGAAGAACCAAAGTAATTAACAAAGTCTCATAACCTTAGAAGCATAGAGCCTTGAGACCTTTGAACCTTAAAAGTTTTGGGCCTCAGAACCTTGGGAGTATTAAATTATTAACCCAGAAGCCTAGGGGTTGAACAACATTAGTAAAATCCCATGGTGTGAAGGCCCTGATAAGACACCACATGGCAATCTCTTAAAATCTTGGGAGCCCAAGGCATTGGTATTATTAGAATAAAGCATGAAGGGCCTAAGAATCCAAGAATAAACCACATGGACATAATGATGGAAGAGATAAATATCAAAGTAAATCCTAGGGGTAATGATAAGATTTCAAGTGGAAAAGAAAGCTTGATGATAAAAATAAGATGACCTTGAACCACATCAACTGGTTGAGTCATCATAAAGGGTACGAGCCTAAATTTGATAACTTATCAAAATGTATTTAATTAAGGAGATTAGTAGAATAATCAATTGAGATAAAATTTTAAGGGTCTGACTAATCAAGGGAGGCACGTGGAGTGAGCTAGTGACTTCTTGACCCAAATACTCTCCCAGGTGGGTTGAATGGAAAAATAATTCAAAATACTTGGTCTAAAAGGGATAAGTGGGGATATTAGTTCAATTAGATAGGTGTCACAACCATGGAGAGAATAAAGAATGGAATTTGGATTTCCTTTGAGAGTGGAGGGAATATTCTACCGAATGCAATTATAAGAGTGTGGTGGTAATCATGGCCAGAAATGGGAGCCTCACACTACTTGGAGACAAATCCCATTCTATTTTATATAAAATGTAGTCTACATTATTGTAAAAGTGGGGATATGTTATGCACAAAACTCTACATTTTTTTTTATAAGCTTAGTCCTCTCTTTTTCTTTTTTCTTTTGGCTTACAGTTGTCTATCTATAGGGCACACTTAAATGTTTTTGTAATAACACCAAAATAGATAAACATCTAGTTGGAAATTTATGTTGTTATTTAATAATGTCCTTAATTTATTTATGGAACAAAATTTATTAATATTGAGAATATATTTCAAGGATTTTTTTACTAATGAATATGCAATTAGATTGTGCAATAGCTAGTCTAATTAGTTCTGAATTTCTGACATGTTTAACTTGAAGTTGTGTCAAGTCATTATGTGTAGTAGTTATAGAAATTTTATATGCCTTTATATAAATATAATTTTAGAATATTATTTTCAATTAATGCCTCAAAATCCTACCCATTGGATTTATTTAGTTTGTACTATAGCTAGACTTGGTGCACAATGGTATAATTGTGATTAGGCATGCTTCTAACTTTTAGTAGTAACAATATTTTTTCAATCAAGGAACCACTTACATTCCTAACCTAATATTTCTCTCAATTTATCCTTTTTATGATGAATATTATACCCATTGTATTATAGTGTGATATCTATGTGAATGAGGAAGTAATTGACTTGAGAAAATATCATTACTATTTATCAGATAATACAGAGTGGATTGAACTTCTAGTGGTTAATTGTCATTACTCACCTAGCTAAACAATTGGAAATTTATCATCCCTTGGATTCAACTAGATAAATCCTAAAAATAAGGGGATATTATGTCCTATGTGCTATTATCTTTCTTTGTCTCATCAAATTAGTTGATCCAATAATTTTTTCTATTGTAGGTCACAAATTGAGACCAACATAAACTAGTGCTAGAAGGACGGTCAAAACCTCTTTATTACTTATTTGACCTTAACTCAACACCCTCTCTTTCTGATTCTCCCAATTTATATTATTTACTTAACGTAACCAATAGAAACTTGTGTTAGAAGGAAGGCATAGTGCTTTGAGTATGAATATGTTTAACTAGTTTGAATAATTTCCCCTCCTTTACACTTTATCCATTATTGTGTGCTTCAAACATACATGAAAACATAAATTGGTTTTATAAGGAGGCCAACATCTCTATCTAATTTGAAATTCTAGATAATTTGTGTCACTCTGATTTATTATCTGCTATGAGCTTTTAGTTTCTCTATATTTCATGCTTTATTGGTTTAGAATTACTTAGTCTGGATAATTTCTAACTCATAATTGTCATCTTAAACAACTTGGATCTTGTTGAGTGAATCACTAGATCCTATGAAATTAGAGGTAGATTTATCGTATCCTAATTAAAAATCTTTAGGAGAGCATGAACTAATAGAGGGAGACCAATACCTTTAACCACCCCTACCATTTCATCCTTTTAATATAACTAGAATAGACATCTACCCATGACTACACTAATGGATTGGTTAGTAGGGTCTATAATCAATGTCCCAAGGGTCATGCATGATATGCCTAAGAACCCTAAGATGTACCTTCCAAGGTTCACCCTAAGTACTGGGAGGACTATTGAAGAGCATGTGACTTCTTATAAAACTACCCTCATGATACTCAATGTTGAGCATGAAGATGTAGCTTGTAGGCTATTTCCTTTTACCTTGTTTAATGCAGCCTATGACCAGTTCCTTAACTTACCTGAGAATTGAATTATAAGTTGGAATCAATTGAATAATATTTTATTATCCTAGTTTGGTTAGGTGGTAGACCCCAATGTTTTATATCAACAATTTGCTTGCATGAGAGGGGAACCCAATGAACCTATACACAATTATAATGCAAGATTTCAAAAAATGTATAGTAGGATGACAACCCTATATATACCAGGTGATCAATTAGCATTATAAATGTTTAAAAATGCCTAGGACCCATAGAAAACCATGTTTTTGAGTAGGGATCAACTATCATAGATCAACCCCTTGTGTATGCAGAGGCAATAAAAGTGGATAAGTAGCTCAATCCATAAGGACAAATGTTGACCCCTTTTCCTAACATCCTCCAAATCATGTTATAAATGAATCTAATCCACCTATAAATTATAATTTTTCAATGTTATAGCCTCTCCTAATA
Organism: Torreya grandis; assembly: GCA_037957365.1. Lineage (NCBI taxonomy): Eukaryota > Viridiplantae > Streptophyta > Pinopsida > Cupressales > Taxaceae > Torreya > Torreya grandis. The sequence goes on along the minus strand of JARHVA010002088.1, from coordinate 2,184,762 downwards.
ACAAATTAGTTGCTTCTTCTCCAAGCCTCTCTAAATTAGAATTTAGGATTTTTAAATTCTACTAGTAATGAGGCTATATCGTAGGCTTATAACCAAGATATAGTCCTAGTTTTGACTAATAACATGTAAAATTTCAATTAATAAACAACTAATCCTGAGTTAGATGCTATATAAAATATATTCAAGAGGTTGATCAATGATTTTATTAGTTTGTAAAAATAAGTGGGTAGTTTAAGCAATGGAAATTCTACCATAAATTTCACTTATCAATGTATTTACAAACCTAAAAATAGGCAAGGCAAGTAAGTAAATTTTTGATATAATATAATTCATAAAATCAACATCATGGAGATTGCCTTACCCAATTAGTGTTATGCTAAAATCAACATCATGGAGATTGCCTTACCCAACTAGTGTTATGTGCATGACACAGGCCATCATTGGGAACTTGATTACATTGAGTTTTATAATGTCTTAAAATTAATATAAAATGATATTAATGAATATGAGGTCATTATAAATAACCAAAATACTAAGTCAACCTGATGTTCCTAGTTCATCCAAATTACCCAACACATCCATGGTTTTGGAGACCCTAGACTTTCCTAGTGAAGGAGATAATGAACTTGAGGAGAATACCAATGATATTTAGGTTGTGTAGTAGTTTGAGAGGGTAAATTATACCCTTATAAGTAGGGAACACCAAACCTTGACAATCTTAATGCCACCTAACAACATTGTTACTCCTCCTGACCCAAAATGTAAGAATAATCAACCCTATCAAATTCAGTCAACAATTAACCTACCACTAGTAAGACTAGCTACAACATAGTTAAGGATATGAAAAATATAAAATCCAATATAACCATCTAAAATTTGGAAAAAATTAATGAATAGAGGGATTTAATCTTTAAGTCTCTTATAGACAAGCACACTTAGCCCAAAAATAAAGTCATGGTTGATACCAATGTTATGATACACAAGGCCAAAATTGATTGTACACCCTTCTTACTCATGGTTTGAATATTTGGTAATAATTTACACAATTACCTAATTGATTTAGGTGCCTCATCAAATGTCATGCCTACAGGGATTTACAAGAAACTAGGACTAGTCCCTATAAAATTAGATAAGGTAGTGGTCCAATTAGATAAGTTTAAAGTTAGGGTTGTAGGAGAATTGTTGACTGTTCATATGTAATTGTAAGCTGAACCAAGAATACAACATTTCATAGACATACAAGTGGTTCAAATCCTAGAGGCATATGGAAAATTAATGAATAGAGTTTGGTCCAAATATTTTAAAGGTTATATGGAAACAAACTTCTCCCATATGTGTTTGCCATGGAGAGGAGTGGAAAATCAAATAATAATTGATAGAAAGTCACACATGCAGTTGATGATTATAGAATAAAATTTAGTCAATGAATAAGTCAATTTTACCTCCATAGATTTAGGTGTCTATACTCTAACCACCAAACCAACAAACAAAGAAAAACTCAACCAAGACTAAAATTTAGGTATGTGGTCTTTGTATTTTGATGGGGCACCATCTAAGCAAGGATCAGGAGTAGGTATTATAATTATTGATCACTATGGTAAAAAACATGTAGATGCATATAGATTGTAATTTCATTATACTAATAACATATTAGAATATGAGGCACTAATATTGGGATTATAATTCATAACCATGTGCGATGTCCATCAATTAAAGTTATATGATGACTCTAAACTAGTCATCAATATAGTAAGGAAATAATTTCAATGTAAGATTTATCATTTAAATAAGTATAAGTACCATGCTTAGAATTTTATGAAATATTTTAATTTATTTAAAATTTTAACCATTCTTAGAATTGACAATGCCATGGTAGACTCACTAGTTGTTTCTATTGCTAACATTACACCTTTGGATAATATGGATTTTCAAAAGTTTTCCATTGAATTGGTTTCATGTCCATCTATGCCTAATAATGTGAAGAAATTTCAAGTGTTTGATGATGATAGGCACATTCTATATTTCCTTTATAATCCTAATGCTTTTGACATCCAAGTGATTTGATGAGGATGAGATGAGGGATCTGAATGAATACCATTATGATGTTGATGGAGTTTTAAACCTTAAGGATAATCAAATTCCAAATGGAATGATATAATTGGAAAGGTTATTCGACTTATAAAAGAATACAACTAAGACTTGAAAGAGTTGTTTACCCCAGTCAAAGGTCACAAGTTATTAACATGGGGATGCATGAATAACCTTGTAACATCACTGTAGGGACATAATGTAGTGATGAGGAGATGCAATGTTTATAAAGGATGTTAATCAGTTACTAAGACATCATTTATTAGACTTATGGTGACCTAAAGGTGTTTAATCCCAGCATCATAATGCATAATATTCCCTTAAAACCTAATAAGAATCCATTCAAATAGTGATAAAGGCTAGTTAACGCTATTCTTGAGCCACTCATCCTAAAGGAGGTCTAGAAGTTGTTGTCAACTGGCATAATATTTCTTGTGCAACATTTAACTTGGGTAGCTAATTTAGTACCGGTTAGAAAAAAGAGTGGAGAGATCCACCTTTGTGTTGATTTCAAGAATTTAAATCAAGCTTTAGACAAAGATAATTATCCACCACCATCCCTATATGAAGTCATCCAAAAGGTTAGTAAATTTGATATGATGTCTATCCTAGATGTGTTATCAGGCTACAATAAAGTTTTAGTTGATAAGGAAAACCTATATAAGACAACTTTCACCATAAAGTGGGTTAAATTTGCTTATAATAAAATTCCATTTGGTCTGATTAATGTTGGAATCAATTTCTAAATATCCATGGACATATCATTTGAAGGGTTGATTGGTAAGTAAAATTTTATGTATATGAATGACTTAAATTTTTTTTTCTAAATGCAAATTAGATCATTTAAAACACTTATAGAATATCTTTGAATACTACCATAAGTTTGGTATTTCCCTCAATCCAAAGAAATGTATTTTTTGTGAAACTTAAAGTAAGCTCATTGGTCACATAATTATGCAATAAGGTATGTCAATTGACCCTGAAAGAGCTAATGCCATTTTTAAAATTTAATTACCAAATAGTAAGAAAGAAATGATTTTTTTTTGGTAAAATAAATTTCATATATAAATTCATTTCAGGTTTTGTTGAGATAACTAAACCATTGAATAACATGTTAAAACAAGGAGCTAAATTTTAGTGGATACCTACCTCAAATAAATCCTTTCAAGAAATTAAGGATCCATAATGTAAGCCCCCATTTTGGTCAGCCTAGATTACACAAAATATTTATACTTATATTCATTTTCATCTGATCATACCATTGCTACCATCCTTACTTATAAACTAGAAGATGAAGAACATCCCATAGCTTTCATGAGCACCAATTTGAAGGGAGTTGAATTAAAATACCCTATTTTAGAAAAAAAAACTTATGGACTGGTAAAGGTGACAAATAAATTTAGACATTACATCCTAATGAATAAAGTTTATGTTATGGTTCTAGATGTTGGTATCAAAATGATGTCAAGGAAAGACAAACTTGGAGAAAAAGAGGAAGTTAGGTCTCAAAACTTTAATAATATGACATTGAAGTTAGGATCGTGAAACTAGTTTAAGGTCAAGGATTGTCATGATTTGTCTATAAAATTAACCCCATTATTATTTTTGTCCAAGTGAATCAATCTAAACTAAAGCATATCCCTTGATATGACTCTATTACTCATTAATTATTGTATGGTGCTCCATCAGCTAACCTAGATAAGACACATAAAAGAGCATTAACATTTAAGGTTTCTCACTAAATGTTCATTAAAGGTGTCATGTACGATAGAAATCATGAAGGTATTTTTCTAAGATGTTTAATATAAGAGGAAGCACTATATGCCATGACTTATTTCCATGAAAAATTAAGTAACAACCATATTTATGGTAGTGTTATAATATGCAACATCTTAAGGGCTAGTTATTATAGGCCAACATTATTCAAGGATTATCATACTCATGTGAGATCTTGTGATCTTTATCAAACCTTTGTGAAAAGTGAAACTCATGTTGTTATTCCCCTTCAACTAATAATTGAGGAGCATCCCTTTGATTAATGGGGATTAGACTTCATTAGAGTCATAAATCCAAACTCTTTGGCTAACCATAGATTCATTATCACAATAAATGACTATTGTACAAGATGGGATAAAGCTAAGATGAAAAGGAAAAATACTACTAATGAGGTGATTAAATTATTTTAAGAGCACATTACAACCAAGTTCAACACCCCTATGGCACTTGTGTGACATAATGGGCCTACCTTCCAATTATCTAAGTTGACTGAGTGGGCATATCAAAATAAAATTACATTGAAGTTCTCTTCAAACTATTTCCCAAAGGTAAATGGTTTGGTTGAGTCCATAATTAAAAACCTACTCAACATCATTAATAAATTAGTAGAGGATAACCCACATAGTTGGCATCTTCTACTCAAGTATAATTTATGGGTTGATCAAACTAGGCATAAGAAAAACCTCAAAATTTCACCTTTCATGTTGGTTTATGGTATAAAGCTAATATTTACAATGACACTCAAGAGAGCCACATATCAGTTCACCAATGACTACATAGAAGTAAATGAGATAAATCAGTCCAGACTATTGGACCTAATTCATATAGATGATTTGAGAGATGAAGTCTTGAATTTTTTTAGCAAGCATCAAGTAGTTGTGAAAATATGTCTTTATAGAAAGGCACAAATCAAATGCTTTCATAATGTAGACTTATTTTTATTATGGGACAAATCCCATGAGAATAAAGGTTATAAATCTAAGTTAAGTACTTTTTGTATAGTTCTTTATCAAGTTGCATAATTTCTAGGATAAAATGCTTTCTAATTGAATGATATACAATGGAATGACCTACATTTACTAGCCAATGGACAGTTTTTGAAGCATTACTTATTATTTTCTCCATCCAATGCCATTTCAGAATGAGAATCACAAGGTTTGTTGCATGTATATAATGTACAACGTTTTGTGATTCCTTAGTTTAGATTTGTTTTGTATTGCCCCTTTTTGTTTCTTTCCCCCAAACTCATTTGAGTTAGCTTATTTCATATGGACCTTTAGTGTCTTTTCAGTGTGTTTCTCTAAATAAAAAATGATTAGGGATAATTACTTTCCATATCATGGGAAATCAATTTTGTTGGAGATGGTCTCTTGGAATTATTATTTTAGATCTTCCCTTACAGCCAATTGACTGTAATTCTATCTAGAAAATAAGTCTTTTCTATCTAGAAAATAAGTCTTGTGCATAGTTAGTGTTGCATCAAAACCAACTTTGAGAAGAAGTAGAAGATTGAATGATAGTATGTTGAAATTGAGGTGTTCTTGCATTATTTTGGGTTGGTCACTTCAAATGAAGATTAAGTGCATTAAGATCATTCATATTTTAGAAAATAGTAAGTAGTAATTATTGAACAAATCCATAAACTAGAAGTAATTCTTTTGTATAATTTTAAAATTTTGAAGGCTTGTGATTCAAAATATAAATTATGGATTTAGAACAATTTATTTTCTTGTCTATATCATTAATTTCACTTAATTGAATAGCTAAAGTAAATGAAAACACTGATTTAGTTTGCATTTATCTTAATAATATTAATTTTTTTAGTCGATCATTATACCCATGTCTTGGTTCTCAACCATCAATAGACATAACTAAAAAATAGTTTCAAAGAAAATGAATAAAAATGCAAAATCCAAGTCTTCCTTGAAAGGGTGATTCAAGAAATTTCCACCATAGTCTTTCCATCCTAGTTAGCAGTGGAGGAAGGCCTTGATCAAGACCAAAGGTATCTCTATCAGGGATATAGATACCTAGATGCTAACAGAGCAATGACCATGATATCCCCCCCAATCTAAATAGCCAAGTTTTCCCTCGTAAAATTTTTGGTTACTTAGACATGCTTGAATTATGTCATGTAAGTTTAAGAGCTATAAAATAATTAATCACTTTAATACTCACTAACGATCTAAGGCTAGATTGGAACTCAGTATGTCACATGTTGAAGTTTAATTTAGTGCCTTCATCTTTCTAATTTTGTCTAACAAATTATTTATAATTTGTGTTTGTTGTATAGGTGTAAAGATTTATAGTCTAGGTTATGAATGCTAATGCAACATTATCCCCATGAAAGTAACTATTTATTATGTCTCAACATGACCCATATTAAAATTTGAAATGGGGACCCTCTTGTTTGATTTGGTCTTTAGTTTTCAGGTTTCTAGATGTGAATTTTTACCTTCTGAAACCTACAAACTAAAGACCAGGTCTAAATTCAAGTCTTTTGAGCATGAGAATTTCCATGTCTGATCTACCCAGTCTAGTTATACCTTTAAAATGTTTTTTTATTTTATTTGAAAGTGACCAAGTATTTATAATTCCACATTAAAAAGACTTGTTGATATTCAATTTTAGACTTAGATATTCATAAATTATTCAATCTTTTAAAATGATACGAATTCATTGCTACAGACTAAATAATTTTATTATCTGTTCAAGCTCAGAAGTTGGCCTTTGTTTTATGCCTTGGTGTATTTTATCATTTTTTTAGCTAACTTAATAATGATTTAATTTTTCTTAGATCTTTTTTTTCCTTATCCTTTCTGCAAGTTTTCTCCTTAATCCCTCTAGATGAATGAAATCATGCCACATGGCATGATCATATTCACCTTGGTGATCAAGGAACTTTGAAGTAATTAGTTTTTTTGTTAAAAATTTCCAAAGCCTTTGGGCCCTAAGATTATGCCATGTGGCATGATCCTAATGACCTATGTTAATGGAGAACTAAAGGAATTAATAAAGGATTGGAACCCCATAACCTTAGAGCCTCAGAACCTCAGAACCATAAAATTTTGGGACCTCAAAACCTTAGGGGTATTACAGTACTAACCTAGAAGCTTAGGAGTTGAATAATATTGACAAAGGACCATGGCCCCAAGACCCTGAGAAGACATCATGTGGCATCCTCCTAGGATCTCAAGGCATTGGAAACATTATACCAAAGTATGAAGGGCCCAAGAAGATGAGGATAAGACATGTAGCCATGACGATGATATAGGTAAATAATAAAGTAAATCCCAAGGGTGATGATAAGATTCCAATTGGAAAATAAATCCTAAGGATTAAAAAAATAAGGTGAACCTAAACCACATCAATTAACTGAGCCATCATAAAGGGAATGAGCCTAAATTTTATGCCCCATCAAAACATCAAAATGGATCAAATTGAGGAGAATAATAGAATAATCAATTTAGTTATATTTTAATGGGTCTTAATACTCAAGGGAGGTATATGGAGTGATATGGTGACTTCTTGACCTGAATATTCTCCTAGGTGTGATGAATGTAAAAATCATTCACAATACTTGGTCCAAAAGGGAGAAGTGGGGATATCATTTCTAGATAAGTGTTACAACCATGGAGAGAAGACAAAATGGAATTTGGATTTTCTTTGAGTGGAAGGAATATTCTAACTAGATGTAATTGTAATGGCCTAAAGTGGTATTCATGGCTAGATATGGGATCCTCATGCTACTTGGAGACAAGTCCCATTCTCTTTTCTATAAAAGGTAGTCCAAATTAATGTAAAATGGGGGAGATGTTATGCACCAAAACTCTATATAAATTGTGATAGGCTTACTTCTCTCTTTTTCTTGTTTTGATTTAGCTTACAATTATCTTCTTGGAGGGTATACTTACATTATTTTGTAATAAAACTAAAATAGATACCCGTGTGGTTAGAAATTCATGTTGTATTTAGTAATGTCCTTAATTTATTGATGGAACAAAATTAATTAATGGAAATAATATATTTCAATGCTTGTTTCCTAATGAATATGTCATTAGATTGTGAAATAGCTAGTCTAATTAGTTTTGAATTTCTATCCTATTAAACTTGAAGTTGTATCAAACCATTGTGTGAAATAGCTACATTCCTTTCATATGGCTTTATTTAAATATAAGTTTAGAGTAATATGTTCATTTATCTCTCATAATCCTACCCATTGAGTTTCTTTAATTTGTGTTATGGCTAGACCTGGTGCATAATGGTATAATTGTGATCAGTCATGCTTCTAACTTTCAACATTAATAATCTTATTTTAGGCAAGGAACCATTTAATTTTCTACCCTGATCTCTCTCTCTTTATCCTTTCTATGATGAATATTATGTCCATTTTAGTATATTTTGATACCTATATGAATAAGGAAGTAAAGGACTTAAACAAATATCAATAATATTTCTCGGATAATACATAGTGGATTGAACTTGTAGTGTTTAATTTCCATTGCTTACCTAGCTAAAAGATTAGAAATTTATCAGCCATTGGATTCAACTAGATGGTCTTAAAAATGAGGGGACATTGTGTCTCATGTTTTTTTTATCTCCCTTTGTCCCATCAAATCAATTAATCCAATAATTATTTCTATTGTGGGTCATAAATTAAGACCAACATGATCAATATATGAAACTACTCTCCTCATATTATTCATATTAACAACATTATCATCATTCATGCTAGTGTCAAGATCCACATAAATTTTGACATTATTGGTAGTGGGAGATTGGTGAGTATGAGCTTGGTGACTAGGAATTGGATCCTTGTAAAGATCTAAATGAGCATTTTCTTGATTAAGGGATTCATGTTTATTTTTGGTTTCATGAGCCTTAGATACTGCTTTATAAGCTTGTTGACGTGTGTGTATGAGTGATTCATAATCAAAATTAGGTCCATAAAGATATTCCATATAAAATTTTCTTAATTGGTGACAATTTTCATGAGAATGGCTCCAACTTGCATGATACCAACAAAATTTGAATGGATTATACCAATGTTTGGTAGGGTGAGTAGGATCAAGATCTCATGGTGAAGGTTATGGAAAACACTTATGAATCTATGCTAATGAAAATGGTTTATGGATATCTAAATTATTTGCTTGATAAAATGTAAAACTAGGATGAGGATTATTGGAAATTGATGATGAAAGAACAATCTCAATGGGACCACTAAGAGAATTGGCTTTAATATTGTGTATGGAATCATAGGTATCTAGAACACCATCATTGGTTACATATATATTTTTATATTTCATGAGAATCTGAGTTCCTTTGGGAAGGTATGAAGGCTCAAATTTTTGTATAAGAAAATATTGATGTTTGGCTTGATCAATGGTTTCTTTTTAAGTTTTTATAAAAAGAGTCCTCACATTATATTGTAGTTTAGATTGAATCGTTAGTAAATAAATGAATGAGACTATCATTTGACATGTTATGCTTGGCATTTTTAGACAAAGATTTCCACTATTTGATGAATACTTGGGTTGTTTCAAATTCTAATTATTTTCAATTGCTAAAATGAGCTAGGTTATTTTTAGGAAGATCATTAATTTAGAATTCTTGAACCAATGCATTGAAGTCTTACAAGCTAGAGATATAATGGGTTTTTATTTGATTATACAATTATAGAGCATCACTTGAAAAGGTTTTTGTTAAGATCTTGGTAATGGTGAAAGTTTTAAATTTAACCCAATCTTTGTATAAGTTTCCAAAAGCTTTCAAATTCAAGGCTGGATTAGTGGATCCATTATAGGTGATAGTAGGAACTATGCCACCTATGTCAATGTTTGTAATTTGAGGAACTAAAGGTTCATTTTGTAAGTGTTTAATAGCCTTGTTAAGAAGTAGAGGTTGTGGTATAAATTTACCATGTGCATCTATAAGGGGGTTGGGGGGTATTAGGATTTTTCACCCCAATTGAGTAGGTTGAGGATGATTTTGCATTTTTATCATTTGATTGGCACTATTAGTTTGAAAATTAGCCATTTGATTTAAAGTTTGTAATAATAGTTTATTATCATTGATGGTATTTTGACTAGTGGAAGTAGTATGGGATGTATTAGTAGTATGAAAAGCATTGATAGTTTGATATGCACATATATCTTAAGTTGTATTAGTAGTTATATTAATTTGTGTATTAGTGTGATTATTTTGAGTAGACCCACTAAAGTTCATGACTATCATGTTTGTATCAATGGTTGGCATGGGAGATGAAAAAGGCATGGAAGATGATGTCATGCTAGTATAGGAAGGTATAAAAGAGGATAAACATGTGACAAAAGTCATAGAATTAATTTTCCTAAATCTTATAGCAAATGTAGGTGAAGGTGAATGGGGTTATATAATATGAGGTCCCATCATGAGGTTATAATTGACTGTGGGATCCTTACCCTAATGTTTAGGGTTTTCATTAATGAAAAGGATCATTTCAACCATATACTCAATATCAATTTAATCATCTACCATAGGTATGAATAGATTATTAAGAAAATTAGAATGGGGAGGAGTCTCATAATTAGTGGTTCTAGTAGTAACATGGATATTACTAAGATTAAGATTATCTACTACACGATATAGTAGGTACATCTTTGAGGCTTTATGAAGATTAGTAAGACTCATCATATTAGTTTGGTTTTACTGAAGCTTCATCAAAAAAATATTACATGATAAAAAAATAAACTTATATGGACACTTATTGGAGAAGTGAAAGTTTTAAAATATGAAAATTAACTAGGTCGAGTTGGTCGATCTAGTTAGACTGATGGGTGAATAGAGTAATCTAGAATTTGACTAGATCAAGCTAATTGATCTAGTTGGATAAATAGGATAAAAGATTAGTATGCAAAATGACTAGATTGAGGGTCAATCTAGTTACATAGATAGGATAAAATAATAGTCTATAAACTAATTAGATCAAACTAGTCAATCTATATATAAATATAGGATAACATAATAGTCTATAAACTAACTAGATCAAGTTGGTTGACTTAGTTAGAAAGATAAGATAACATAATACTCTATAAAATAACTAGATCAAGTTGGTTGACCTAGTTGGAAAGATAAGATAACAAAATAGACTCTACACTAACTAGATCAAGCTAGTTGATCTACTTGGAAAAACAAGAAAATAGAATAGTATGTAAACCAACTAAATCAAGCTAGTCAATCTAGTTGGAAAGATATGAAAATAGAATAGTCTATAAATTTATTAGATCAATTTGACCATGTTAGGTTGAACTTCTGAATCACTTAAACATAGTTAGGAACTAACTAATCTAAGTGAACAAAAGTAGTCAAAAGCTCATGGGATAAAGAGTCCCTTGATTTTTAGGACCTACTAGGGATCCAAGGGCCAGGAAACTCCAAATGATATAGCATGAGTAGGATGTGATTATTTACACTAAAAGTTAAATTTATTTCCTTAGTTTATTAATGATCTAATGGTTGGTTTCCTCTATAAATGGACTACTTACAATGTAATGGGTAGATCATTTCTCACTAAAAAAAATATAAAATAGAGGGAGAGAGTAGGGTAGAAAAGATATTAATATATTTTGATACATGTCTTCAAATACTTAGAAATTAAATCAATGTTGGATTTAATAAAATCACTAGGCAATAAGTCTAGTTAATGCACAAACTAAAATACCACAATTAGCAAGACTTAAATAAATATATGTAAACATGAAATCTAGAACTCTATTCAAAAGAAAGATAATACATAAGCTTATAACTATTTTCAAATTATTATCAATCAAATTTTCACCCCTTTTAAGGTAGTTTAATCCATCCAAATTTGACGTAACATGGAAACACCTCAAGGTTATGGGTACCTTATTGGAGAGGTGAATCTCTAGGTTAAAGGGCTAGCTCCCCTTGATGAATCACTTAGGATCAAATACTAATCTACAAATTTCTATGAAAAGGGAGAGAAACCTATTATATTAGCGATGATGCACTAAATATTATTTAACCACTATCAACTAGCTACAAATACACTTTGAACATGAGACTAACCTACAAAAAACACTTCTCCAAATTTTCCTCTCTACATCAATACTTCTCATGAAGGTTATGAATAATGCTTGAGCTATGAAGACTAGTCAAGAGGTCATGACATGAAACTATTAAAAAGATAACTCACTAAACCATTACACTTCACTTAGATACTTCATTAGACTTGCAGAGAAGTTTCAAACTAAATACGCATGCAAGAAAAGGATAAACATGTCAACGAAAGATAGCTAGTCACTTAACAAGATCAACTAATCACATAAACATATTAAAACTAGTCAAAGGAAGAGGTAAAACTATATTATTTTTATTGATCAAATATTTAAAATGGTAGGGATTCACCATACTCAGGTGGAGGATACAAACATAGCCTATCAAGACTAAATATATAGAGAATTATGAGAGAAGGAGAATAATGTAGGAGTAGGAGAGAGAGAGAGAGAGAGAGAGAGAGAGAGAGAGAGAGAGAGAGAGAGAGAGAGAGAGAGAGAGAGAGAGAGAGAGGAGAGAGAGAGAGAGAGAGAGAGAGAGAGAGAGAGAGAGAGAGAGAGAGAGAGAGAGAGAGAGAGAGAGATGTGTTCAAAATAGAGTTAAAAAAAGAAATGAGTTTGAAACTACCCCATCAGGTCCTCAAATACAAGTGTTGGTCACTTGAAGATGCTCTTCTACTCCAAGTGGCATGGAAATTTCAAACCTTATTTAACATCTTACTTTACTCTTTAAAATTTCCCTTTGAACTTGGATTGTGAGAGGACTAATATCACTCTTGACCATCAGGTCATGTTGAGTTACATATTTTATTTTTTCTTGACACCTTTCAACTTATCTCTATAGGTTCCCTTTGACACATCACCTTATTCTCTTGCTAGGTGTCTAGAAGTCTCTTTGTCTCACTAGGCCAATCTTGTTTACAAGTGTGAAAACTTGAATTCATATTATCTAATGTTTTATTTCTCCATGGATGGTCTATTCACATCATATCATACCTATAACAACTCATTTTGAGGTCTCAAACTACCCCCAAGAACTCATTTTGCACCAAAAGCTCTCATTTGGCCTTATTCTTTGTAACCCTAAATTTTTTTAAACCTCCTTGTGTATAATAATGTAGGAATTTTATTGAGAAAATGATCACGTATTTGAGTACCCAGTATTTATTTATAGATCCATTCCAAATTTCATGTCTTGAATCTGAGTAGAAGTATCCTTTTTAGCCCATTCTCTCTCCTTAATTAGGCCTCCTTACCTAGAAATTAAGTTTTGGTTCTACAAAATTCCCACATGTGTGTAAAATAAAATAAATGTGTGATTAATATTAAGTACCTAATTATTATATTCCAAGTAAAATTTAAGATCTTGATACCTTGTACAGACTTCCCAAGCATGATTGTGACAACCTTCTCTAGCCCTTTTTCGTACATTGTACCTACACATGTGCCAACCAATGGCATGGTAATGTGATCAAGGGAGTTTTTAATGTCATAAATTTTGTTTAAATGCTTATACAAATAATCTATAATCATTAAAATAATATTCTCTCTCATTAGGTTAAAATTGGTCTCTTGGCAGCCTGTGAATGCCTTACACTCTTAAGGATGATTCATAAATATTAGGGCATCAATCAACTAGATAATGCCATAAATTGCATGTAAACATGGTATTATACCATAAAAAATGAGTTTTTATCACCATTAAAACCCTATATACTGTATTGAGCAAGAGAAGGTGACCTCTCATGCTAGTAGACTGCATTTTGTGATGCCAATAAGAGTTGAGGCCTGTAGGTGGTGATTTTAGTTTAGTTTTGAGTTTATATGACCTAAATATTTTGTGACATCAAACTTGGCTTGGTCCCATGATTATATTTTCATATTTATTCTCCATCCCTACTATATCCTTCATCAACTCATGATAGGGTTTAAGAACAAGTCAATGCTAGTAACCCTCGCTGATTATGTTTGAGACTTTTCTCATTTTCAAAAGAGTTGGAAACCTTATGTGATATTTTTTGAGATTAATAAAACATAATTATATTATTTATGGTCTCAAATCACCCATATAGATAATATTCCATCATAAAAGTCCACACATAGGCTTGTATGTTTGTCTTAGGTTTAATCAATCCTAAACAGACCTATCTACCTTTGCACCATTTTGTTTACTCTTGAAGCTCATGTGGAATCATGATAGGATTAGAGAATATATTAAAAATTGGTTTTATTATCATTTATACTTATATTTATCTCATATCAAATACATCTATCAACCTAAGCAAGTCTATGTTGTTTCAGTTTAGACCCATTAAGCCTAAACAAAGCTCCTTTGCTTTTCCTCACTTTGTCATTGGGTATGAGGATATATATGAGATATATATCATCAAGAAACCATATTAAAATGGTTTTAATTTCATTATACCTCTAAAATACCCTTAACTCTCTCCAAACAATCAAAATCTTCCATGAGGGTAGTCGGACCTGTAGGTGTATATTTAACTGTGTGTGCAGGTTTGAGATGAATCTTGACTAGTTTCTTTTTTGTCACTCTTTCATGGTAATCCTTTTGAATTACCATGACTTAAAATTGTTTCATAGTTTTTAAATTAACTTGAGATAAATTTAATGTTCCTCATATGCACTTTTCCTTCTCTTTAGGTTTGAAACTATCTTACTCCTTCTAACAGACCCGTAGATATCCATTGAGGTGTTTTGACTGAATTTGAGGGTTTTAGGACTTCAAATCCAATAATTGAACCTTTAAATGAATTTGTTATATTATTTAGATTTTTTAACCCTTTTAATTTTCCCAAATCCTATACCTCTCCAAGCATACACTTGTTTCCTACCTATTTAGACATAGTTGTAGGTGACCCTCTTTGTGAGGTTGACGTGTCAAGTCCTACATTTTGGCTTTCTTGAACTAGGTCATGACAACTAAAATTAGCTAAACATCATTGAAATTTTATTCTCACTATAACATAAGGTTCATTTTCCCTTTTCATATCATTCTCAATTTTTGCCTTCTTATCCAATTATATAGACCTATGTATGAGTGTTAAGGTCTATAGACCTAGTCAACTCAACTCTATTTATATTTAAAATGGTTTGTGCCTTACTTTTTATGTGTTATATCTTATAATTGTATGATTTATGTCTCTATATCAATATTATTCATATGATTATTTTTATATATCCAAATTGAGGACCTATAGGTTTAGACCTGTAGGTCTACCTTCTACCTAGATGATTGTCAATGACAACTTCTTAAGTCTTGAAACTTAGAGATTGTATCAACTCTTTACCAATTTCCATCACTCTCTCAATAGTACATAGAACTTTGAACAAAAATTTTATCACTTAAAACTTGTCTATTTATATTTAAATAATATGCATATAGTTGTAGACACATAAAATTGGCCACTAATGGCCTTTGACCGAACTTTAGATTGATTCTTACCACCATTTAAATTAAGCTTAAGAATCACTAAATGTCATAAATTTTCTTGTGCATCATTCATCGAAGCTCAAAATATCATTGAGACATCCATAATTAAGGTATCCTACCATAAGCAGCAAAAACCTTTTATGAATTCATCTCTAATCATCCTACGACATTATAACATGCAACTTGGCCTCTAGATATGTTAAATGGGGAAAGTGTAAACATGATATTAAATCAAATCTTGAAAGAGATAAATGCCTAAATAGAATTACTTAAAATTCTAAATCAAATTAAATTCCTACTTGAATTATCCATGTGCAATTAATGAAATTCTAAAAAATTAAATTCAAAAATTAAGAATATCCTAGCTTTTCATGATTACCTTTTGTGTGTTGTTAAGCCTTTGCAAATATCTAAAAATATCTCACCCATGCCTATTCATTAAAAATCATGAAATTTTAACACCTTTTAACTCTAATGGGGTTACTTAACTCACTTAGGTTAGGTTTGAACCCATTATATGTTTAAAATACACCTTAACTCACCTTGGTTTGGGGTTAGTTTTTAAACCTATAAATACAAGCATTTGCCTCTTCATTTTGAAATCTTAGATAGAGTAAAGTTATAATGCAGGTTTTATAGAAATATTGAAAGCAATATTGTTATAATGCCAAAATAATAAGCCAAGCCATCAAGCAAGCATAAGCCACATCAAGTAAGCCATAAGCCAACCATGGTGCCAAGGAGAGAAGGAGATAGCGAAACTCCATTGCCAAAGACTCTTTAAGCACAAGCCGAGCAAGCCATGAACTAATCACTTGGACCTCTCAAATAAGGTAAGGGATTTGTCATTCTTTTCATTTTAGTTATGTTTTCATATGTATTTTCTTCACTATTCTCCCCTAAGATCTAGGCTTAGATATGTTATCATGTTAGTGTGTTGATTTCATTTTGTTTTGTGAAACTAACACTTGCTCTAACCTCCTCTCTATTATAAAATTGATATGATCACAAATGGGACACCTGGTGGGACCTAAATGCATCCCACATACCAAGGAGACCAATATGTGACTCATAAATCTTCAAATTAATGCTTGAATATCTTTAAAATTGGATTTTTACCTTTGTTTTTATCATATTTTTAATTTTTGTGCTAACTCAAATCTACACAAAGATAGACATCAGTCAGGCATAACCAGCATTGGTTTTACCTAACCATCATCAGTTCTACCTAATCATTATCAATTCTACCTAACTAAGCTTATTTCTAGGTGACCATCATTGGTCAAGTTGCAGGGTGAAACATGGCTTACAAAACTTGCATTTTGAATCTTTTTATAAGTCCTACTAGTTATTTCTTGGTTTCATTGACCTTTATACTCTCTATTTAATCACTATGTTGCATGTTTTGAGAATTTTTATCTAATTTTAAACTAACATTTTTTTGAATCATATTTATTTTTCCTTTGGGTTCAAAATCAATTGATCTCAATCCTTATCGATTGATATCAATTATTACCAACTGACATATGTTCCCTAGTAACCAACATTAGTCATAGGTGACTGATATTGATCTATGTGTTTTAAAAACAAGAAACCTAAGAGCTATATTTTGAAAACTTGTTTGCTCATTATTGAAATTGATTCAAAGTAGGAGGAAACTCTCTAACCCTTATAGGTCCAAGGTAGGATTAGAACATGAATTTTCAAGTTTAGACTCATGAACATTTCATTTTGGGTGTTTAAAACAAATTTAGCTAAGTCTCAAACACTTCATTTTGGTGCCTAAAAAGAATTATTTTGTCTTGAACATTTGATTTTAGTGCTTAAAATGAACATATATATTTTTGCTTAAGTTATTTTGTATAACTTCTTACAATTTTTACAAATAATAAAAGGGGCCTAAAACTTTATCACACATCTCAACTTGATGCCTAAAACAAACATTCATGTAGATTGCAATTTATTGAAAATGTTTGTTACTTGTGTGTTTTTTGTGAAAAATGAAAAGTGCATGTATGATCTCCCCCCATCCCCTATAGGGAACTTGGGTGATCAAAATCACCTTTTCAGTTATAATTTATGCCTAGTCCAAGGCATGGAAAGAATGTTTTCTAAGATCTCCCTAAAACGTATATGGTTTGGGTGATCTAAAAATAACTTCTAAAGTATTTCAACTTAGTTTTATTTTTCATGTAATTTGGCTTGTGTAGGGGAGTTCATATCTTCTTCATGAGTTCTTTAGGGGTGAATTGACATGGGAATTCATCTCCCATAATTGTACCAACCCCACTCCATGTTGAGGTATTTAAATCATGGCACACGTACTTTGAGAGCTAGGGGGTTGAGTGGTTAACCTCTCCTTTCGTAATGAAGACCCAAGTTAGGTCTGGTTAACTAGGGGATTCCACTTTAAATATTCCATCGATAGAATCATTATGGAAAGGAATATACCCTTTTATATTAATTTAATCAGTATAAACTCAATTAACATGTTGCATGTCTAGTGTTAGCCATGCTTGGGACTAATCTAGACATTCAAAAATTCTAGTTTTAGTCAACCCCATTTAACCAACCTTATTAGTGTAGGTCTTAGGATGATTTAATTAGTTATATTTGGTGTTTTTCCTTTATTTTTTGGCCTTTTTAGTCTAAAACTTTTGTTTGTTATACCATGTCTAAAAGTGAGTCTTGTTTCCATATTACTCCATTATTTAAGGAGGCATTATGTTGTCCATGTGACATTATGCTTTTGCCTTAAAATTTTATGTCAAAAATGATGTGGGTGTCACTTGATTGAAAGGGGTAATGTTACACTACCCATTCAAGCTTATACCTTGGAGTCTTTGAAACAAACCATTGTTTACATATTTAGAGAGTGATAGCATTGTTGCGCTACTCAAATTGTTTCATAGACTAGTCTTGTCTTGCCTTATGTCAAAATTTCACATTTGAACCAAATCATGTATGCCTTTGTGGTATTTATCTAGTGTCATTATTACTTTCAATTTTGTCTAGCTTGTTTTTGTAAAAAAACCTACTTTTGCTAAATTGAGTTTTTAATTAACCTTGACAAGTTTGGATCCAAAAATTAATTGATTTCTATTTAGGCCTTATCTAATTGGGGCTTAGATACCATTATTTCTCTTTTTGGTTATGTAACTAAGGTTGATTCATTACCCAAATTCAAAAACTATTTGTTTGTACCATTATTTAGGAGAAAACAGTCTATTCCCAAGTGCCTTTTGTTTCATGCCTCATGCCAATTTGACCAAGTTCATGTTTAGAATCAAGTGCCTTGCCTATGCCAAAGTGTTACAAGTTGTTATATTAAACACCCCTTTGATTTAAGTCTATATTTTTATGCCATCTTTAGCCAAAATTCCTAACACATTCCTTATTTGAGTCTAGCTTTTGATGCCACATTTGGCCAAAAGACATAGCAACCTTTATTTCCTAGATTAGACCTATTTGGAATACTTTGTCCTTAGAGTTTGGAAATTTGTTTTTAGTTCATCCACTTGACCTTGTTTGTGTGAGACATTTAATGTTAGACATTTGACATTATACTATTTTATACCAAGTTTTATCATAAACCATTTTGGAGATACAAATCCATCTCTTTGACCAAGTTAGATAGAGTTTGAACCTTTTGTCTTTTTAGACATTATTTTCAAAAATTTGTAGAACTCTAGTCCCTTTTTGTTGAGAAACATTCACCATTGATATAATCATGTCTCACTATACACATAATTATGTCATGTACAATCCAGGATATGGAAATGTTATCACATAAGAGGACTTTATTCAAGACCCCTATGGAGATGATGTAGTTTATGAAACAGATCCTTATCCACCTTATAATGCTCAAATGAGTGTTGAGATCAACATACCCCCATTTTTGAAAATTGAGGACCCTTGTTCAAAGTTCTACAAATTTTTGTTGTAAATTAAACATCCCACTTGATCAAATTTCATTATTTGAATATCACGCTTGATCTAGTTTACATTAGCATGTTGATAAGTAATATTCATTTGATTTCATCTAATATTTTTAATGTTTGATTTTTTTTCCAATGTTGCAGGTTTAATAGAGTTTTATTGGAATGAACATTGTTCATGGTTTTATGCTTAAAATGCTAAATTAACCCTTATTGATTATTCCTTTGGTCTTTTAATCGATGAATTGAACACATGTTTGAATATCCAAAAACCCTTAGTCTAATTATTTTAACCTAAATTCTTTTGAATTGAATTCAAATTTACGTGGGAACTTTTTTATACCTTAGACCTAGTTCAAATTTTATACTAAGTCATAATTATGTTTATTAACATGACTACAACCTTAGTCTAAAATTTTATCCTAAATATCATATATTAACCAATCCCTTAGTTTATTTTCATTGCCCACAAGAATGAATTAATGTGAGGATGCCATGTCAAGATCTCAAGAACTCATGTCAAAGATCAATGATCCACATATGATGGCCCGAGTCAAAATGTCAAAAGTTTCTAAAATCAATGTGAGAGTGACAAATGTCATGATCTCAAATATAAGTCAAAGAACTTATGAATGGATGTGAGAAGGACAAATGTCACAATCTTAGTAAGTGATCAAACAGATTGAGGCCCCATGTTTGAGCTTATATATAAAGAAAGGAATCAATTATCAACATTTGATGATACTTTTAATAGATCAATGGCAAAAATGAAGGTAGAATTTTCAGAAGGCCTAGACCAAATGTGGTGGTGACACATGTCACAACCATGATAAATTAGATAGAGATCAATGAATGGCATTCAAGCTTCTAGATCAAGATCAATCATGAAGAGCAAGTCAAAAATTCAATGGGCCGAAATTGAACATAAGGCTATCATGTGGCAAAAAGGCATTAATTGATGGAGTGTGTTTACAAGGTACTCAGAGAGTCCATGGATATACCAAGTGGCACACTCTCAGGAGATCAAATGGAAGATCAACAACCCATGATTAAGTTAAGGCTAAAGGACTTTCCAATAGATCAACAATGTGAATTGATCAAGCTTCAAGATTGTATGAGGTATTGACATGTGTCCAAAAATGACAAATGGTCATATTGTAAATAAATGAGTAGTGTGACATGGCCATGCCACATAAGTGAGACACATCAAATTGGAGATCTTATGGAACTTAGCAAGTAAAAGGTATAAATATGAAATCTAAATGTAATCTAAGTCACATAAGCTCACATTTTGAAACTAGCATACTACCATTAAACCCCTGCATAAACCTTTAAAATCCCTAAAGTGTAAAAATAACCCTAATTTGTCCCTAAATTCACTATAATTAAACCAAAATAATTGTATTATCATCCCCAATTAGATAATTTGATCAGGATTATAGTTATGATGACCAATGAGAATGTTTCAAATCAAGATGTGGATCTATATTTGACATCAGACGCAAAAGGTCATGTATTCAAGGACATAGAGTTTGTTTTTTATGCTTTTAACATAGGGGATAATAACTAGTCTAAATTATTCTGGATAATTGAAAACCAACCATCACTAGGGAAGAAGAAAACATCCTCTCTATTAGGAGACTATATGATGACATGGTAGCAATCTAGATGACTGGTCTACAATACATAACTACAAAACTAGAGGTACTCCATTACATTGATATTCTTGATCTTATTTTTAAGGAAGATAAGATAAATAAGGGCATGTTAATTAATGAACACAATCATAAGAAAGTGGATTATATTTTTTCTATTATATTTGAGTCTTATTACAAACTACCCAGGCCCCAAATTAACCTAACCTCTATTAATTCTTGGGCTAAAAAGCATAATTTGATAGACACCCTAGTTATGTGATTAGAATTTGGAAACCAAGTCTTTTCAGACCTTAATAAGAACGTCCCAATAAGTCAATTCAAACCAAGGGTTAGGATGGTAATGAATATGTTAAATAAATTATATGGATGTGCAACCACAACATATGTTGATCTAATGTGGGTGCCCATGGTGTATTTCATTGTTAAAAGGGTAATAGTTCCTCCATTGCGTGAGATATTAGTATATCTTTGAGCATATAAATATATGCAATCAGGCATAAGAAGAAGAATGAGTTTTTCATGATGTCTTATCTCCTAGATGACCTATGTGAAACAAAAAATATCCCGAATCAGAGAAAATTATCTCCAAATGGAACCCAAACCATTTATCAATACTAATCTAAGTTTCACATTTATAACTATAGGGATCACATCCAGTTCATTTGTGACTATGTCTACCCTACACTGAGTGAGGCCATAACTATCATTCCCATGGAGAGAGTGAGCCCTCTAATCAAGAAGTCTATTGAAGCTATGGGAGATATATGGTTGTACCCAAATTATACCATCATAAGGATTGAAGGAACTAAAAATTTTCCTCTCAAGTTGTCAGTCCATGTTCTTAATAAGTTAGTTAAACAAGAGGTGGCCTACCAATTATTCCATGGTGTAGATGGCATTTGAAAAACCAAAAGAAAGGGACTTATTCATAGCTTCTCTATGACAATTTTCAAGACTACATTCAGACAGTGGGATCATATTGATGCAACATCAAAACATAGACCATCTTTCAATATATAAATAGATGAACTTAGATAATGGGACCCTTATGTAAGGGTTAAAGAGAATTTGAAACTCAAAAAGATTTTGAATGTGCCCTATGAACATGATCCTGGTGCCTTTGATCTTCTATACACCAAGGCACCTACTTACTTTGAAGTCACTAGAAGATTGAAGGAACATAACCTAAGACCAGAGTCTAGACTATAGAGAAATCAAAAAGTAGATTATAGATGGAAATTGGGCTCTAAACAGTATCACTTAGTAGGTGGTGAATATTCTAAGCTTCCATCATCTCGAACACAAGTAGATAATAAGCTAGAAGAAATAAGGCTAGATTAAGTCCCCTCAAGATCATCATCCCATGAATCATCCAAGATAACAAAGCATGATCTACCTTTAGAGGAGGTTCATATGATAGCCCTTGATCCTAATAAGACTATTGAGGATGCATTGAAGATGATATCTAGGGTTTATGAATCAGATTCTGATGAAGAGGCAAAGGTTGAGTAAACTAAGGAGGAGAAAGGAAAAGAGAAAGTGTTGGACTTGGTTCCTATTGAGAATCCATAGAGAAAAGATGAGACATCCATTGTCTCAAAACAAAGATACCTAAAGTGACTATCACTACTCCTTTAAGTGAATTCAATTTGTTTAATGAAGAGAACATATTGTATGGTCCACCTATCCCTGAGTGGTTCTTGTATGAACCTACATTGGATAAGATGCCTACTTACCATCCATGGGCTATGATGAAAGCCACTAATATCTCTATGGAGAAAGAAATGAAACCATGGATAGTTACTTTATAGGAAGAGGAGGAAAGAAGATTGGATAATCCAAGCCATTTAATAGATCAATAACAAATGAAGGTCCCAATCCCACATGTGACCCAATATTTAGCTAGAGTCAATTTTGATCCAAAGACTACTGGATTGTAAAGAGTGATAGAGAAAAGGGTCTTGGCAGGTGGTGAAGAAATTATGTATTAAAAGGTGGAACCATTGACTAATTTGACTCAAAAGTAAGGACAAAGGCCTGGTGAAGATCCAATCTTTGAAGAAGATGTCTTAAGATTAGCCCAAGCTCAAATAAAATAGTTACAAGATGCTATTTAAGGGATAAAACAACAAAGAAAGAACTTATAGGAACAATCTATTCTATCTATTCTAGGAGATATGGTCAACTAGTTTGAAACAACCATATATGATCTATTTAGCTTCTTGAAGACAGTAAAGTCCAAGTAGAATATGGTTAACAAATAGGGTAATTTGGCTTCAAGATAGGTTAGAAAATGGCAGGCTTCAAGAAATAAGACAAAAGAATTGATCAATATTTTCATAGAGGATCAAATTCCTAAATTTAAAATATTCATCTTGGCACACTTGAACATGGATATGGCTATATTGATAGAGAAGATCAGAGCTTTAAACAAATTGTCCAAGGAAATGGGGAATCTTTCTAAAGATCTCAAGTAATTGAAAAATATAATGATGCATATATTAGGGAGCTTGATCAAAGATTTAACTACCATTAGTTCCATTAGCTTGATCATAGATGAAGAGTTCAAGCATAGGGAAACTCAGTTCATTTAAGAAGTGAAGAATCAAAACCAAGGAAAAATAGGGGCAGATAAAAAAAGGATCTTGGATATGATCCTATTAAAGGAGCATCAAGGAAGCTTTGGATAGGGCTGAGAAGGACCTCAAAATCCTAGAAGATCAAGAAAAAGAACTTTTCATGGATCCCATCATTAACCTCAGGTTGATTGATGAACAACATAATGAAGCAATGAAGATCATGTAGCATAGACAAAGTACTACAACAACAAGTGCTTCTCAAAGTCAAATTTGTTGACTTTAGCATATTATTTTGCAACTAAACATGTATATCATTTTGAAAATGGAATATTATTTTGTAAAATCATGTGCATCTTGTTGAAGTACATTGCTTATAAGTGAGTCCATTTAAAAAGTGACTATTTCTAGAAGGTTGTAAAAGGATAGTTATCCATGACACTTGTACAATTATCATTTGACATGATTGACCGACATACCTCCGTAGTATTCTATAAAAGGGATATTGTCATTTGTTAAAAGGGAGGAAGTTTTTTAGCAAAAACTATTATGTAAATTTGGATAAAATTAATGCAAGTAGGAGAATTCTGAAAGGATTGTCTTGTTTATGTTTGTGTATTTTGTTATCATGGCTACTTCCTCAATCAATTGGTCTAATTTTTAGATTTGAATTATATTCATGGATTCTAGATGTGCATATTTGAATACAAAGTTGTCAATTTGTTCCTATGCTATATTGATTAAAAGAGATTAGATTCAGTTCATTTTCCTTGCTCTTTTCTATATGTGCTTATGCAATTTGCTTATAGAAGTAAATATTTAAATTGAATCTAGTTTCTTATTTGCATTGTTTCAACTATCCTTAGATATTTGCCTGATATGTGAAAGGATTTACATGTTAGATATTTCATGTCATATAGTGGTTTTATTTCATGTTTGGATGAAATTTAAGCTTTGTCATAATGCCTAAATTGAAGATTAGTAACATCTTTCTTCTCTGCCCTACCCTTCATTTTGCTCTTTTTTTATCAACTCACTATAGTTTAGCTTCCTTGTAATTATACATGCTAGTTTAAACTTTATATTTTAGGTTTTGATCATAATTCATTAATCTTAGTTTAGATAAATTACATATTCAAAAATAAGTTTAAGACCAAGGTTGCTCCCAACAACTAGCTATATTATCGTTTTTGTGAAACAATTCCTTGCTTTAACACTATTCCACCAAATATCTCAGGAAGATCACATCCTACAACTCATGTAATGGACTCTTTAAATATAAAAATGAACAATGTTTCTTAAACACTCTATAAAACCTTGTGATATGCTTTCAAGCATCAACAAGTGAGTTCCACTGGTGCTAGAAGGAGGGCCATAGCTAAAGCTTTGTGAATATGAAGTGTCTTTGCTAATTTTAGTGGATTTTGTTCAAATATTTGTTGATCCTTTGCATATTTGTGTTTATCTTAGCTCAATTGTGTAAATATCATTGAGATTCATTGTTTCAGATAGCCTTTAGGCTTATTTATCTAAAGATAATTATTCTTTGAAGACTCATGATCAATTGCTGCAAAGGGAGTTTAAGCTTTGTAAATATGCCATGTTTGAGGTTAGTGATAGCAGTTTTGTTTAAAGATTGATTGATTATTTACAAATTTAGGTTTATTTAAACTTATAAGGGTTAAAATCATTCATATTCATCAATTTATATATATATATATATATATATAAGCTAAGTCAGTTAAATATAGTTGTTATTTGTATAAATTTGTACAAAATTAGCTTAACATGCAAATTTGATTGTTTTTCTTTGAAAATATAAGGTTTACACATCATATTTTGAATAGGATTCAGAGTTTACAAGTTGGAACTACCAAGAATCAGGACTAGGTCATGTTCAAAGATAAGACTACCTCTCCTTTCATTAAAAGTTTATAGGAAAGTAAGAGTAGATAAAGGTAAGTGTAGGGTTTCTAAATCTTAACCTACTTCTCATTTTCATGGTGTTCCTATTTTCAATTCTTATCAAGGTATGGCTTGGTTAGGTGGATCTTCCATCAATGTGCTTGGTTAGGTACATGACTTACCTATAAATCCTAAGAAGTATTTAATAACTTTCAATTCTAATGGTATGGTTACTACTGAAGAACATATCAAATATTTTAAGGCTGCTTTAAGACTTTTAAATGTTGTTCATGAAGATGTTACATGTATATTATTTATTTTTACTTTCAAAGGTGCAACATATGATTGGTTTCTTAACCTTCTTGAGAATTACATTACTAGTTGGAATGATTTTAACAATATTTTCATTAATCAATTTAGAAAGATCATCAGTCCTCATATCCTTTATCAACAATTCACTTTTATGAAAAGAGATTCAAATAAAACTATTAGAGAATTTAATGCTAGATTCTAGAAGATGTTTATCAGAACCATATCTCCATATATACCTAATGAGGCTTTAGCTTTAGGGATTTATAAGGATGCTTTAGATCCCATGACTTCTATCTTCTTGAAAAGATCTGTGGGAGTTATAAATACATTGGCCCTAGCCTATGCTAAAGTTGTGAAGATAAGTGATCAAATGCAACCCCAGGGATAGTTAACATATGGTATTATTAATCTCAATACCAATTTCCTTGTATTAAACATCAATCCTAATACTAATAAAAACATGCCTACCTTGAGCCAAACACTAGTTTTAATTCAATTACCCTTGAGTCATGCTCATCCTGGTTAAAACCTAGGATTCTTGAATAACACTAAAAATGGATTTCATCCACAAGATCAAATAGCTTTGGTGCCAATATTTAGGATTAGTACTCAAGTTCACAACTTAGAGGCACCTAAAAGTGAGAATAACTCCATACTCAAAATGGTTCAAAAATTGAGCACTAATTTTCTTTAGTTACAAAAATAAGTAGGTAATACTAGGGAAAATTCTAATAAAAATTATTCTTATCAGAGGTTCAATAGACCTAAAAATTAGTTTCATAATGGAAATAACAATAGTAACAACAACAACAAGAATGAGTCATTTCCAATAATAACAATCCCAAGATAAACATATGTGATGTAGCTTTAACTGAATATTGTAGAGTTCATAATACTTCAAAGAATGATGAATTGGATTGCATTGAAATTTTTAATTCTTTTGAGTTATTTCAAGATGAGTTAGATACATTTGAAGGTGGACCTCACAAATATAATACTTTAGGTACATCTAGTTCTTCAAAGTCATATAAATCTACTGATATAACTCTCATGATGGAGACATTTGATTTTACATTCCAAGATGAGAATGAGCCTGAGGATACTCTAGAAGATATTCATATTTTCAATAGTATCTAAATAAGACCTATCCCTTAAGGAATATAGATAATCAACCATTAAAAAATTCAACTCCACCAAGTAAATTTGATACTCCTCATGATCCTACAGTTGAAAATAATCCAAAACCTCCAAAGGGAAGTACATCTAGAAACAATGTTGATTCATCTATTTATTCTACTAGAAGTAGATATAATATATTTGAGGATATGAAAAATATTAAATCTAATATCACTTTACATGAATTGACTCAAATTACTGAACAAAGAGACTTATTGCTTGAATCTTTATCCAAAAAACCTAGTAAATCACAAAAGGTTGCAAATGCCAATGTAGCTATGTATAAAAATAAAGTAGAGGCTCCACATTTCTTATTAATAATTAGAGTGTTTGGTAAAAAATTGCATAATTATTTATTATATTTAGGTGCTTATGTTAATATCATGTCAACAGGTATTTGTTAAAAATTTGGTTTAACTCTAATTAAATCCAATAGAGTAGTCACTCAATTAAAAAAATCAAGAGTTAAAGTAATTGGAGAATTGTTGAATGTTCAAATGCAATTTGTTGCAAAGCTAATGATACAAAAAATTATAAACATTCAAGTTGTGGACATTCTTGATGCTTATGGAATGTTGCTAAGTAGAGGTTGGACCAAGTATTTAAATGGGTACATGTCCAGATATTGTTCTCATATGTGGCTTTCATAGAAGGGATTTCCCAATCAAATCTAGATTGAAAAAGAGCCAAAAATGAAACACATAATCATTAAATACAATGCAACAAATGAAAATGTTAACATGGTCAATTCTAAGTTAGGAGTTTACATTCTTGATGCTCCCTAGGTATGTGATTCTAAATATTCTCATGCTATAGCTAGAATGTGTAAATTATACTTTAATGGTGCTAGATGTAAATTTGGTTTTGGAGTACAAATTGTTCTAATCAATCCCATTGGGAAAGATTTTAATGCTTCTTACAAACTTCGGTTTCCTTGCACTAATAATTTGGCAAAGTATGAAGTTTTAATCTTAGTATTATAATTTTCTATCAAACATAAGGTCAAATAACTCCTAGTGTATGGTGATTCTGAACTAGTGGTTCATCAAGTTAGAAGTAAGTACCAATGCAAACTATCTTATCTTAAGAAATACAAGTTTAAAGTGTGAAACTTAATAGAATACTTCGATGCATTTACCATTGTTTCAATTCCTAGAAAAGAGAAGAAGTTTGATGATGAGTTAGCCTCAACTATATCCAATCTTATGCCAAACCAAGATTCTCAAAGATTGAACATTGAATTGGTTCTATGTCCCTTAGTTATTGATAATGTCAATCATTTACAAGTATTTAGTGATGATCAACAGATCCTAGATTTCATGAACAACTCAAGAGTATTTGAGTCTTATGTCATAAATGAGGTTAATCAAAATTATCTTAATAAAGACAAAGTTGATTACAAAATAGTTTAATTGAATGACAACAAAATTCCCAAAGGCATGATTACCTTAGAAAAATTATTTGATCAAGACAAAGAAGTTGAATCTGTCAAAGTCCCCAAAGTGAGTGGGAAAGATTATAATGTAGATGACATAGGTATCCAAGGTCAACCCTAGCTAATAAATATTGGTAAATCTTCTACCAAGCAAGAGTCTAGAAAGGCTAAAGAATTTTTAACTAAATACAAAGATGTTATATCATGGTCCTGTGAAGACTTCAATATCTTTGATCTTAGAGTCATTACACATACCATTCCATTAAAAGAAATTTGTAAACCTTTCAGACAAAAACAAAGGATAGTCAACCCCATTTTAGAACCATTAATATACAAAGAGGTCAAGAAGTTATTGGAAGCAAAACTAGTTTTTCCCATTAGACATTCTACCTAGGTAGCCAACTTGGTACTAGTTAGAAAGAAAAATGGAGAAATTAGATTATGCATAGACTTTAGAAATTTGAACAGATCCTCTGAAATAGATAATTATACTTTACCTTCCCTTGAAAAAGTCATTCAAATTTTTAGTAGTTTTGTTATGATGTCTTTTTTTGATGGATTTTTAGGTTATAATCAAGTACTTATGAACAATGAAGACATAATGAAAACTACATTTACATTTAAGTGGGGCACTTTTACCTATAAAATAATTGATTTTGGGATAATAAATGTAGGAATAAATTTTAAAAGAGATATGGACCATGATTTCAAAGGTCTAATAGGTAAGTCCATTATCATATATATGGATGACTTAACTATGTTTTATAAAAATAGGGAAGACCACACTATGCATTTACAATAGGTATTTAAACATTGTAGAAGGTATGCAATTTCCATCAATCCTAAGAAAATAATTTTTTGTGTTATAGAAGGGAAGTTACTAGGACATGTTATAACCAAAGATGGGATTTCTATAGATCCTAGTAGAGTTGATTTCATATCTAAGATAGAACCCCCTAATAGCATAAAAGAATTGAAGTCTTTCTTTGGCAAAATCAATTTTGTGAGAAAGTTCATTTCTGGTTTTGTAGAGATTGTGAAGCCACTTAATGACATGTTGAAGAAGGATGCCAAGGTCACATGGAATGAAGACATAAATAAAGATTTTAATGAAATTAGAGAAGCAATTGGAAAAGCACCGATATTGATAAGTTATAATTTCACAAAAGATTTATATCTTTATTCTTTTGTTTCTGATCATACAATAGTTATTATTTAAACTCAGAAAATAGATAAGTGTGATCACCCTATTAAATTTATGAGCACTAATTTTAAGAATGTTGTGTTAAACTATTCTCTTATTGACAAATAAGCATTTTATTTAGTGAAAGTAGTTAATAAATTTAGACACTATATTCTTAGGAATAAAGTGCATGCTTATTGTCGGACCCTGCCACTAAGATTATGTTAAGTCAATGTGAATTGGGAGATAGAAGGGGTAAATGGATGACTCTACTCCAAGAATATTATCTTGAGATAAAAAAATTCCAAGTTGGTAAGATGTCAAGGATTGATTCAAATGATTGTCAATACTAATCCTAAAGTGAATGTCATGCAGGTTAATCAATAATGTTTCCAACTAAATGATTGATATGTTGTAATTATTCATATTTTAATCAATGGTTTTTATCCTACAGGATTGAATAGAAATAAAAGAAGAACTTTAAGGCTCAAGACAACACATTTTTTGATCAAAGATGGGGTACTCTTTAGAAAGAATTATGAAGGCATATACTTGAGATGTGTCTCAAAGGAAGAAAAAGTTGAGATCTTGAGTACTTTTTATGAAAAGCTTGGAAGTAGACACCCCTATGGAAAAAAATTGCTCATAAGATCCTGAGGGTAGGATATTATTGGCCCACAATCTTCAAGTATGCTCATAAACATGTTAAAGAGTGTCATCAATATCATATTTTTAACACTAAGGAACTAAAATCAGCCATGCCATTGAATCCAGTTATTATCGATAAACCTTTTGCTCAATGGGGATTGGAATTTGTATGGATCATTAACCCTTATTCTTCAGAGGGACATAAATATATTCTTATTTCTATTATTTACTAAAAAATATGGATAGAAGTGGTAGCAACTAAATAATGTAGAACTAAAGATGTTATCAAGTTCTTGAAAAAGAACATTTGTACAAGATTTGGGAAACTAGTTTCATTAGTTTATGATAATGGATTGACCTTCTTATCTATTGAGATGACTGAGTGGGCTTATGATAACAACATAACCCTTATGTTCTCATCGAATCATTACCTTGAAGGTAATGGAATCTCATAATCAACAAGTAATAATTTTATGAAGGCAATTAAAATTTTTGTAATGCAAAAACCTAAGACATGGCATAAATTGCTTAAGTATGCTCTTTGGGTAGACAGAACTAGAGTGAAGCAAGATTTTAAGGCATCACCATTTCTTTTGGTGTATGGTGAAGAGCCAATATTTCCAATCACTCTCAAACTACCAACCTACAAGTTCATGCAAGAGTATATGGAAGAAGGCCAAGAGTATGTTAATTCAAGGTTACTTAACATCATTTAGATGTAGGATGCAAGGGAAGAAACATTTTCCAACTTTAGCAGACATCAAACCACATTCAAGGGATGGTTTGACAAGCATTCAAAGATTAAGGTGTTTAGGTATGGAGACCTAGTTCTCCTATGGGATAAATCCTTAGAACCAAAAGGAAAGTATGGAAAATTCACTCATTTGTGGATTGGTCCTTATCATATTGTTGACACCTTGGGAGAGAACACCTTCAAATTCAAAGACTTGTAGGGATCAGAGTTCACATTACCAACTAATGAGTAATACCTCAAGCACTACTTCTTTGTTATGCCACCTCAAATCTTCATGGAGTAATTTTTAAGATTAGTTAGAGTTATTTTAGGTAGGCTTAGATTAGTTTCCTCTTTTATCCCTTGTTTGTGAATAGTGTTTGTTGTTTGTTTTACTTATTGTGTGTTTCATTTTCTTTGTTTTATTCCCTGCTTTCAATAAGTCTTTTCCAAGATAGTTTTCAAGATCTAATACATGTAGTTTCTTAAAGGAACTTCATAAATCAAGAATGCAAGTATGACCCTTAGACATTGGTTGATTATGGATTCTAGAGATTTGAGATTGATGTTATGACTTTGGGAAATTGGTGAGGATTGATATCTAGGTTAATTGTTCCTTAAAATATTAAAACTTGTTTTGATCTAAGTTTAGTTCTAATAAGGATTGCATATGTTGAATGAAAGTTTGGATCATTAGAATAAATTTATGTTAACACTTAAATAATATTAGTGCTTGGGATGAAGTTTATAATCAAGGATGATTGTCTAAAAATCAAACATTTGACAAAAATCCTAAAACTTGGCTAATTTTGGTTCCTAACCTTCGTTGAAAGCCAAATGTATTTTAAAAATACAAAAATAAGAAATTTATTGAGAATTTGAAAGATTTCTAAGCAAAGGTGATTCTGGTAACCTCCACTAGGGCTATGGACGTCTGGCTAGTAGTGGAGCAAGGTCTTGAGTGGAGACAAAGGTATCTATGTCAGTGCTATGGATGCCTGGTTGGTAATATATCAATGCCCAAGCCTCCCCTATTTTAAAATCATGGTTCTTAATGAATATATAAATATGCTATAAGTCAATGTTAATGATTAAGGTCATGAAATCTAAAAGTTGTTTTCTAAATTCCATGACAATTAGTTAATAAATATAACAATAGACATAACATGACTAAGTTTTGATGTTTAAAACTAATTTTGCATCTATAAGACTTGTTTTAATCATGAATTGATCCTAATGAAGGTACTTGATCATATCGAATGACTATTTTGGTTATTAGTTCAAACCAAGAGTATCTGAGTTCTAACATTTTGTAATGTTTACCCCAGAAGTTTCCATTTGTTGAGGTCAACATACCCCCATTTTAGAAAAATGAGGAACCTTCTTCAAAATTATGAAAATTTGTGTTGTAAATTGAATATCCCACTTGATCAGATTGAATTATTTGAATATCATGCTTGATCTAGTTTACATTAGCATGTTGACATGTAATCTTCATTTTATTTCATCTAATATTGCTAATGTTTTATTTTTATTTCCATGTTGCAAGGTTAATGGAGTTCCATTAGAATGAACATTGTTTAGGGTTTTATGCTTAAAATGTTAAATTAACCCTTATTGACTAAGAATTTGTTCTTTTAATTTATTAATTGAACCCATGTCTGAATATCCAGAAACCTTTAGTCTAATTATTTTAGCCAAAGTTCTTTTGAATTAAATTCAAATTTATGCAAGAACAAATTTACACGGGAAATTTTTTATACCTTAGACCTAGTTCAAAATTTATCCTAAGTCCTAATTGTGTTTATTAACATGACTAAGGCCTTAGTCTAAAATTTCATCCTACGTCTCTTTATATTACCCAAGCCCTTAGTTAATTTTCATTGCCTGTAGGAATGTATTAATGTGAGGATGCCAAGTGTCAAGATCTTAGGAACTTAGGTTGAAGATCAATGATATATGGATGATGGCCTAGGTCAAAATGTCAAAATTTTATATAATCTATGTGAGAGTGATAAATGTCATGATCTTGTATACATCTCAAAGATCTAATGGCAAACAAGGAGTCAATAAGTTAAAGACTATGCGAAGAGATGTGAGAATGACAAATGTCACAATCTTGGTAAGTGATCAAATAGATTGAGGGCCTACATTTGAGCTTATGTATAAATAAAGGAATCAATGATCAAAATGTGATAATACTTATAATAGGTTAATGGTGTAAATGAAGGTAGACTTTTCAAAAAGGCCCAGACTAAATGTAGTGGTGACACATTTCACAACTATGATAGATTAGATAAATATCAACAAATGGCATTCAAGCTTCTAGATCAAGATCAATGATGAAAAATGGGTCAACAATTCAATAGGCCTAGATCAAACATAAGGTTTCCATGTGGTGAAAAGGCATTAAGTGATGAAGTGTGTTTATAAGGTACTCATAGAGCTCATAGAGCTACCAAGTGGCACACTCTTAGGAGATCAAATGGAAGATCAACAGCCCACGATGAAGTCAAGGCCAAAGGAATTTCCAATAGATCAATGGTACAAATTGATCAAGCTTCAATATTACATGAGGTATTGACACATGTCCAAAAATAACAAATGATCATGTTTTAAGTAAATGAGCAGTCTGACATGGCCATACCACATAAGTGAGACATATCAAATTGGAGATCTTGTGAAACCCAAAATGTGAGAGGTATAAATATGCAATCCAAACACAATCTAATTCATATAAGCTCATATTTAAAACTAGCCTTCCACCATTAAACCCATGCATAAACCTTCAAAAGCCCTAGAGTGTATGGATAACCCCAATTTGTCTCTGAATTCACTATAATTAAACCAAAATAGTTATATTATCACCCCTAATTAGATTATTTGATTAGGATTATAGCTATGGCAACCCATAAGCATGTTTCAAAGCAAGATGTGGATCTATATTTAACATTAGATGTAGAAGGTCATGCGTTTAAGGACATAGAGTTTATTGCTAATGATTTGAACACAGGGGATAACAACTAGTCTAAATTTTTTTGGATAATTGAGAACCAATCAACTATCACCATTGAAAAATAAAATATCCTCTCTACAAGGAGACTATATGATGGCATTCTAGCAATCTAGATGATTGGTCTACACTATGTAGCTACAAAACTAGAGGTACTCCATTGCATTGATATTCTTGCTCCTATTTTTAAGGAAGATAAGATAGACAAGGGCATGTTAATTAATGAACACAATCATAGTAAATTGGCTTAAATTTATGCTATTACATTTGAGTCTTATTACAAAATGCCTAAGCCCAAAATTGACCTAGCCTCTACCAATTTCTGGGATAAAGAACACAATTTAATGGACACCCTAGCTATGTGGTTAAAATTTGGAAACCAAGCATTTTCAAACCTTAATAACAACATCCCAATAAGTCAATTTAGGCTAAAGGTTAGGATGGTAATGAAAATATTAAGAAAATTGTATGGATGTGTAACCATAACATATGTTGATCCAATGTGGGTGCCCACGATATATTTCATTATTGAAAGGGTAATAGTTCTATTGGGTGAGATAATTAGTATCTCTTTGAGTAGAGAAATATATGAAATCAGGCATAAGAAGAAGAATGAGTTTTTCATGATGTCTTATCTCCTAGATTCCCTATGTGCAACAACAAAGATCCCTAATCAGAGATAATGGTCTCTAAATGGAACCTAGGCCATTTATCAATACTATTCTAAGTTGCACATTTATAAATATAGGGATCACATCTAGTTCATTTGTGACTGTGTCTAACCTACACTAAGTGAGGCCATAACTAGCATTCCCATAGAGAGATTGAAATCTCTAATAAAAAATTATATTGAAGCTATGGGAGATATATGGTTATACCCATATTATACCATCATAAGGATTTAGGGAACTCAAAATTCTCATCTCAAGTTGACAGTCTATGTTCTTGATAAGTTAGCTAAATAAGAGGTGGTCTACAAATTGTTCCATGGTGTAGATGAATTTACAAAACCAAAAGAAAGGGACTTTTCACAAGTTTCATATGATAATAGCAAGTCTACATTCAAATAGTGGAATCACATTAAGGCAACATCAAAATATTGATCATCCTTCAATCTATAGATAAATGAACTTAGACAATAAGACCCTTATGGAAGGGTCAAAGAGAATTTGAAACTCAAATGGATTTTAAATGTGCCCTATAAACATGAGTCTAGTGCCTTTGATCTTATATACACCAAGTTGTATACTTACTTTAAAGTCACTATAAGATTGAATTAACACAACCTAAGACTAGAGTCTAGACTATAGAGAAATAAAAAAGTAGATGATATATGGCAATTGGCCCCCCAAATAGTATCATTTAGTAGGTGGTGAATCTTCTAAGATTCCATCATCTTGAATACAAGTAGAACATAGGCTAGAAGAAATAAGGCCAGATGAAATCTCCTTGAGATCATCAACCCCTAAAATATCCAAGATAATAGAGCATGATCTACCTTTAGAGGAGGTTCATAAGATAGCCCTTGATCCTAATGAGACTATTGAGGATGCATTGAAGATGTTATCTAAGGCTTATGAATTGGATTCTAATGAAGAGTCAAGGGTTGAAGAAACTAAGGAGGAGAAAGGAAAAGAGAAAGTGTTGGACTTGGTTCCTATTGAGACTCCAAAAATAAAAGCTGAGACATCCATTATCTCAAAGACAAAGAGACATAAAATAACTATCACTACTCCTTTAAGTGAATTCAATATATTCAATAAAGAGAACATATTGTATGGTCCACCTATCCTTGAGTGGTTCTTATATGAACCTACATTGGAGAAGATGCCTACTTACCATCCATGGGCTATGGTGAAATCCACTAATATCTCTATGGATCAAGATATGAAACCATGGATAATTTATTTACAAGAAGAGGAGGAAAGAAGATTGGATACTCTAAGACATTTAATAGATCAATCACAAATGGAGGCCCTAGTCACATACGTGACCCAATATATATTTGGATTCAAGTTTGATCCAAAGATTTATAGCTTGCAAAAAGTGATAGAGAAAATGGTCATGGTAGGTGGTGAAGAAACTATGTATCAAAAGGTGGAACAATTGACTAATTTGACTCAAAAGCAAGGATAGAGGCCTAGTGAAGATCTAATATTTGAATAGGATGTCTTAGAATTAGACCAAGCCAAAAAAAAATAGTTGTAAGGTACTATAAAAGGGATAAATCAACAAAGAAAGAACATATAAGAATAGTCTATTATATCTATTCTAGGAGATATGGTCAACCAGTTTGAAATAACCATGTATGATCTATTTAGCTTCTTGAAGATAGTAAAGTCAAAGCAAGATATGGTTAACAAAAATGGTAGTTTGGATTCAATCCAAGTTAGCCAATGGTAGGATTAAAGTAACAAGATAAAGGAATTAATCAATATTTTGATAGAGGATCAAATTCTTGAATTTAAAATAGTTAATTTGGCACACTTGATCATTGCTATGGCTATATTGATAGAAAATATTAGATCTTTGAATAATGGTCCAAGGAAATGGGGAATATTTCTAAATATCTCAATCAATTAGAAAATATAATGATGCATATATTGGGGAGCCTAATCAAAGATCTAACTACCATTAATTATATTGGCTTGATCACAGATGAAGATTTCAAGCACAGGGCAACTCAATTCATGAAAGAAGTGAAGAATCAAATCTAAGGTAAAATAAGGGTAGATAATAAAAGGATCTTGGATATGATCCAATTTTTAGAGGAGAATATTAGAGATGCAAGGAGCATCAAGGAATCTTTGGATAGGGCTGTGAAGGACCTCAAAAGCCTAGAAGATCAAGAAAATGAACTTTTCATGGACCCCATCATTAACATCAGGCTGATTGATGAGAAACATAATGAAGCAATGAATATCATGTAGCATAGACAAAGTACTACAACAAGTGCTTCTCAAAGTCAAATGTGTTGACTTTAGCATATTCTTTTGCAACTAAACATGCATATAATTTTGAAAAGGGAATATTCTTTTATAAAATCATGTGCATCTTGTTGAAGTGCATTGCTTATAGGTGAGTCCATTTAAAAAGTGACTATTTATATAAGGTTGTAAAAGGATAGATTTCCATGACACTTGTATAGTTATCATTTGACATGATTGACCGACATACCTCCTTAGTCTTGTATAAAAAGGGTATTGTCATTTGTAAAAAGGGAGGGAGTTTTTGAGAAAAAACTATTATGTAAATTTGGATCAAATTAATGCAAGTAGGAGAATTATAAAAGGATTTTATCATCTATGTTTGTGTATTTTTATATCATGTCTACTTCCTCAATTAATTGGTCTAATTTTTAGATTTGAATTGTTTTCATGGATTCTAGATGTGCATATTTGAATGTAGAGTTGTCAATTTGTGCCTATGCTAGATTGATTAAAATATCTTAGATTTAGTTCATTTTCCTTACTCTCTTATATATGTGTTCATGCAATTTTCTTGTATAAGTAAATATTTAAATTGAATTTGGTTTCTTATTTGCATTGTTTCAACTATCCTTAGATATTTCCTCGATATATGATAGGATTTATGTTTTAGCTATTTTTCATGTTATATATTGATTTGA
The DNA here is from genome assembly GCA_037957365.1 of Torreya grandis. Classification (NCBI taxonomy): domain Eukaryota; kingdom Viridiplantae; phylum Streptophyta; class Pinopsida; order Cupressales; family Taxaceae; genus Torreya; species Torreya grandis. The sequence goes on along the minus strand of JARHVA010002088.1, from coordinate 2,147,188 downwards.
TTACATTTTTGGATGAAATTTAATCTTTGTCATAATGTCTAAATTGAAGATCAATAGCATCTTTATTCTCTACCCTACCCTTCCTTTTTCTCATTTTTTATCAACTCACTGTAGTTTATATTTCATTATAAATATGCGTGCTAGATTAAACTTTTGATTTTAGGTTTTGATCATGTTAGGTTGTGGAGCTAAAAGCTTCAACTATTGCAGACATGGAGAGGTTGCTGAGTTCCAGAAGTGCCAGCATCGGTAGTATAACTGACGTCGGTCACAGACAGTGCAGAAGGCAACCGGCGACGACAGGGAGTCAGCCGACGTCGGCAAAACTAGGCAAGCAGGGACCGACGTTGGTCGCCTGTGTGTTCCAAAACTATTCATTGCACAAATAGTTAGTTAGTTGAACTAAGTGTTTGCATGTTAAGGGGCTAATTATAGTCTCGAGCTGGGTGTCTAATTATTGTAGTTAGAGTTATATTTTTGTATGCATGGGATCCTATTTAAAGACCCATGAGGCATGTATTTTAATTATCAAGAAGGCAAGTAAAGCATTGAAGCATTGAAGCAAGGTCAAGGAGATATATAGGTGTAAGGTCAAGGAGATCAGCTGAAGTATTCAAGGAGGGGATAACAACTTAGGTTGTTGAGTTGGGTTGAGTAAGAGAGAGAGGGAAGAAGGTCTTGAGGTGTGGCAAGCCTTTGAGGTGGAGGAAGAAGTGGCATCTTTCTTATTGTATTTTTTTCTAGTAGCATTTAATACAAGAGTGTGTATTATCTCTCAAATTCTTTGTTGTCTCAAGTTTCTAGTTACTTAATCATTCTGGTATAATTCCATGTTTAATTGCTTATAAGAAAGTAATCAATTGTGCTTCCATTGGATAAGGGGTTCCTAACAGTTGGTATCAGAGCTACGATTTGTAGGGAGTAGGTTATTGTGTTTGATTACAGGTCATTCATAGTGTTTTCTGATTGAGTGGGAGTTCAGCAATGGCAGAATAAAGTAAGCTACGAATGGATAAGTTTAACGGCAAGAATTATCAACATTGGAGGATGCAGATAGAGGATTATCTGTATCAGAAGGATTTGTACTTACCATTGGGTGGGGTTGCATGCAAGCCCATAGATATGAAGGATGAAGAATGGAACGTTCTTGATTGGAAGGCTCTTGGTTTCATAAGGTTGAGCCTTGCATCATCTGTGATTTCTACTTGTCACAGTGTAAGACAACGAAAGAGTTGATAAAGTCCTTGGTGAATTTATATGAAAAGCCCTCAGTGTCAAATAAGGTATTTCTTATGAAACAATTATTTACTTTGCAAATGCAGGAAGGTGGATCAGTATATACTCATCTTAGTGATTTCCATGGTTTGGTAAACTAGTTAGCTTCAGTCAATATTGTTTTTGATGATGAAGTAAAGGCTCTCTTGATATTATGCTCTTTACCTGAAAGTTGGGATAGTTTGGTTATGGCAGTAAGTAATTCTGCATCTGCTTCTAAAATCTTAAAAGTTGATGATGTTGTGAGTGTGATCTTGAATGAAGAAATACGTAGGAAAAGCACAGGTGAATCATCAAGGAATGCTCTAAGTGCAAAAAGCAGGGGGAGGCAAAGAGAGAAAGTAGGGCAAGGGAAATCAAGGTCAGGAAGGAGATCCGAATCCAAAGGTATTACCTGCTGGTTTTATGGAAAGAAAGGACACAAAAAGAAGGAGTGTTGGTTGTGAGATAAAGAGAATCAACCTAAAGGTAAAGAAGAAGCAAAGGATGCAAATATCATGGTACAGGATGCTCTCATACTTTCTTTGGATAGTCAGGTAGGATCATGGATTTTAGATTCTAGTTCATCTTTTCATGCATCCCCAAACAAAGATTTGTTCCATGAGTATGTCAAGGGAGACTTTGGAGTGCTTTATTTAGGGGATGGTACGCCTTGTCAGATAGTTGGCAAAGGGAAAGTGCAACTGAAATTGCAGATAGACAACACATGGGTATTGAAGGAGGTCATGCATGTCCCAATTCTGAAGTAGAGTTTGATTTCTGTGGGAAGGTTGGGTGATGAGGGTTGCACAATAACCCTCACAGTGGATTCTTGGAATGTTACCAAGGGTGCACTTATTTTAACAAGAGGTAAGAAAGTAGGTACTCTTTATCTATCTACTTGTATTACTGATTCTACTTCTGGTTTATCTACTTCAGCTGTAGATTCGAAGATGTGGCCTAATAGGCTGGGTCACATGAATAAGAAGGGAATGGATGTTCGTGATTCAAAAGGTATGTGTTCAGATTCAGAAAGCATAGATAGAGTTCATTACAGGAAAAGGAAATTTGATGCTTTTGATAGGAACAAAGAAGCCTTGGTGTTTATGGAGGAGATGAGGAACAAAGATCAGTCACAGGGGATGAATAATTCTAAGTAGGGCAGTATGGATAGAGGTTTGATCCAAGATGAGCTCACAGATGAAGGTTTCATCACTTACAGGAACACACAGACACCGACGTCAGTCACATGGCACTGACGTCGGCCAAACAGGTACTGACATCGGTCATGTGCAGACCAGCAGGGTCGGTAGGGGAAGACCAACATCGGTTATGAAGAAATTGACGTCGGTAGGGGGGACACCAGCGTCGGCTAGGGGTAATGACATCGGCATTCAGGGTCAGTGCAGGGAATCAACATTGATTGGGAGCAGACTGGGAGATGGCCGAGATCGGTCACTGGAATGGATGATGGGTGGACAGCAAGCTATCAAGGAGTCTCAAATGCCCATATGGAGGTCAGAAAGGGTAAGTGAACCTCATATTCATTGTTCACCTTCTTTATATTGCTTACTAATAGTCAAGAACTAGGAAGATGGAAGAAGCAATGCAGGTAGAGTCCAAAAATAGTGGGAGCTTGGCATGGATGAGGAGTGTGAGTCCTTGGAGAAGAACCAAATAGGTATTTGTTGGTAGAGTTGTCAGCTGGAAGAAAGCACTGGATAGACAGATGGATTCCCATTTTAGAGAAGAGAGTGGATGGACACGTGAGACAGAAGGCTAGGGTATATGGTCTTGAGTTAGCTGTAGGACAATGGAGGTTTGACCATTGTTTTTATCTTTACCAGGTTGGATAATATTACCTACATTATCTTGTTACTGTATTGTGTTATTTTTTGCAGGGTTTCATATACAGGGAGTTTTCTAAGCTAAGGGTAAAGTTGGTTCAGATGTATGTCATAAAGAATTTAGGAGTAGCAAAATTCTTTTGGCATAAGTAATAGATATAGCATCACAGGTTGTGTGGTGGTTGGTCTTCAGGGGAGAGCTTGAAGAGGGATATAGAGCCAAGGGAACAAAATAGATGGAGTACAGGTACAGGTACAGTTGCAGCTATTTATCTCCAAGTGGGAGATTGTTAAGTGGGAGATTGTTAGTTTGTACAGCTAAAAGCTTCAACTGTTGCAGACATGGAGAGGTTGTTGAGTTCCAGAAGTGTTGGCATCAGCAATATAACTGATGTCGATCATAGACAGTGCAAAAGGCAACCGGTGATGGCAGGGAGTCGGCCGACATCAGTAGAACCAGGCAAGCCGGGACCGACGTCGGTCGCATGTGTGTTCCAAAACTATTCGTTGCACGAACAGTTAGTTAGTTGAACTGAGTGTTTACATGTTAAGGGGCTAATTATAGTCTCAAGCTGCGTGCCTAATTATTGTAGTTAGAGTTTTATTTTTGTATGCATGGGATCTTATTTAAAGACCCATGAGGCATGTATTTTAATTATCAAGAAGGCAAGTAAAGCATTGAAGCATTGAAGCAAGGTCAAGGAGATCTATAGGTGTAAGGTCAAGGAGATCAGCTGAAGCATTCAAGGAGGGGATAACAACTCAGGTTGTTGAGTTGGGTTGAGCAAGAGAGAGAGAGGGAAGAAGGTCTTGAGGTGTGGCAAGCCTTTGAGGTGGAGGAAGAAGTGGCATCTTTCTTATTGTATTTTCTTCTAGTAGCATTTAATACAAGAGTGTGTATTGTCTCTCAAATTCTTTGTTGTCTCAAGTTTCTAGTTACTTAATCATTCTGGTATAATTCCGTGTTTAATTGCTTATAAGAAAGTAATCAATTGTGCTTCCATTGGATAAGGGGTTCCTAACATATCATAATTCATTAAGCTTAATTCATATAATTTTCATATTCACAAGCAAGCTTAACACCAAGGTTGCTCCTAACAACCAACTATATTATCATTTTTGTGAACGAGTTCCTTGTTTTACCACTATTCCACCAAAGATCTCAAGAAGATCACAACTTGAAACTCATTCAATGAATTACTTAAATCCAAAAATGAGAAGTGTTTATTAAACACTCTATAAAAACTTGTGATACACTTTTAGGCATCAACAATGGGGGAAAAGATTCAAGATCCTTTGGCCCAGTATTTGGTCAACACACCTCCATACTTAGAGTAGGACCAAGAATAAATAGCATAATACCTCACTAATGTACCTTTAGTTGTAAAACAAGTTTGGTAGAAACCTTAATACATTACAATGCCATCAACCTATGACCCATATTTGTTTGATCATAAATTTATTATGATCAAGGATGAAGTATTAATCAAAGCTATAGAGGTAGGGACTAAGTTTTTGGTAGAATTTCCCCATGAAAACTTGTCAAGTCTAGTAAGAGGGCCTTACAACATATGTTATAATCAAAACAATGAACATGTCTCTTCTAATAACCCTCATGCCATAGTTTTGATGTCATATCAAGACCTTTTTGTGCTTGTCATAGGAAAAGGCCTCATAAAAGATCATTTCATACAAATACGGACAACATACCAGACTCATCTGCACTTAGCATACAACTTCAACAAAATCACCATGTCAAATTCTCCTCTTATTGAGTTAGATCCTTCAACATGAATTTTAATTAAGTTGATAGGCCAAAAAAATTAGGGTATAGACCCATTTACACAAAAAAATTTGGTAGAAAACATGTTCAATACCCAAACTATTAAATAAATGTCTTCTACTTCTATGTAGAATAGTGAGATAAACCTACTGGACAATGCGCAAGCAACATCCAATCTAAACCAAAGTGGTGTAAACACACAAACAATTATTCCACAATCGAATGTGTCTTTAGTTAACACTACAAGTGGTTCAAAAACATAGGGGTAAATAAATTATACCTCCTAACCTAAAACAACTACCTATAATCCTCAACTAGCTACTTCTTCAAGCACCCAACCTCAAAGATTAAGTAGTCAAACAATGACTAGTGCCATGCCTCAAAAAAATGTGATGAATGTTACTCCACCATAATAGGTGATGACTAAAATTCCATAACAATAGACATTTTCCAAGGTACCCATGTAGTAGAGGCAAAACATCTTGCCACCTCAACAAGGGGTGACCAATGTTCCACCTCACTAGGTAGTGATGAACATACCTCTTCAGTCATAGACCAACATGCCAATACAAAACCAAATTATGTCTAATCAATAACATACAATTATTGGTCAGTAATAAATGTTGAATCTCTAATATGTGTCTACATCCCAACAAGGATTCACATAACCAAGTGGTTTCAATGTTCCATAAGTACCAATTAGGAAACAATTACCTTTCATGCCAAATGTGCCACAAGTTCAATGATAGGGCCTTGGTTCACAAGATCCCCTCAATCAATAAGGTATGACTAGTCAACAACAAGTCCCTATTCAACCCCAATATGCATAGTATAGTCATATCCCTCCATCTTAGCCTCAATTTCCCCAAAGTCAAGCCTATATACCCAATACTAACTAAAATATCACACAACAACACATGTAATTTCAATAATCACACACTAATCCATGTATGTATATTCCTGGTCCGTTCCTAAACCATACCAACACTCCCCAAAAAATGCCTCTAATATACCCTGATCAAAGTAATCCACTTTTAACTACCCAGACCCAACCTCAAGCCAAAGTTCCCACTAGTTTCCTAGCCCAAAAACTATAATAAATGAATATGCAATTGCCACCATCCAAGCTGGGAAATAGACCAATAATTTAAAGTTGGATGACATATGTTCTTACCCTTTTGACATGGAGTACTTGCAAATACCATTTCCTCTAGGGTATGAACCACCAAAGTTTGACAAATATAAGGGGAAAGGTGATCCCATGGCCCATTTGATAGAATTATTTGTTGCTTGCCAACCAGTGGCTTATAGTGACATATACCTTTTACTATTGTTTCCAAAAAGCCTAGTAAGATAAGCATTGGGGTGGTTCCTAAAATTTCCCAAGAATTTAGTATCTAATTTTGATGATCTTTCAGATAAGTTCATGTAGTACTTTTCCTAAAATCTCAAGCATGAGATTTCATTGGTAGATTTAATGCAATCCAAATAGAAGTCTAATCAAATATTTTTGAGTTATCTACAATTATAGAGAGCTCTTATAAGCCAATTTACCCATAGTCTACCAGATAAGTAACTAGCTGATGTTTTTACCAAAAAATTATACAATAAGATATCTTACCATTTGAAGTTGCAGTGTGCTCATACCTTTAAGGAAATCATTGACAAAGGTTTTTAGATTGAAAGAGACCTTATTAAAAAAGGTATTATTAAACTTACCTCATCAAATCAGAACCAAATCTAAGTGAAAATATCACAACCAACCCAAACCATCAATTATGATAAACCCAAGAAGTTAAATTACAAGAAGAATGTTGTGGGGAATAGAGTAACTGAGTCACAACATGTCCAAATGGTTCAAAAACCATCTACTCAGCCTATGCCACACATTCAAATTACTCTTAACCAAAAACCCATTCAGTAAACATAGTAAGCACAAACCTAGACCAGTGTAACAAATGTAGTAACCTTTGCCTTTGTAAAACCCTCCTCCAAGGAGAACTCTACCTCCTCACCATGTCTTTAGTGACCTTGGAGAACCCATTAAATCTATGTTTTTCAAGCTCACTGTAGCTAATCTGATGAATTGGCCTATTCTAAATCACTATCTTGAGGCCATTAATTATCTAGACTGGTATAGGTAAAATGAATTTTACAAATATCATCAGGTTAATGGCCATAATTTATGTCATTGTATAAAAATTAAACATTTTATTGAGAATATGTTTGATAACCAAGAGATCAAATTATATTATGGAGCTTCCACATCTAATTAGAACCTCAATATTTATCAAAACCCATTTCCTCAACATAAAAATCAACAATAATAGCAACAATTAGGACAGCAACAACAGTACCAAAAACCGAGGAAAAATCAATAAAATAGTAGCATAACCAACAATGTCAAATGAATGGATAGAACTAAATCCAAATGATTCCAATAACCAATAAACCTACCATGTAGTTACACATGACTACAACAAATTTTTGGGCCATATTGTAGGAGTTGCATTAACATGATCTCCATCAATCTAAGAACAAGTACCAATCAAACAAGACCATTTAATCATTCCCAATCAACCAACCCATGTTGGTGATCATTCCTTGACCTGGGACTACATACAAGTGAACCAACAAGAAGGGATTCCCACTTTTTGACCTTATATTAATAACTCATCATTAGCCTATGACCATACACAAGTACACTAGCAATTGACACTTATCCTATCTAGTCCCCCTCCACCATCATTTTTTAGAAACAATGGTCTTGTATCTAATCTTAATTGTGAATTCATAACTTGATGATCAAATAATACCATACTAGGCCCACAACCATCTACCACTTCACCCATCCAACCAACCATTCTAGCTAGGAATAATCCATTTACCACTATGAAAGAAAAGACATTTGATATTATGGACCAATTGCAAAAGATGCATACACAAATATCCATTTTGGATTTTTTATGTATGTCTACAATCCATAAGAACATCTTGATAGAGTTCCTTAGCCAATCCCAAGTTCCTAATGACATATCTCTAGACAAATTATAAGCTTTGGTTGGACACCTAACTCCAATCCAATAATTAATCTTCAACCAAAGTGATATGTCATCCCTTGGCCCACTACATAATAATCTATTATACATAGAAGTTATCATAATATGGCACAAAGTGAATCATGTCCTCGTAAACAATGGATCAAGCCTAAATATTACGTCTCCAAAGCTCATCAAGCTTCTTGGGTACATGACAGTCATTTTTTAGCTAAAAATGATCACCATCAAATCCTATGACAATGAAGAATAGGAATCACAAAGCACCATCATCTTACTAGTTATCATTGGGTCCTTGACCCATGATACACTATGCCATGTGTTAGACCTTGGTTTTTCATAAAATATGATTTTGGGTAGACCTTAGATACATGAGATTCACGCAATCCCATAAACATTGCACCAGTGTATCAATTTCCCCCATTTAGGTAAGGAGGTCATCATCCATGGATATTTTCAACCATACAAGCTTTACAAACATTTAGAGGTAGAGTACCAAATCTATAATTATCATTTTGGATTGAATCCAGTTGTTAAAAAGGACAAGGGAAAAGAAAAACTTGTTGATTCACCATAGGCCAATTACATTGACCCTGATACCCTTGATTCACCTTCCCACATGCCGCCTCCTAAAATATTCAATCATTATACCATCTTAGCTAATAGACTAGGAGAATATTTAACCCATGATACATTTCACATATCCAAGCTTCCATAGAACCCCAAGTATTTTGGAATACCTAAATTTAAACCACCTTTCATAGAATGGAAAAGAAAGGGAAAAGCCAAACTGCATAGTCCAACAACCATCATTTTCATACTAGCCTTTGGCCAAAAATAGGACCCTCTTGTAGATGATAAATCTTGGTTGTTTAATGATAAAATAGAAAACTATTACCTAAATTCAAAGTATCCCATTTTGAACATAATCATAGAGAGGTATGCCTATGATGGAGGAGGCCTTGGGCTAAATCAACAAGGTCTTCTTGAATCAATTTCTACCACTCGATACAAAGGAACATATGGTCTTGGATTTTAACAACCTAGGGATGACCCCACATATCTTATTCAACTTTCATTTCCAATAACTAGTGATGATGATGCCAACAATGAAGTAGAGTCCAATCATAGCCCTTTTGATGACCTAGCCAATACCAACTTATTTAACACTAATGCCATTTGTACCGTTCGACTAGTTATTTACCATAATCTACTTCCATTATATTATCCTCAACTGATAGACTAAGACTAACAAGAATCAATAGTGTCAGTTAACAAATTTCAAAATGATGAGGCCTTCTACATTTTTCTAGGCCTTAGGGACAATGTTCCATTAGGATACCATAAACAAGGGTTCTCAATAAAATTAGATCCTGCAGCCTATTTTGGAGAATAGGTGAACACCCTTAGCCAAAAAAAATTAAATAAAACATTGAGGTCCCAAAGTGAAAACCTATTTGAGGCACTTTTTGGACCAAAGAAATAGTAAAGAGAAATACCAATCTAGTGGTGACAACCTATTTCAGGCACCATTAGATGAGGGTGTTTAACCTTCCTCAATTATAGCTCTGGAGACCACCAATGATGAACTTGCCTATGGGTCTGAGTTTAGTCTTGAAGAATAATAGGATTTTGATCGAATCATCCAAGATTTTCCAATAGTATTTATCGCATGGACATCCCTACCATTGGGGGATTTTGATTTATCCTACCTAGATTAACTTGAAGATCCAGTCCTAATAAAAGACTATACCATTATAGACTAGTTTAAATCTTTGCCAACCATTCTAGAATATAGTTTAACCCTTCTAGTAGAGGACATAATAGAGGTTGACATTGGGACTCCAAATGACCTGAAATGGATCAAATTAGGCACATCCCTCACTAAGGAGGAATGTGAAGTCTTTGCATCCCTTTTGAGGGAATTTTTTGATATATTTTTTTGGGCCTACTCTGATATGCCTAGTTTGGACCTTGCCTTAGTTGTACACCACCTTGTGGTACACCCTGATGCCAAACCTATCAAATAAAAATTGCACAAGATTCATCCTTGCATTGTTGTATTAGTAACTAAAGAGTTGGAAAAACTCTTTTAAGTGGGATGTATTAGGCTAATCAACTATTCTAAATGGATATCCATTATTGTACTAGTCAACAAGAAGCCAAAAAGGATTAAGATTTGTACTAATTTTAGAGACATAAATAAGGCCTACCCTAAGGATGACTTTCATCTACCAAAAATTGACATGAATATCAACTCCACAGTAGGTTATGAAATGCTTTCACTAATGGATGGATTCTTAGGCTACAATCAAATCCAAATCACACCAGAAAACCAACATAAAATACCATTCACCATTTCATGGGGAACATTCTATTATTAGGTTATGCCATTTGGTATCAAAAATGCTGGGGCCACCTACCAAATATCCATGACCATCATATTTCATGATATGATGCATGACATTATTGAAGAATACATTGATGACATACTATGTAAATTAAAGACCAAGTTCGATCATCTAATAGTACTAAAGAGGATATTTAAGTGAATGCATGAATACAAAGTCAAGCTCAACCCTAAGAAATGTGTTTTTGGAGTTACTTAAGGAAAATTTATTAGCTTCATTGTGTCTCAATGAGGCATTAAAGTTGATCCAAGTAAAGTACAAGCCATAACAAATATGCCACCACTGATTGATTTGAAGTACCTCCATGGTTTGTAAGGCAAGATCTAATCTATCAGATGTTTTATATCTCAATTGGCAAATAAGTTCCATCCATTTACACATCTAATGAAGAAATGGGTAAAATTCCATTTGGATGATGACTACTAGACAAATTTTTAGTGTTTGAAGGACTATCTTGTAAATCTACTAGTTTTATTACCACCAATGTTGGGAAAACCATTCCTCCTATACCTATCAACTATCGACAAAGACTTGGGGGCACTTCTAGCTCAACATTATGATAATGGAAAGGAGTATGTCATATACTATCTAAGCCATACACTAGTCATGTATGAGCACAATTATAGGCCCATTGAAAAATCCTATTTAGCTATGGTCTTTATAACTTAGAAACTAAGCCATTACATGTTAAAAAATAAGACCATGGTTATTTCAAAAGTAGATCCACTTAAGTATCTCCTATCTAAAATAACTTTACAAGGCTGCATGGCCAAATGGGTCATGCTTCTCAATGAGTTTGAGATAGAGTATGTCAACTAGAAAGCCATTAAGGGGCAAGTTCTTACAGACCAACTTGTTGAAGCACTCCTTGTAGATAAAATGTTGTTAACATTCCAATTCCCAAATGAATCCATTATGACCATCATTAAAACACCTCTTCAAGAGCATCACTGGAAGCTATATTTTGATGGATCATTCACTACACATGGATCAGGGGTAGGCCTTTTATTCATTATACCATAGGGGGATTTAATCCCTAAATCATTTAGGATCAACTTTCCTGGTACCAACAACATGGCCAAATAAGAAGCATTCATTATAGGGATTTAATAGATAGTATAATGGAAGATATAGCATCTTAAGGTTTATGGTGATTCTCGATTAATCATCAATCAAGTTATAGACCATTTTTAGACCAAGGATGACAAGCTAGTCCCATACAAGGCTATGGTCGACAATCTCAAGTAATAGATTGTTGATATCAATTTGAACTTATACCAAGGGCTAGTAATAGAATAAAAAATTCCATGGCCACCATTGGATCTCTAATTCAACATACAGATACGACTAAAGAATACTAGCTCCTCATTGAAAATCTTCTAATTCTAACTCATGAACCTTTCAGTATCATAATGATTTGTGATATTTTTAGTCCTAGCTCTATTTGGTATTCAAACCTTTAAACCTATCTTCATGACAAAATTATGCCACTAGTTCCATAGATAATCCAAAGCTTTTATCCACCATGTTGCATGCTATACCTTACTTGGGCCAAGCTAATATCATCATAGTATTGATGTAACTCTACTTCATTATTTAACTTTGGTATAATCTACATTAGTGTTATGGGAAGTTCATGAAGTATTATGTGGAGCCCACATTAGTATGGTTTTCCCATCCAAAAATCTCTTATGTACTGATTTCTATTGGAAAATGATGGATGTAGATATAGTTGCATATGTGAAAAGATGTAATAAATGTCAATGGCATGTCATTTTAATTCATGCCCCAGCCAAGATTTTGAAACCAATGATTACACCATGGCCATTTTACATGGGGCATCGATATCATTAGGAAGATAAACCCCACCTCATTTGACAACCATAAACATATCCTTACTACCACAAAATATTTCACTAAGTGGGTTAAATCTATACCCCTCACTTATTGTCAGGTAATCTAGAACAACAAACATGCTCTGATACCAACTGTTAGGAACCCACAGAAGCACTATTGATTACCAAGCAACTAAACATGCAAAATTAAACCAGAATCACAAGTAACTAGAATTCAAAAATAACACAAAATATGAGAGAGAATACCCAATTGTATTAATACTCTTCCAGAAAAGAATTACAAACAAGAAGATGCCACAGTTCTTCACCTTACAGAGGCTTCCCACACCTCAAGTGTACAGTAATTCACCTTCAAAAGTTCTCTCTCAATTATGATCCCAACACATAACTCAAACACAGAGTTGGTGTTCACCTCCAACCAGTCATTATCCACTACTGCCAGTACACAAGTGCTCCATGCACTCCACAAGTGCTCCACACACTCCAAGTACACAATCATACTTCAAGTAGATCTCCCATGAACTTGCAACAACTTGCAACTCAAATAATCTTACTTATGGAAGGATTTACCTTGCCTTCCTCTCTTTCTCTCTGATGTGTTGCTATCACCTTTGATCCTGCTGCCACCTACAGATCTCCTTTGACCTCACACACACACTTGTTACCATGTAGATCTCTCTACACCCTGAAGAACCCTTGTCCTTGCCTCACCAAGTCCTTATGATTCTCCAAACTAGTACCCCAATGGATCTTCTCCCTGATCTAGCATACCTGCAAACCAACCTAATCATACACACTCGGCACCCCTGTGTAACTAGGAGGAACACCCTTGCTCTCTTCACACACAGAAGGAGTTAACCTTGCTCAACTCAACTAGCACAAATTACAATACAACCCATGAGTCTATTATATAGATCTCATGCAAACAATAATTAGACACCTAATTACAATAATTAGATCCACAGCTCAAGACTATAATTAGCCTTCTTCATGCAAATAATTGGTTCATTAACGAACTGTCCATGGAACTCAAAGTTCGAAACCGCACAGGTGACCGATGATGGTCCCTATCTGCCTGTGGGTAACCAACGTCATCCGATCTTTGACCGTCATCGGCAGCTTCCTGTCTCCACCTGATTGACGTTGGTTGGCCTGACCGATGCCGACGACTGTGACACTTAGCACCCTCCTTCCCTATTTACATCAGTGAAGCTTTTAGCTCCACAACCTAACAATCTCCCACTTGGAGATAAACAACTGCACTATACCTATACTTGTACCCCATCTAATCTATTTCTTGGCTTGTATCCCTCTTCAAGCTCAACCTTGAAGACCAACCACCACAAATCCTGTGGTGCACCTCCTATCATCCAAGTAACCTACTGCATCCACATCTACAAACCCATGTAGAAAATAACTTGACCCTGCATAGCATGTCAACCTACTGCTGGTCCCTCTCAGATACTTGAGAATCCACTAAACTGCCCTCCAGTGCTTCTTTCCTGGATCAGCTCCAAACTTTCTTACGCCACCCACTGCTTGGGCAAACTCAGGTATATACCAGACCTCATGTGATTTCAGACACTGAACTGTCCAGCCCTTGGTGTGCTTCAGTTTTGTATCCTATGTATTGAACCTCGCTAACACCTGATTCACATCAGCTCCCACTAGAGATAAAATCAACCTGTGATCTTCCATGTCTCTCATGCCAAAGGATTTTGCTGCTCCAAATTCCTCATGACATGCCACTGAACTAACCTTACCCTTAGCTCAGCAAAACCATGTATGTCTGAACCTACACCAAGTATACCATCCACATACAGTAACAAGATAATGTTGCGACCATCATCCACCTAGTAAGACAAACACAATGGTTATACTAACATTGACTAAAGCCCTACTTTGTCATCCACCTGGTACCACCTGTCAGCCCTGTACCACTGTCCTACAGCTTCTTCAAGACCATATGACCTGGCCTTCCATCTCACATGTCCATTCTCTCTATTCTTTAACCAAGGTATCCATTCATCTCAATGCTTTCATACCAGCTGGCAACCCTACCAAATCTCTCGTTTGGTTCTGCATCTTGTTCATGCCATGCTCTTACTATTTCCTGGATCCTTCCTACTCTGCAGTGAGCAACGAGTATAAAGAAGAGGAGCAATGAATTTGAGGCTGACTTACCCTTTCATTCCTCCATATGGGCATTTGAGACTCCTTGACAGCTTGCTATCTGCCCAAAATCCATCTCAGTGACTGACCTTGGTCACCACACAGTCTGCATGCGACTGACATCAGTTCCATGCGACTGTCCAGGTCATCGATGCCAGTTATCCTACTGACGTCAGTCTCCACTTGCCTGACACCACTGACTTCTCTGATCTACACATGACTGACATAGGCACCTATCTATTCAACATCGGTTCCCCTTGACCGATGCTGGTACCTATGTTCGCCTGTGAGTGATGACTTTTTACCTGTGAGCTTTCTTTGAATCAAACCCATGTCCAAACTACCCTGCTCAGAGTTACTCAGCCCCATCCACTGATCTCTATCTGTCATCTCCTCTAAGAACACCAAGGCTTTCCAGTTCTTAAGTTTATCAAATACATCAATCTTTCTTTTCCTGTAATAAACATAATCCTTTCTTGTAGCATCCCACTACTCACAGAAATCTCAGTCTATGCTCTTTGAAGCTAATCTCTTACCATCTAACTTAAGAACATCCATTCCCTTCTCACTTATGTGACCAAGCCTACAAAGCCACACCTGTGCAATAGAAGTGGAATCAATAATACAAGCAAGTAGATAAAGAGTACCTACTTTCTTACCACATGCTAATTCAAGTGCATCCGTTGTGAGAGTTCTTGTGCATCTCTCATCACCCAACCTTCCTGAAGCAATTAGCCGCATCTTCAAGACTGGGACATGCATGAACTTCTTCAACACCCATGTGTTGGCCACCTGCAATTTCAGTAACACTTCCCCTTTGCCAATAGTTTGACAAGGCTCACCAACCCCTCTATTTGGGGCTGCATGGAAAGAGGCAACAAAATCTATAAACCAAGATTCTAATTTATCCAAGAAACATCCCAGAGCATCCTGTACAACAACACCTGCAACATCTGCTTCTTCAATTCCTTCATGCTAATCTTTTACCAACCAACAATATTTATTTACCTGCTCTTTCTTTCCATAACACCGTAATTGACCATTCGTGCCTTTGAGTTCCTCCATTCTTAGTGTACTTTCTTCTATTGTTGCTATACTCCCACTCAATCAGAAACCCCTAAGAGTGACCTGTAACCAAACACAAAACCTACTCCCTGTAACCTTAGCTCTGATACCACTTGTCAGGTAATCTAGAACAACAAATATGCTCTGATACCAATTGTTAGGAACCCATGACAGCACCATTGATTACCAAGCAACTAAACATGCAGAATTAAACTAGAATCACAAGTAACTAGAATTCAAAAATAACACAGAATATGAGAGACAATACCCAATTGTATTAATACTCTTCCAGAAAAGAATTACAACCAAGAAGATGCCACAATTATTCTTCACCTTATAGAGGCTTCCCACACCTCAAGTGTACAGTAATTCACCTTCAAAAGTTCTCTCTCAATTACGGTCCCAACACACAACTCAAACACAGAGTTGGTGTTCACCTCCAACCAGTCAGTATCCACTACTGCCAGTACACAAGTGCTCCATGCACTCCACAAGTGCTCCACGCACTCCAAGTACACAATCATACTTCAAGTAGATCTCCCATGAACTTGCAACAACCTGCAACTCAAATGATCTTACTTATGGAAGGATCTACCTTGCCTTCCTCTCTTGCTCTCTGATGTGTTGCTGTCACCTTTGATCCTGCTGCCACCTATAGATCTCCTTTGACCTCACACACACACCTGTTACCATGTAAATCTCTCTACACCCTAAATAACCCTTGTCCTTGCCTCACTAAGTCCTTATGATTCTCCAAACTAGTACCCTAGTGGATCTTCTCCCTGATCTAGCACACTTGTAGACCAACCTGATCATACACACTCGGTACCCCTGTGGAACTAGGAGGAACACCCTTGCTCTCTTCACACATAGAAGGAGCTAACCTTGCTCAACTCAACTTGCACAAATTACAATACAACCCATGAGTCTATTATATAGATCCCATGAAAACAATAATTAGACACCTAATTACAATAATTAGATCCACAACTCAAGACTATAATTAGCCTTCTTCATGCAAACAACCGGTTTGTTAACGAACTGTCTATGGAACTCGCAATTCAGAACTACATAGGTGATCAACGACGGTCCCTGTCTACCTGGGGGTGACCAACATCGGCTGATCTCTGACTGTCGTCGACAGCTTCCTGTCTCCACCTGACTGATGTCGATTGGCCTGACCGACGCCGACGACTGTGACACTCAACACCCTCCTTCCCTGTTTGCATCAGTGAAGCTTTTAGCTCCACAACCTAACACTTATGTGACTGGAAAGTGAATTTCCAAATTCATATTCAACCATCTCATCTACCGTTATGGTCTCTCCTATGATATTATCTTTGATAATGGAATATCATTCAAAAATAAAGATGTCAAATCACTATATGACAAGTACAAGATTAAATAACATTTTTCCATGGCATATTACCTACAAGGTAATGTCTAGGTAGAATCATCTAGCTAAACCATTGTCAACATACTTAAGAATATTTTCAATGATGCTAGCTATGATCAACACCTCCAAATATTTTGTGACCACTATGCATATCATATGAATCATTGTACTCCAATAGAATCCACTCCATATTCACTTGTTTATGGTACTGAATCCATTCTTCCCATTAAGTTTGAGTTACCTTCATTATGAATCTCTTTTTAGCATGTCTTAGATGATGAAGAATATAGAGTAGATCACCTATAAGAGCTGGAACTAATTGATGAAAAATGCTTGGCTGCAGTTAATAACCTACAATCATACCAAAACCAACTCTATAGCCACTATAATCGATGTGTGAAACACAAAGAATTTGAACTTAGTTTACTTATTCTTAAAGAAAACCAAAATAATACCACAGTCGAGAAGAAACATAAAGGCAAGTTCAAACCTAACTAGGTAGGTTCTTTCATCATTGTTGCAAACTATGGCACTAGAGCATATAGGCTCACTACACCAAATGGGGATGAACTTGATGAGCCAATGAATATTATACACCTCAAGCATTACTTTGCTTGAGTGAACTTGTGTATTATCCATAAGGACCATTTCAGTTATACCATATAATAAACATTATTCTTTATACCATACCATTCTATCACTTTGTCATTCCAACATTCCATTCTACCATACCTTTCCTATTGATCAAGTTATTTTTCAGCCTCCCTACTCGAGCTTGTTTGACCTTGGATCCATTCCATGGGTTATAAGTCCACTTTCAACATGAATATTTAGATCATTTTAAGGAGTTTTTTCAAGTATTCCAAACAAATGCCATATCTTAGAGTAGTATGATAGTGGTTTGGCAATTGCATCCTTCATTTCTTGTTTTGTTATATACCAAGTGTGCCTGATTATAACTGTCTTTGGCCAAATCAGTGTCTCGCCATCTTGTTACTAATTATAACCACCTATGGGCAAATTAGTATCACTAACCTATGTCATTGTTTCCTATTTATAATTGCCTATAGGTAAATTAGGTCCAACACTTGTTTATTATGCCTTAAATTACCACCTTGCCATGTCTATGTTGTAATGTGCCATTATGCCAACTTTGCCTATTTTTTTTGAATTGGTTGCTACACTAGTCAAATTCCTTCATTTTAAGGCAAAAATATAGTGACTTTAGGTCCCATCCTAAGATTATATAGGCATCACTCGATTCACATTGAGGTCATGTCATTCACCCCCTTGCCATGATCTCACTATTTTGAGAGAGATTTAAGTTGCATTCTCTTTCCATTTTGTGATGTTATACCATTTGGTATCTCATCATTCTCCATGGAGTTGAGATACTTATAAAATTCCAAAAATATTTGTAAAACCATTTTTGAAAATCCAAAAACATTGACCACTTCTTTGCCTTAAGGATTTTGGGAAACCTCACCAAATCACAATAAACCACTTGTCATTTAGTTTCCCCATCCTTTTTGGCCTTTTATTTGATGCTCTCACCATTTTTCGAGTTCATTCCCATATTATTCTATCACATCCATCATGTTTTCTTCTCAACATTTTCTTCTATGCCATTTCCTAGGAGAACTATATTTGGACTAAAAATTTTGTTGGATCTTACATCCATGGAACTATGTAGGCAACATCCACTTGCCTAGTGCATCTGGAGATAACTCAACCACCCCTTTCTTTTTCTTCTATTCCCCCATGTTTTTAGATTTTTATGTTGTCTCTTAGTTCATCACCTTGTTTATGTCATGTTTTTTGTACTACCATTGTGATTAACCATTTTTTGTTTTTATTTATCTCTATTTTGTTTTTTGTTTCTTTCTTTTCTTGGTGTCAGTTGTTTGTTTGTTTTTTTGCTTTATTGTTGTGTCTTGATTTATTATATGTGTATTCATTGGGTGATTCCTTGTGAATTATTATCGAATTCATCCATATTGATATGTTAACATTGTCATCATAGTTTTTATCATTGGTGTATTATTTTCCATTGAATATTGGATCACATGTCAATCCTTATGCATATTTTAACCTAGTTATCAAGGTGTTCTATCATGATGCCTACCATCACATTTTATATCAAAAATAAGCTTGAGGAGTCTACATGGAAATGTAATAATTATATATCTCCTTGGAAATAACAACAATCTTGATCTAATTGAAATCATATCCTACATAGATTAATTAAACAATGAAATAATTTTCCTCCTTGTCAGTTTAGACAAGCATCTCCTTATTGGTAGGTTACCTAATTCATATTTATCCTCTATACTAATTTTCCATCATCTTCCATATCATGTTTGCCACTATTAGGGTACAATGCTTATAATTGTCTTTCGGTAAATCATTGTATACCATCCCACTTGCATTAGGAATGATTCTAACCACCTTTGGGTAAATAATTATGTTTCCATCCATTTTAATGTTACTGACTATAACCAGCTTTGGGCAAATCATTTTCTTTCTTCTGCCCAACTTGGGCATGTTTTCATGATGATAATGCTTAAAACCACCTTTGGGCAAACCATTATCTCTATCCACCTAACTAGGGCATGTTTTTATTTGGTAAATGATTATAATCACTTATTGGAAAATCATTATTTTACCTTTTACTAATTATAAACACCTTTGGTAGAATAATTATCTTGTTACCCTAAGCCCTTTTCAATGATTATAACCACCTTTGGGAAAATCATTACCTTTTTATCCCACTGATGTCAATGATTATAACTTCCTATGGGAAAATCATCCTATTTGTCTGCCCTAAATAGGGAAGCTCCATATGCCACTAATTATAATTTCCTTTGGGCAAATCAGTCCCTTCCATCCCCATTTAATTTGTTTGTTCTAATCATTTACTCCTTTTGAGGGACTGATTGTTGACCCCTTTACCAACCACTCCCTTGAGGGGGCACTTACAGTTCATCCATTATCATTGAAATCATAAGCATATATGAAATTTTAATTATTTGAGAAGATGTTATTGTGCTTAGAGATTACAACACATTCCAAAACAAGGGCAAACTATAGACACTTAAAACTAGCCATTAATGGCCTTTGACTAGACTTCAAACTGATTCTTACCAACCATTACAAATTAAGCCTAAGAATCACTAAATGTCCCAAATTTTCTTGTGTATCATTCATCAAAGTTCAAAATCCCATTGAGACATCCCTAATTGGGGTATCCTACTATAAGCAATAAAAAACTCTCATTGATTCATCTCTAATCATCTTGTGGCATTATAACATGCAACTTGGACTATAGACCTATTAAATGGGGAAAGTGTGCCCATGAAAATAAATCAAATACTGAAAGAGATAAATGCCTAAATAGAATTAGTTAAAATGCTAAATTTGATTAAATTTATAGTTGAATTATCCATATGAAATTAATGAAATTATTAAAAAGGAAATTCAAAAATCAAGAATATCTTATCTTTTCATGGTTACCTTTTATGAGTTTTCAAGCCTTTTTAAATATCTAAAAATATCTCACCCATGCCTATTCATTAAAAATCATGAGATTTTGACACCTTTTAACTCCATTAGGGTTAATTAACTCACTTATATTAGGTTTGAACCCATTTCATGTTTAAATTACACCTTAACTCACCTTGCATTGGGGTTAGTTTCTAAACCTATAAATACAAGCATTTACCTCTTCATATGGGGAGCTTGGATAGAGTAAAGTTATAATGCAGGTTTTATAGAAAGATTGAAAGCAAATAATGCTATAAAGCCAAAATCATAATCCAAGCCATTAGGAAAGCATAAGACATATAAAGTAAGCCACAAGCCAACCATGGTGCCAAACAGAGAATTGAATAGCCAAACTCCATCGCCAAATACTCTTTGAGCATAAGCCGAGCAAGCCACAAACTAATCACTTGGAGCTCTCAAAGAATGTAAGGGATTTGCCATTCTTTGAATTTTAGTTGTGCTTTCATATGTATTTTGTTCACTATTATCCCTCTAAGATCTAGGCTTAGATATGTTATAATGTTAGTGTGTTGATTTTGTTTTGTATAACACTTTCTCTAACCTCCTCTCTATTGTCAAATTCCTATGATCATAATAGTCATCTCATGTACAATGATTTACATTGAAGTTGAGGGTATATTCATTAATTCATGATTTTTATGATATAATTGGAGTCTATCAAGGTCATATAATTATTTATGAGTCTATATCACATGTCTCCATTGCTAAACTACTTTCAAAATGAAACCTAGGCTTTATGAATGTTCACCTACACATCTGCAGACTTGTAGGTGAATTAAACTTGTCTAAAGCCCTTAATGGAGGGTGCATTGAGATTCATACTCCTTATTTGAGTTGTTAACTTATTTATTATTTCTCTTATCATGTTTTATCATTTCTATTTATCACCGATTTATCAAAGATTTCATTTAGACCTATAGCAAACCATTTATGATAGAGACCATGTTTTCAAAGACCAAGACACTTACGGACCATAGATAAAGATCATATTTCAAGTTAAAATTAAATTAATCCTATTACATTGATAGTTACTCCATGAAATATGAGGCACTTGTAACTTTTGAAGGTGACAAACATCTCAAACAAACCAAAATACACTTGTAGTAGGGTGATATGCTCACACATTTGAGACTCCTTTCCTCTTATTGAAGACACCTCATGGGGTTGAGTTTATTAATGAAACTATAATTAAAATTATTAATTTATCCTATTAAAACACTCCACAAAACCATTCTCCTCCATTTAATTATGGTATGAAGAAACAAGGGCAAAACTAGACCCTACTTGAATGGATAAGGCATAGTGACCTACTGTCACTCTTAATAATTATTCATAAATTAGGGTCCATTAATATAAAAACTAACGACATTAAATTTAGTCTCATTATGATCCCTAATAATGGCCAAAATTTTATCTTCCAACTTTCTCTCTCTTGGTCATACCAAACATTTGATTTTTGCCTTTTTGAGCTTATGAATGTAGTGATAGAGGAAAGAGAGTGTCTAATGCATCTGTTGGAACCTAAAATTTGATCCAAATATGTAATATGACCTTTTGATTCCCAAAATACACCTACAAAATGTTTTATTATGAAAAAGACTTCGTAAGTTTGTACAAGAGAGTGAAAACTACCTCTTAAGCATTGAAAATCAATATTCTAACTTATTTCTATCTTTCTGACACATGTGGTAGTTATGCAACTACTCCAAGGACCTTGGAAAGAGTTATTGTATATATTTTCACTTTATTTATCTTTTATATATATGAAAGTTAGTAAAAATCACCTTTTTTTCATTAAACTTACCTTAAAGTCCACAAAAGAACTTTAAAAGTTTCCAAATCAACATGAAATGTTTAAACAAGGTGATTAAAGCTTTAAATTACTTTAATGGACACATAAATACCAATGACACCACTTGACCATGTTTCAACACTCCATGACATGACTAGTCTAGTATAATTCAAAGACAAACTATTACCTTCATTTCTCCAAATAAACCTTAAACAATGATAATAAGGTTTTATGAATAAATTTTGAAGACTATTAAGGCATGCCAAAGATATGAACAAACTTTACAAGACATGAAAATAAATTTTTCACCTATAGGGATTGATCTTTTGACCTTGTGGGTCAAAATTGGTCAATACAAACTATGACTAATATAAGCCTCAAAATAACTAGAATGAGATTTTAGATCCAATCAAACCAGTTATTACACAATATAATTGTATATCCACTTACATACCAATAACATCTGAAAAATTCATTTTCATAGATTACTTCTCAAATTAGGATCTTTGGCAAACTACCTATAAAAAATAATGAGGAAAGGTAGGTGAACTCTTGGCTCAATCTCAATAGAGTTTTTGTACTCAAATGTGTTGACCCTAGTAGACAATCAAAGACCAAAAGAATGAGGGAATAGTAGGTGAAATATTGGCATAACTCTAGCATTATTTTGAGATTAAATTTAATGACCCCTTAAAATAGCAATCATTGTTGTTTATATATACAATGCTAGTTCATCATGGCTATGATACACAACCATAAATTACATGCTCTTGATACCAACATTAAATTAAATAATTGATTAGAACTCAATTTTTAGTAATAAAACATTAAGAAACAATAAGATATTACCAATCTAATCATGGCATTTCATATACAACTTCTAGGATGAAAGTGGACTCAATCTTCAACACACTCCAAGATCTAACAATCAAAATATATTACTTGGTATTCTATTAACTAATTTATCAACCCAATTATAAGCAACCAACTCATTTAGGATTAATCCCAATGATTGATTTGTTGGTCCTTGCATTAGCTTTGTCCATTCCCAATTTATTATGTTTATCTCCAAGTCAGTACAACTTATTTTAAATTAAATCCTTTCTTTATTAAATGTTGATACCTAGGAAACATTAAAACAATGGATTATTCCAATCCTATAAATAAATGCATTTGGTTTTCTTGATGAACCTACCAAATCTTGCTCAATTTCAGCTTATACCTTTACTCATATCTTTGCTAATGCTCCAAACAATTCCATTTACATGCTCATTTTATCCTATGATCAGTTCACTAGATCTTCAATGTAAGTTATTTTTAACTAGCTCTATGTTCATAATGCTCAGGTCTATGCATTATAGTTGACCATTCTCCTCTACTTGTTGTCTTTGCTTCCCATTAGAAATAAGCCATCACTCACTTGTCACTTGGTGTTTACCCTGAATGTCAAATTTAGGATCATTGTATGTTGAGGTGGGATGATTGCATGTATTTTTCACTACCACTTGTCACATTTTCATCTCTTCACTAATTATTATTTACTAGGCTTCATGGCTTTGCCCATTAGGTCCCACTTTGCCACTTCATAGTTTGTCAATGTTCCCAAATATTAAATTTTTATTTACTTGTGTCATCGTTACAACCACATGGCCTCTTCTTGACATCCCAAGTTCTTCAAGTTTTCATTAGTTAATACTACTAATGTGTTAAGATTCCAAGTCAATGATTTTGATCCTCTAGGCTTCCAAGATATTGCCATGTGGTGAAATCCTAAGGCCTCAGGGGCACAAAGCTTTGCATTTTCATTCCACTCCTAGTTTACTGACTAATACCTTGATGCTTCTAAGGTTTTGATCTTTTGAGATTTGGAGCTTCCATTAATTGAAGTTATCAGGATTGTGTCATGTGGTGTGATCTCAGTACTCAAGGTCATTAAAACAACTTAGTCACTTTTTGCAAAGGATCTAATTATAGATATCTCTTAGTTGACTAGATTTAAACATATGGGTGAAGATTAATGGCTTCAAGAGATCTCAATTTTCAAATTGCATTATGAATTGTTAAAGGATTGAGCTACCAAAACTAAAATAAACATAAACTTGGGAAATGGTTAACATGTTAGTGAAAAAAATCCAAGAATCCATCTAAGTAATATGAGGTCGACCCAAGAATATAATGACTCAAACTTAATTATGAGAAGTGAAAAATTGATTTCAATCCAACTAATGAAATCTATAAAACTTTAATAAAGCTTAACTTTGACAAAGAATAAACCAAATAAGCATAAATCTAAGTAAAATAAAATAAATTAATAGTTAAATGAATATTTTGAATCAATTAATATGATGATTTAAATCAAAATTTAAATTGACTATGGGTGAATAAAGATCATGATACAATCGAAAAGCTCAATTATGAAGCATAAGACCAAATCACTTATAAAACTTCAAAGGTCAAATCTTGTTGCTTGAAATATTGACAAAGAGGGTTTAGTTACTCGTGAATAAATGATCAAGTAAGGCTTATGTCAAAGTTATAAATAAGTTTGGATCATAAGTTTGGAGACTATAAATGGAAAACTCTCTACCATTTGAGTGGCATTCATAACTAAATGCATACTAGTATGCAAGAACATAAAAGGAAAATACATATTCTAAAGTAAGAGGGTCCCCTTATGAGATTTTGAGTCATGGGGTGTGTTAGACCCAAAAAATGGAGACTTCCATAGGGATAATGTTATTCAACATTTATAACCTAAAGTGTAAATCATCAAACTCAACAAACATAAAACCAAAAACCAATCCTTTATAAAAATACAAAAAATGAAAGCATTAAAGTTTTCCTCAATATGTGACATACTAGTTTTTAGATATGCCTAAGACCATTAGTGTGTGTTTGATATTGATTTATTATTTTATCTCTTAAATTCACATAAAGAAATTTAAATGTGTTTAAATCAATTAGAATTTTTGAGAGGAATAATTTTGGATGTTTGGCTTGAGGGGAATGGCATGGGAATTTATTTGCTAACAACCAAGCATTTATAGCCCTGATAGAGATACCTCTGATCCCACTCATGCTTTTCTCCATTGCTAACCAGGTTGGAAAGCCTTTGATGAAGATTACCTGAATCACCCTTTCAAGGAAATAATTTTATTTTACATTTTTTTCAACTTCCTTTCACTTTATTTCTTTCAAAAATATTTTATTGTTTAGTCCATTGAGGGTTTTATACACCCTTAACTTATAGTACATCTAAGGATATGTGTGTCTAACCTGTAGCTTACATACTTTCATATTATCTTATTACATTTCTCAATGCTCTTAGTATGGTCAATTTGTATAATAAATAAGGCTAATTAGATTATATGTAGGAGGTAATGGTTAGTCTTTATCATCATATTATGAATTATGTTCTTATTGAATTATTGTGAAGGTTGCCCCCTCAAAGTGGCTCAGTCATAATATTCAAGTATTCTACTCTTTTGCCAATTGTTATTATGGATATGTTTATTATCTTATTAATTCTATGATATATAATTCTATTACAAGTGGTATCAAATCTTTGATTTTTGCAAGTTTCTATGATGTAGTTTTTTTAGATCTAGCATCCTGAGCATTATAAGGTTGAAAAAACATAACTTGTGATCCGATATGAATTGAATTTTTGTCACCATAGTTTTTTTTGTGATTTTATTTTTAAAAAAAGAAAAAAAATACCAATATAAAAACTTTAGAATTTTTTTACCTTATTAAAATTAGCAGTCATTGGATTCATCTCTATGAGATGATCACAAAGATATATTCTACTGGTACACTTTTTTGGGCCAAAAATTTTCACCCTTGTACACATTAGTAGTTTTTGGATTCATCTTGGTGATGTGATAGCAATGTTATCATTTTATGATACATTTTTTTAGAGTCAAAATCCTCCTAGTGTTTGTGCATGGTGGGGCCTAACACTCTTGGTCATGGGAAAGGGCAAGAAATTCCTAAAACTCCTCACAAAGATGGCATGGATTCAATAACTTCTAATCTACGTATTTCAAAGGTAGTTTAATAAATTAAGTTAGATTTGCATGGCATGGTGAAAAAAGATGATCTTGATGCAGTTAAAGGGGACTGACCTCATAGGGATGAGAGGGGACATGAATGGCTTGAGGGATCAACTTATTAATTGCAAAATAACCCTCCAACACCCTAGTTTGGTTCTCCTCATCCAACCAATCACACCACTAACCATAGTATGAATTTGTTGCTTCCAAAAGTTGACATGTGAAAGTTTGATGGTAATGATACACTCACATGGATTACTCAAATTGAAAATTTATTTTATCTACATTAGACTCCATATTCACAAAAGGTGGTCATGGCCTATTTGTATCTAGAACCTGAGCAGTTCATTTAGTATCATTGGTTAAGTGCTCAAAAACAAATGGTGTCCCAATTTTATGGTATATATTTTCTAAGGAGTTACAGCTTCAATATCACAACAGTATCTCTAAAAACTAATTTATACAACTACCCAAGTTGTGCCAAACCAATATTGTAAAGGATTACATTCATCAATATTAGAACCTCTCCTTATATGTGGTAGACATCAGTAAGGAAATCTGATTGACCTATTTTTAGGTAGCCTCAAATATAACATCTAATTATAGGTTTGAATTTTACATCCCATTAATGTATCTAAAGCCATACCAAAGGCAAGCCTAGCTGAGGAAAAAGAGTTGATCAAACTAAGACATTTCACTAATGTTCATAAACGCACCTTCCAAACACCATCTTTTCCATAGCCTTAAAAAAAAGCATGCAAAAAGTTTGTGTTTTGGCTATGATATCAAATGGATCAAAGGGCATCAATGTGATGAAAAGAATTTGTTTTATATTGAAGGTGCCAATGAGGACTAAGAAGATGATGAAGATTCAGGGGTAGGTTTAGAAGAACTCAAGAATGAATCTAAAGATTCTCAACTTACTATTTATTATCATGCACTTTCAGGCATTAGGACTCTTTAAACTCTTAAGGTGGTGGGATACATAAAGAAACAAAAGGTGACTATGTTAATTCACTCTAAGATTACACATAACTTCATAAATAGTAAGTTGGCTACTCATTTGAACTATTTCATTTTCTCAACTCTAGAATTTTAGGTCATGATCGTATATGGTGGTACCATAAACTATAATATAAAATTCCATAGAATTAAGCTTGATATGGGAGACTAATTTTAATATTCCCCTATGTTTATTTTTCATATAAGAGGAGATGACATTATTTTGGGTGTAGTGGCTCACCACTTTGGGCACTATTGAAATGAATTTATAGGAACTATTTATGAGGTTCCATTTAAAAGGTATAATATTTGAACTACATGTATTATGATATAAATATACACAAATGGTTAGTTCTCATAAGATGACAAAAGATTCTTAGAAAAGGTGTTAAGATATTTGTGGCAAGATTATTTCCCATAGAGGTTCAACCAACCAAGGAGTCTACACATCTTGATTTACAAAGGGTGTTGGATGACCATATTATTATTTTTGGTGACATGCCAAATGGACTTCCTCAAAACCATGTGCATCATGCCATTAGGATCATTTTGGGAAGTACACCACCCAACACTAGACCCTATAAGTATACATATGCCCAAAAGAGTGAAATTGAAAAGATAGTATAGGAAATGTTATAGGTAGGAATCATCTAACATAATCAAAGTGAATATTCCCCCCTATGTTCATGGTGTGGAAGAAGGATGACAAGTGGAGGATATGCCTAGACTACAAAAAACTCATAAATTACACCATCAAATATAAGTTTCCTATTAAATTAGTTGATGATTTACTAGATGAATTGCATGGTGTTATCTATTTTACCAAGTTAGACCTAGTATCTAGGTATCATCATATTCAAATCTTAAATGAGTACATACTTTAATAGCTTTCAAAACTCATGAAGGCCATTATGAATTTATGGTCATAACTTTTGGCCTCAAAAATTCACCATATACATTTTAGAGCTTGATGAATACAATTTTTAGGCCATTTTGAGAAAGTTTGTATTGGTTCTTTTTGATGATATCCTCATCTTTAGTAAAAATTGGGATAACCATTTGAATCATGTGAAACAGGTACTTTCAGTTCTATAATAGCATTAGATTTATGCCAAACTTTCCAAATGTAATTTTTGTGTCCAAGAGGTGGAGTAATTGGGTCATATTGTTTCACATGAAGGAGTGAAATTCAATCCTAAAAAACCTAAGAAATGATGGAGTGGTAGGTTCCCAAGACCCTCAAAAACTTATTGTCACTCAATTTTGCACCCTTGGAGAGGTAGTTCAAGCCTAATCCAATTGAGTGAAATAATGGGATTACCCCTAGACCAATGGGTTGCCTATAGTGTAGGTAAACCTCTAGATTAAAGGGAAATATCCCTTGATATATCTATTTAAGCTCATCACTTATGCTACTAACTTGTTGGGATGAAAAAGGAGAGAGAAAAAATGAAAGAAAACTAACCTAATGAGGTGATGCACCAAATATGAACTAATCATTACCAACCAATTTCAATTACATTTCAAATAAAATCTTAACTTGCACATGACACTAATCCAAATTTGCCTCTCTGCATTAGTATTTCTCAGGGAGGTTTGTGAAGTAAGCTTTATCTAGGAGGACTAGTCAAGAGGTCATAGCATGACACTAGTAAAGATACAACTCACTAAACTCATACACACTTCGTTTGAACAATTCAAGAGACCTGTAAAATGACTTTAAAAATTGAATATGAATGTTAACAAGGACAACATGCCAAACAAGTAAATCTATCACTTAACAAGAGCAACTAGTTTAATATGCATATTTAAAAAATCCATGGACAAGGTAAAACTAGGTTATTATTCATTTATCAAATGTTGTAAATGGGTAGGGCTTATCCATACCTAGGTGGAGGATAAAAACTTATCTAATTAAGGATCCATATATAGCACAACTGAGAGAGAAGAAGAGAAGAACATAGGAGCGAGAGAAATGACATTTATCTCATGAGTTAAAAATAAAAGAGGAGTTATGAAACTACCTCAAGAGGTAAAAAATGCCATGTGTAACTCATTTTAAGTTTTTCCCTTTCTCTGAGTGGCATAGGAGTTATAATGCTTGCTTGACACCTTGACTAACTCTCCAAAATTTCCTTTTACATTGGCATTTTGAAGGACAAGTGGCCTTATTGATGGTCAAATAAGGTTCTCTTAAAACTTTATTCTACTATTGACACCTCTCAATTGATCCCTTCAAGTTCTCTTTGACACATCACTTCATTCTCTTGCTAGGTGTCTTAGAGGACTCTTCATCTCCATAGGCAAGCTTGCATACAAGTGTCAAAACTTGAATTCTTCTTCTTCATCTCATTCTATCTTCATGGATGGCCTATTCACACCATACTAGACTTGCAACAATCCATTTGGAAGTCTCAAACTAGATTCAATAATGTGTTCTCTACCAAAATATCCAATTAGGCTTCATTTCTTGTAGCCCTAAAATCATGTAAAATCCTTGTGTGGAGAAAATTATGGATGATACTAAAAGTATGAAGGCATATTCTAGGACCCAATATGGTTTTATAGCTTCATGTTCAATTTCATGTTCTGAGAGTGGATGAAAGTCTATTTTTTTGTTGCTTCTCTCTCATAACTAGGTCTCAATTAGGCCTCCCTACCTAGAGATTAAAAATTGACTCTACAGGCTTCCCACACTTGTCAATGTTGAAGTTTTGAAACCTTGTACAGACCTTCCAAATAGATAAAAATAATCCTTTTTGGCCTATTCCATACAATATTTTATAAACCAGTGACATGAGGTGATTCTCATGGGAGTATTAGACATTATTCAATTCATTTTAGAGTTTATCCAATCTATTTGGAGGCATATAAATCCATTTCTCTCTCATCAGGTCATTTTGGCTCTCCTAAGCAACCTAAAAGTTCCTCAAGGTCTTAAAGATTGTTCATAAAGGAGAGTACATAGATTGAAAAAAAATACCATGAATCATTAGTGCACAAGGGTGCCTCCTCATGCCTAAAATATTGAGCCACCATGTTTTTTTTCATGTGAGATATGAGCAAAATTTGATAGCCTCATGAGTTGGTAGGTTGTGCTAGTGAGGTCTAGGAGAGTTGGGGCATGAAAGTGTAAATTTTTAGTTTGAATATGATTCTAAACACTTTCAAGAGTTCAATGAAACCTAAGTGTCTTGTACCTATGGTTTTCCAACCCTTATATGTCCATTATATCTCTTTCAATCTCATTTGCTTAGACCTAGGGTTCTTAAGCTAACCTGCATAAAATACCCTAAATACCTATACTTATTTTATTCATTGTTTGAGGTCTATAATTTCATATTATTTCTATTTATATCAATCACCATCCTCTTAGGGTCTTCAAATCTTTAAATACAAATCCAACTTACTACTTCTTAAGATTACCATGTAGGTATGTCTATGCAATTAGGCCTATGCATGACTAAATAGGGTTTGAATGTGATCTACTCTTTGTTGTTTGAGTCTAAATGTATAATGTAACAATTTCATCACCATAAAATCATCTTCAACTACCTCATTCTCCATTAGTCCTCCTACAATATTTTCAACCTCTCAAACAAATACTTTATATGAGCAAGCATACCTATGTATGCAATTAGTTGAGTAGGTAGAGTTTGAATGTTTGTCTCATTTACTTCTCCTTTTGGGTAATTTATAGAGTTTTTTGAGGCTCTTTTATTACCATGAAACTCTTATCTAATGGTTTATTTTCCTAAACCTCTTGCTTGCTTCAAGCAAAGTCCATAATGAAGCAAATAACCCTGTTAGCCCATGACTGTGTATGTAGGGTTTGAATGTTTGTCTCATTTCTTGTTCCTTTCAAAACTTATTTGATCTTAAAAGGTCTCAATAACTTTAAAATAACTTGTGTTACTTCCTAATTATTTTCATATATTCTTACAACCTCTTTTAGGCTTGAAACTAGCCTTTCTTTGACTAACAGTCCTATAGGTTTGTGAACTGTGTATGCATGGTTAAGACTCTACATTGACATCCCTTAACATTTATTTTGGTCTTCAAATGGAATTATGCCTTATTTTTCACCTTGAGATAAACCTAAGTGTCCTTGATACACATTTTTCTCTTCAACTTGAGGTTTGATGCTAGATTGTTCTCTCTAGTCTGTACAGACCTATAGGTGGATGTACGTGATTATAAGAGAGTTCTGATTATGTAGTTTTGAGTTAGCCTTATTCAACTCCACCATGGCATATTATCAATGTATATAACTCATTAATATCTAATTTTCACTATCCTGAAGTATATTATCCTTTACAATCCATCTTCAAACTTTGTTGCTTTTTACCAAACTCAGGGTTGTGTAGAGATATTAGGTTTACAGACCTTTTAAACATTTTGACCACCCTATCACTTCAACACCTATTTGGTTAGTTAGTAATAAATATGTTATATTTCATTATTCTTTAATTATGTTTCAAATTATACACTAAACCTCTTCATGAACAAGTATACCTTTGTCTAAAAGGGGACCTATAGGTCACATTTTTGCCTGCACAGGCTACCAAGAGAAACAATTCTTGAGCCCTATACACTTTCCCATTATATAAACCCTTAATCAAATTTTTGGTCACTAAATTAAATATTTATTAATATTTTTCAAACATCATGTCATATAAAACTTAGCTCTATAGTTTGTACAAGCCGGTGTATGGGATTTTTGACTATATACCGAGGTTTGGTCTCTTGACCATGCTTTAGTCCTTAAAGAGGTTGGTTTGATGTCTTAAATTCTGAGGAGATTTATCCATTATATTTTTAAATTTATGTATTATATTCAACTCATGAGATAATAATTCTCACTTCTCTATAATATAACACCTTTATAAGTTTCCTATGCAAGAAACCTTCAAACATAGTCCCAAAGTAAGGAACACTATGAATTGTTTAGAAAAAATGGTGTTTGTAATTCATGGAGGTTGGTTTAAGTTTAAATTTCATTTAAGGGAATAAAAATATTAATAAATACCTTCATTTCACCTTTCCAAACATTTTCAAACCTGGAGCAAATAAAGGCCATGACAAATAATTTGTAGACTGTGTAAGAGAATAACATTCCTTACCAAAGGACCTCCCACACATGCCAACATGGTGAATGAAGTTGTATGATAAATTTATAGACCTATAATAACTCATTAAATTTTTTTTATTTTATCTAAAAATTTCACACCTGCACTGGAGTTACATAAAACTTAGCCTTTGGGGATTTCAGTCTTCAAAAAGTAGTCTAGCTCCTTAGCGATTGTTCATAAATATAAGGATATAAATTTAATGAATAATAACACAAATTATAATCCCATATGGGTACAAATATTTGGATAAAATCTTATCCCCCAACTCCACCTATAAAACATGTACCATGAAGTTGAAAATGGATTTTAGAGCTTGTGAATGGAGCGATGGAGGAGAGAGATTTTTGAAATTATTGGACTTATAACTTTTTCCCATTTTTTTATGACTTTTATAAGCTCAAGGGACACCTCTAAATTTTTTTTACCTAACAATGACTTCAAAATGTACATATAAATATCTTAACTCTTCTCTTTGGCATTGAAACTCAAGATTCTAACATTTTTATGAATTTCTAACAAATATGGTAGTTTTATAACTGCTCTTATTGAAATTTGTTAGTGATGTAATTGAGGTATCATGGTGAGTGGATTAATTTATTTTATATAATAATTAACAATGAAAAAGTGCGTCATGTGTTTGTCTTAGTGTGCTTAAAGGAGGTTTGGTTGATCTTCAATTTTGGCATGATTATAGATGTTCAGGGATGAGTATGGTGATTGGATCATGTGAAAGAGGCCCCTAAGATGTTATATATTCTTTGGTAGCTTGTGTTCATAAGTGTAATTCATCTGGTAGTCCATAGTTTTCATCTACATAGTTTGGGTCTAGTGGTAGAAAATCTAAGTAGGTAGTTTGTTGATGTCACCATTGCCATGTGTGGATGAGTCAGGGGGAGTTAGTCATATGGTTGTGATCACATTTTTACCTAGTTTCTATGAGATAAATATTATTTCATGCACCTAATCATATACAAATAAATGTGGGTGTAAATTTGGGCTTCTAAGTATTTTGACAATGTTTTCCCACACTTAGCCAAATTTGTGAAGTGACAAGAAGAGTCGAGTAAGCATTTTTATGGTGGCATATCTCACATGTGTAGATGTTTTAGGAGAAGGTGATCATATTGGTTTGTTAATATGTGTTCATAGTTTATATGTGATAAATTTGAGATCTTGTGTTCAATCACCACAAAATTTATGCAAGATCAAAGTTGGTCTCCTAGATAAATTCTAAGCATAGTTGGCTATGTGACAGAATATTTTGAGAAGGATTTTTAATGGAATTATATCTCGCATGCACAAAGGTTTCAAGATCAGTTTGATATATATTTGTATTCCTCTTTTAAATTAGAAAATATGATTCAATTTATTGGACATGAGATTGATCGAGTCAAAAGTTATGACTATGCAAAGTTAGCCTTTTAGGCGTATTTCAACGGTTTCCATAGTCATTTTGCACAAGTTAAAATTCTAGTAAGATCAACAGAGTGAATTTGCTCCAAGATGTTAATAAATAGTGAGATGAGGATAGGTATAAATTTTTTAATTAATAATAAAAGTTAAAAGATAAGGATCCAATGGTGAGCGGGTGTTCATACAAATTGATCAAATGGTGCACGTTGCTAGTTGAAGATCTAGTTGATCTGCAGAGATCAACAGAGCATGTTGACTCAAAGTTTCTAGAGTGCACGAGATGAGGTCAAAGTGATAGATGTATAAATTTTGGCTTTGGAAATATATGTGTTAAATTTTATATAAGATAAATGGTTTGAGATTGATCTAAATCTGAGAGGACACAAGATGTGAGCATGATGTTCAAAGTTTAACTGTGACCATTTACATTTGAATATTTAAATTTGCAAAGGAAGAACTAGTGTCTAGTTTTTTGGATATAACTTTTGATATAGGATGAATTTTCTCATGTTTTAAAAATAAAAGTGGTAGAAGACTCCAAGGTACATCTAAAAATATAGATTTGAAGATTTAAAAGTGTGTATAGACATAGTTATGGTTCTCCAAAGATGATTGTGTTTAACTATGTTTTGCAAGTGACTTGAGAAGGATGTATGATCTTGTGTTAATGCTATTTTGATATCTCATGAAGAATTATCTATTTTTTATTGTTTTATGCTCCATGAAGATGCTCTATGTGCATTTTAAAGGTTTTAAAAATCATATATGGCATGAATTAAGGTTAATAAGTTTATTGTGTGTTTGTTCATAATGTTCCTGTGCACCAGAATAGTGTTTTGGTTATTTGAACATATGTAAAAGTGAGGAAAGATGACAATGATCATTTGAAGATGTCAAAGGGGACATAAGGATTTTACCCATGTATTTGAAATTGTTCATGTGTTCTTGTTTTAATCAATGAAGTGTTAAATGGGTGAATAGGTGTCCATGAGACCTATAAGAGCTACAAGGGCCTTGTTAAAAGGTGTATATACTTAAGAGTGACATATATGTGCTATTTCCAACCTATGAATATTTTTTTTGATCAATTTATTCATATTATATATGTTTTAAGGGTCAATACATGCCTAATGGCTGACTAAGATGTTGATAATCATGATTGCTCTATAAATAGTGAAATCAAAGAAGTTGATTTCTAGACTTGTATGAGAGAGTGTGAATATAAATTCAAGTGAAGGTGAGAACCTTTGAAATAGAAGGTAAACATTAGTGTGGACCAATAAAGAGTGAAGATAATCAGACATGATTGTTTGAGCAAGGTACTGGAGGTGATCACATAGGCCATTGTACCTAATAAGCCTAGATGAGACATAATGGGTGAGAATGCTTAAGAGGATGTTTGAGAGGGAGTTGGGAGAGATTTGAGAGAGGATTGTGTATGTGATTTGGGGATTTAATGAGGCATATAATACCCTATGGATGATTTGATAAGAAGATCAATTTAAGGACTATTTATCTAAACTGTTAGTCATAATTCTGTTGGCAGAATAGTGCTCTTGTTATTTGAGTATGAGTGAAGGGTTGAAGAGTGGGGATAGTTGGGATATGTAATGTGTCCTAATTTTTTTTTGTTGGTTCAAGTATGTAATGTTATTTTATCAATATGGAGTTTTTTTTTGATAGATTTGTTGATGAGAAGTGTAGAGTGGTCTAAAAGGTGTCTTTGGATGCATTGAGTGTGCATAGTTGAATAGAGTTGATATACTTTGTATCTCCATCAGATTGATAGGTAATCAATGTTGAAGATATGTGTTCATAGGTGTTGTTATGGGTGATCAACATATAATGGGGTTTTTTCCTCCTTGAAATGTGAAATTTTTTAAAAGTCTAGTTATTGTGGGTGCTCAGCTAGACAGGTGTATTAGCTCCTTATGAGATTGTAGTCTCACTAAAATCAAGAATGGTAGTTCCTTGATCAGTAGCTTGTTGGTCTAAATTAGATCTTATTATTATAAGATATTATTCTAATTTTAGGTTCTAGTGGGTTTTATTCCCTAAGAGGGTCTTCCACGTATGTCATGTGTTATGTGATTGATCTTGCATTGTCTCTCTTGCTCATTGCTATAAATGATATGTATACTTCATGAATACTTGTGGTAACTGATTAAGTGTTTATAAAGATTAGAATTGAAGTTAGATTATTTGGACTCATTGATTCACCCCCCTCACAGTTATTGTACCTCTAACAACTCCAAGGTCCTTTAAAGGTGTATTTTATAGATTCCCCATTTGGGGAGCTTTGACATACATTGGATTTAGCCAAAAATCACCTTTTTCCTCATTTTCACTACCTTAAAGTTAATAAATGAATCACTTTAAAACATCATAAAATGTTATGACAAAGGTATTAAAATATAAAATTTCTTTGAGAAACTCCTAACAACCTAGGACATCACTTGACCAATACTTATCTCTCCATGACATGTCTAGACCACTATATGACCAAAATAAGACATTACCTTAACTTCTCCAAACTTAAAAAAGAAGATTATGGATACACTACACAATAATTTGCAAAAACTCAACATTTTGGGTTCTTCTATGTAACCCATATTTAGGAGATAAATGTTTTATTTCCACAAAGAGATGCTACAATATAAATAAGATCTTAAAAAATGCTTGGTTTTTCATATTCTTTCCCCTTAAATTATTATTTTTTCATTAATTGTATTAGGGGTTTCCATGAATTACTTAAATTAAACCCATCATCTTTATTTAAATTTTGAGGATTCTTTTTTATTTCAAGTGCTTCCCTTACTCTACATTCTTTCCAGTGATCTACCTTTGCAATTAGCTTTGTATCTTCAACACATATGTGATGCTTAAAATTAAATAAGTGCTCTACCAATGCTGATTTCTCGATTCATTCATGCAAAATGTCTTTGTTGTTTTCTTTTAGTCATATTTGTATCGACCTTTCTGTCTCTCCAATATATTACTTACTACATGAACATGGAATGGAGTAGACACCTCCATATAATTTTAGATCATGTGGGTCCTTCATTCTATCAAGGATACCTCGTAGAGTTTCAAGAGGAGTGAATATAACCTTGATGTCCTTTTTTACTAAAGTTCTTGAAATTTTATCCATGAAACCTTGTATGTAAGGTCGTTTGACCATGTGATTTATTTGATTATCCTTATTTCCTTCATTATTTTTCTTTGCCTTCTTGAGAAATGGCCCTTTTGAATGAATTTTACATTTGTTTGTTCCCATATCCATTAGCTTGAAATACTTTTGTTAAATGCTCTAATTCCTAATCTAGATGGTCTCTGTCTGACACCCTCATAGCTCTTATTTCCAAAGTATTTAATAATGCCATTTTTTGGGTGGGGTTGTGATGCAAGTTATTTCCCAAATAGAGATATGTGTGTGTTTTATTCCTATATACCTGATGTGATAAGGACCCATTGATTCTTCTAGCCATAGCACATCCAAGAATGGAAGACCTATTTCTTCCTCCACCTCCATTGTAAATTGGATATGTTTTAATCTACTATTAATATAGTGAAGAAAATGATCTAGATTTTATCTACCATATGGCTAGCATACATTAGTATCATCAACAAATCTAACCCACCACTACGGTTTCTATAGGAAAGAATGAAGGGCCTCTTTTTCAAAATTCTCCATATACATGTTAGCTACTACCGAGGATAGTGGAGATCTCATGGCCACACCTTTCACTTGCTCAAAGTATTTTCCTCTAAATGTAAAAAATGTAGATTCAATTCAAAATTGAACCAATGTTTTAATTTCTTTTGTGGTGCTTCTCCTAACTATTTAAACAGCTTCTACTATTGAAATTATTATAAATAATTATACCACATCAAATCTTACTAGGGTATATTTGTCTGTTACCTTCTCTTCTTTGATATTTGTTATAAATTGATCTGAATCTTTTACAAAGGAGTTTGTATTTCCCACCAAGTTTTTTTATTTTTTTGGCTAAAAAGGAAGCTAAATTATAAGTTGGTGAACCTCTCATATTGACTATTGGCCTCAGTGGGTTCCCTTGTTTATGTATTTTTGGAGCTCCATATATCTGGGGGACAATGAGAGCATTGAGCATGATTTTATTCTTTATAGTATCTATGAAAGAAGAGTTTTTATTTTCTTTTTTACCTCCCTCATCACTTTTTCCATGTTATTTTTATGAATTCCTTTATAACTATCGCTATCATTAAGATGCTCCTGCATTTTTTTGTTGTAGTCATCTTTGTTTAAAATGATAATTATGTTTCCTTTGTTCTCCAAACTTAGCTTAAACAATGTTAATAAGGTTTATGAAGACTTTTAGGGACCATATAAGACATGACAAGACCATAAGACAAGTTTTTGACAACCCTATGAATTTTTAACGTAGAAGGGGTAACCAATTTTGAATTGAGGTCAATAAATTGGTGATTCATGGCGGTAGCATGCTTGCAATGCTAAATGGACTAGTAACCTTATCCTTCCATTGGCAAATGGGTCACTTGCACTCAATTTTAAACTTGACCAGACCTTGATCATGATACAACAAACTGATTAAACCTTTAAAACACACCAAACAAAGACAACAAGTCACACATATGTGTTATTAAGCACTTAGGGAACACAACACAACATAAGCAAACTAAATACATAAAACTAACCTAAAAATAAATTATTCCTCCTAGATGAAAGGGGAAGCTTGTATAATATGTTGATTCATGATATGAAGGATGACATGAAACAAGTTATTTTTTAAGCCTTGCTCTTAATGTATTCATCTCCTTCATGTTTTTTAATATTCTTGGCATGATCTCAAATGAAGCAATGGTAGTTTAAAACCAATCACCTATGAAGGTGAATTTATTTTGTGGCTTATGCTCTTTCTCATACTCTTTCTTGATGTTTGTGTTTGTTTCAATCATGACCACCTCTTTACTTATAGGAGTAGCCTCAATCATGGTACTTTAGGGGTATTCATATTATCTTTCAAGAAGAAAGGCATCTTCAAGAACATCTTAAACTGATTAGTAGGAGGTGTAGACCCTTGAAGAGCCTCAAACTCATCACAAATATCCTTGAACTTCTATCACAAATCATCTTGTTCTATGGAGTTAGTAGCAACTTTGTATTTTATTGATTTTTCAAAGTCAATATATTGATCATGTTCATGAGACTTAACAAACTCAGTCACTATGATGTTCCTCTCAAAATATTCCTCTTCCATGTCTTGATTAACCTCTTCATTGGTAGCTTCAAACTAATCTAAATCATCTATTTCTTTAATCAAGAAGATTGATTTGTGTTTGTCTTCACTAAGGGGGGTATCAATAGCGAAATACTCATACTAGAAACTTTAGTTATCTTCTTCATCAGCTAAAACTATAGTTTCATTCTCTTCACTTATCTCCCATAGGACATATTTCTCTTTAAGAAGGGATGTGGTGGGAGGGTGATGAATAGGTTCATGGGTTGGAGAGGGAGTATGAGGTATGGCGGATGGATCATGAATGGGCTTGGGGATGAATGGATATTTTTTAAGGAATTATCGAAGGGAAAGCATGTTAATTAGGTTATAGACATTTCATTTTCTTCAATAAGCACCTCATATTTCTCATGTCCTTCTTGAGACTTCTCAGTAGTTGCAACCTTATCTCTAACTTTCTCTACTAATGCCTCTTTTTTACACTGAAAATATTATTAGATAGACCTCCAAGATGGAACATATTGATACTCTCAAGGAAGGGGGAAAGGGGCTAGAGTAAGCACAATTTTTTCTTCCTTGACATCAATTTATTGGTCTTGGCTTTCTTCCTCTTGCTTTCCCCAAGACTTCACTACTTGGTTCCAAGTTAGAATTTTGAAGCTAGTAGGCTCATTTGAGGATTGTATTGGCTCTCTTGGAGGATCCTCTTGAGGATAGTGAATGGTTTCATGAGGATAAAGAGCATAATAAAAATAATATGAAACATAAGAGGACTCTTGAGGAGGGGAGGGAGAAAATTTCATAGGTTCAGATTCTTCCACAAGAGTTGGCATGGTATAATTAGGAATCATAGTCTAAGAAAGCCTTTAATATGATGAGATATTGATTTATTTAGGAGGGATAGGTATAGATTAAGTAAGAATTAGATTTAAAGGAGGAGGAATAGGAATAGTAGGTGATGGTTGAGGTTGCTTGGAGTGGGTCACTTAATTATACCACTTGTCTAATTTATATATCCACCATTTGATAAAAATTCCCATTTCATACAACTCATCATTGATACATTATTGGGTTTCCTCTTCAACTAAATTCCACTTACCCATAAATAATTGAAATGACTCCATCATCCTCTATATGAGATGAAAAGGGATCACATCAAGTTTTTTAACCCATGTTCTCATCACCTCTTCTAATTTTGTCATATTTGGCTTAAGTACCAACAAGGATATGGTAGGGGAAAAATAATTTGATGATGGAATTGAAGTAGGAAAGGAATATTTTGACTTTTTTAATTCATGGTAAGGCTACTGAGGTATATAGTTGGAATCATATGATTAGAATGTATGACAACCATAGGACTAATATGACTTATGACAAGGTTGATAGGAATCAAAGTGAGGTTTTTATGGATCATAGTGATATAAGGAGTTATGTTAAGGATTATAGGAAGGTAAAAAATCAAATTTATCTTCATACCCATCCATCCCAACTTCATGAGTCAAAATAAAATAAAAGATATTATCAAATATTTTTCACAATAAATACTTGGGCTACTAAAACCAATTGATTGAATTCAGAGTCAACATTGATGTTTGTTGAATGCATCTAAAGCATGATAAGTAGAAGAACACACTAAAAATTGTTCTATGACTTTGGACCTTAGTCCCACCAGGCATGCTAAAACTATTATCACTAAATTTTG
Source organism: Torreya grandis (assembly GCA_037957365.1). NCBI lineage: Eukaryota > Viridiplantae > Streptophyta > Pinopsida > Cupressales > Taxaceae > Torreya > Torreya grandis. The sequence goes on along the minus strand of JARHVA010002088.1, from coordinate 2,106,448 downwards.
CATGCTTTGAGAGGTAGTTCAATCCTACTCCAATTGAGTGAAATAATGGGATTACCCCTATACATGTGGGTTGCCTATATTTGGGGTAAACCTCTAGATTTAAGGGCTAGCTCCCTTGATATATCTATTTAAGCTCATCACCTATGTTAATAACTTGTTACGATGAAAAGGGAGAGAGAAAACATGCAATAAACCTAACCTAATGAGTTGATGCACCAAATATGAATTGATCACTACTAACTAACTATAATTTCACTTCAAAAAAAATCCTAACCTATACATGACACTAATCCAAATATACCTCTCTACATTTGTATTTCTCATGGAGGTTTGTGAAGTAATCTTTAGCTAAGAGGACTAGTCAAGAGGTCATAACATGACACTAGTAAAGAGACAACTCACTAAACTCATACACACTTCATTTGAACACTTCAAGAGAGTTTTAAAAATTCTTTCAAAACTAAATATGAATCCTAACAAGGACAACATGCCAAGGAATTAAATATATAACTTAGTAAGATTAACTAGTCTAACATACACATTAAAACAGTCCATGGAAAAGATAAAACTAGGCTGTTCTTCATTAATCAAAGGCTACAAATGGGCAGGTCTTCTCCATACCTAGGTGGAGGATACAAACTTAGCCAATTAAGGCTCCATATATAGCATAAGTGAGAGAGAAGATGAGACGAGCATATGAGGGAGATATGAAAAGTGTATCATGAGTTAAAAACAATATAAGAGATATTAAATTGCCTTAATAGGTCTAAAATGTCATGTGTAACTCATTTTAACCTACTCCCTTACTCTAAGTGGCATATTAGTTAGAATGCTTGCTTGACACCTTGACTAGCTCTCTAAAACTTCCCTTTGCCTTGGCATGTTGAAGGACAAGTGGTCTTATTTATGGTTATATCAAGTTCTCTTACACCTTGTCTCTATTATTGACACCTCTTAATTTATCCCTTTAGGTTATCTTTAACACATCACTTCATTCTCTTGCTAAGTGTCTTAAAGGACTCTTCATCTGCTTAGGTCAATCTTGCATACAAGTGTCAAAAATTGAATTATTCTTCTTCAAATCATCTTATCTTCATGTATGGACTATTCATACCATACTCGACCTTAAAAAATCCATTTGAAAGTCTCAAAATAGCTTTGATAACTTTTTCTCTACCAAAATCTCCAATTAGACCTCATTCCTTGTAGCCCTAAAATCATGCAAACATCCTTTTGTGAAGAAAATTAAAAATGGTAATAAAAATATGAAGGAATATTATATGACTTAGTATGTCCTTACAGATTCACATTCAATTTCATGTCCTGAGACTGAATGGAAGTCCATTTTTCTATTGCTTCTCTCTCCTAACTAGGTCTCAATTAGGCTTCCTTGCCTAGAGACTAAAAATTGACTCTAAATTCTTCCCACACATTAAAACTATAAAATAAATGTGTTATTAAATTATATGACCTCCTCCCCACTCTCCATGTCAATTTTAAAGTTTTGACACCTTGTATGGACCTTCCAAATAGCAAAAAATAGTCCTCATTGGCCTATTCAGACAGTTCTATATAGTCTTGTGCAAACTAGTGACATGGGGTGATGATCATGGGAATATTAGAAATGAATCAAGTCATTTAATAGTTTATCCAATCCATTTTGAGGCATATAAATCCATTTATCTTTCATTGGGTTATTTTGGCTCTCGTAGGCAACCTGAAAGTGCCTCAAAGTCTTATGGATTGTTCATAAAGGAGAGGACTTAAATGGAAAAAAAATACCATGAATAATTATTTTACAAATATTATTACTCATGTCTAAAATATTTATCCACCATGTAACTTTTCATGTGAAATATGAGCAAATTTGATAGCCTCACGAGTTGGTAGGCTATGTTGTGAGGTCTAGGAGAGTTGGGGCTTGAAAGTGCAAATTCTAAGTTTGAATATGCTTATTAACAATTTAAATAGGTTAATTAAAACCTCATTGACTTTTAAATATGTTTTAACAACCCTTATATCTCCATTATATCTCCTACAATCTCATTTTCTTAGACCCAGGGTTCCCAAGCTAACCTACATAAAATACCCTAATTGCCTATACTTAATTATTTTATTCATTATTAGAGGTTTATAAATTCATATTATGTATTTTTATACCCCTCAACATCCTCTCAAGGTATTTAAATATTTTAATCCAACTCCAACTTACTACTTCTTAGGAGTGCCCTATAGGTCTACCTATGCAATTAGGCTTGTGTATGGCTGAACAAGGTTTGACTATGATCTAATCTTTGTTGCTTGAGTATAAAGGTCTGATGGAAAAATTTAATCAACATAAAATCATATTCAAATACCTTATTATCCTTTAATTCTTGTACAGTCTTTTCAACCTCTCAAACAATAAATACTTTTTATGAGCAAATAGACCTGTGTATGTAATTAGCTGAGTAGGTAGAGTTTGAATGTTTGTCTCATTTTGTGTTCCTTTCAAGTGAGTCAGATAATTTTATGAGGTTTTTTTTATCACCATTATACTCTTATCTAATGTTTTATCTTCCTCAACCTCTTTCTTGCTTCAATCAAAGTCCATTATGAAGCAAATAGACATGTTGGCCCATGACTGTGTATGCATGGTTTGAATGTTTATCTCATTTATTGTTCCTTTCAGGACTTCTTTGATCTCAAAAGGTCTCAATAAATTTAAACTCACTTGTGTTTCTTCCTAATTATTTTCATGTATTATTCCAACCTCTTTTAGTCTTGAAACTAGACTTTCTTTGAATAACAATATTGTAGGTTTGTGAACTATGTATGCATAGTTAGGACTCTGCATTGACATCCCTTAACATTTATTTTGGTCTTAAAATGACATTATGAATTTTTTTTCACCTCGATATAAAATTTAGTGTCCTTGATATACATTTTTCTCTTCAACTTGAGGTCTGATGCTAGATTGGTCTTTCTAGTTCGTATAGACTTGTAGGTGGTTATAGGTGACTATAAGAGAGTTTTGAGTTAGCCTTCTTCAAATTGACCATGAAATATTATAAATTTATATACCTCATTAAATTCTCATTCTCACTATCCTCAAGTCTATTATCCTTTTCAATCCATCTTCAAACTTTGTTGCTTTTTACCAAACTCAGGGCTGTGTAGAGATATTAGGTTTATAGACCTTTTGAACATTTTGACCACCCTATCACTTCAACCCCTGATTGGATAGTCACTCATAAAGATGTTCTCTTTAATTATTCTTGAATTATGTTTCAAATTATACATTTAACCTCTTCATGAATAAGTATACCTATGTCTAAAAGGGGACCTATAGGTTTAGGACCTGTAGGTCACCTTCTTGCATGCACAGGCTGCCAAGAAAAATAATTTTTGAGACTGATAAACTTTGAAATAATATCATCCCTTAATCAAATCCTTGGTCACTCACTTTAATATTCATGAATAATTTTCAAATGTCAGTCATCTCTAAGTTATCTCTATAGTCTGTACATGCCTATGTATGGGACTATTGACTGTATACAGACGTTTGGTCTCTTTACCATGCTTTGGTCCTTGAAGAGGCTAGATTGATGTCTTTAATTCTAAGGCAATAGACCTTTTGAACATTTTGACCACCCTATCACTTCAACCCCTAATTGGATAGTCACTCATAAATATTTTCTCTTTAATTATTCTTGAATTATGTTTCAAATTATACATTTAACCTCTTCATGAACAAGTATACCTATGTCTAAAAGGGGACCTATAGGTTTAAGACCTGTAGGTCACCTTCTTGCATGCACACGCTGCCAAGAGAAATAATTTTTGAGACTGATAAACTTTGAAATAATATCATCCCTTAATCAAATCCTTGGTCACTCACTTTAATATTCATGAATAATTTTCAAATGTCATTTCATCTCTAAGTTATCTCTATAGTCTGTGCATGCCTATGTATGGGACTATTGACTGTATACAGACGTTTGGTCTCTTTACCATGCTTTGGTCCTTGAAGAGGCTAGATTGATGTCTTTAATTATAAGGAAATTTCTCTATTGTATTATTAAATTTATTTATTTTAATCAACTCATGATATTATAACTCTCACTTCTTTTTAATATAAGACCTTTATAAATGTCTTATGCATGCAACCTTCAAACACAGTCCTAAAGTGAGGAACATTATGAATTACTTAGAGAGAATGGTGTTGGGAATTAATGGAGGTTGGTTAAAGTTTAAATTGAATTTAATGGAATATAAACATGAATAAATACCTTCATTTCACCTTTACAAACATTAAAAACCTAGAATAAATAGAGGCCATGATAAACAATTTATAGACTATGTAAGAGAATAATGTTCCTTGCCAAAGGACCTCCCACACATTCCAACATGGTGAATGAAGGTATATTATGCATTTAAATACCTTTTATAACTCATTACAATTTTTTTATGTATCCAAATAGTTCACACTTGCATTAGAATTGCACAAAACTTAGCATGTGGGGATTTTATTCTTTAAAAAGTAGTCTATCTCCTTAGATATTATTCATAAAGCTAAAGTGATAAATCCAATGAACAATGCCATAAATTTTAATCCCATAGAGGTCTAAAAATATGTCTAAAATCTTATCCTCCAACTCCACTTGTATGGCCTATACCATGCAATTGAAAATGGCCTTTAAGAGCTTATGAATGGAGTGATGGAAGAGAGTATATACACATAATATTTTCAAACTTTATCAATGTATGATGTTTTATATCTTTTAGGAACCCATTGAGTCTTGATCTCTCTAAGTGTATGCCCTAAGGGGTGCATTGGGAAGGGGGTGGGTAAACCATTAGTGCTTTGTAGGATTGTTGTCCTTTTTTTTCTACTTGTTATCTATAAATTATCTCCTAAAACCATTCCCTTAAGCCTTTCCTCGTATTTTTCACCCTCCTCTAGTCATTTACCACATTCATTAACCCTTCCCTAACCTAAACACATTTTTTCATAGTTTACATTACATAGACAACCCCATCGACCTTGTACTCTTATTGATAAAACTTATTAGGTTCTAGGTCAGCCCCTAGCTGACCCAGTCCATGACCTAGTTTATTTTTATCAGTTACGATACTAGGTTGATTGGGTTGACCTTGTTAGCCTAAAATTTTGGAAGGGGTTAGGGTTAGATATACCTATATAAACAACTCCATTTCACCATTGTTAAAGAGATATTAAGAGTTAATTATTCATTTTCACTTATTTATAATTTGTTCTTATGCCATTCTACTTGATGAGTCTTAGCTTAGGTTTTCTATTTGAAAAAGAATCTTGTCTTGTGTATAAGTCTTGGAAGCTTTAGCCTTTCTTAGTGATCCTTAAAAACCACAAAAACCTCTTACAAATCACCTTTGGCCAAGGGAGAGATTAAATCTCGATGGGTTCATCTTCAAGGTCAGTATATCTAAATTTGCTCCTCTCTTTAGTAGATAGAAGTAGCATAAGCAATGGATTTTGAATATATTACTGTCTCTATACATTAGGGTTTTACCTATACATAGATTAATTAGGATTCTCTTATGCATGTTTAATTTTATGTTTACTAACCCCAATTTTTTTGCTACAAACTTTGGTGAGCACTAGATTAGATTTACTTTACTTGTTATTAGTTTAGTGAATATGAAAACATAAGACCTAGTTATGGTTAATGTATATTTTTGCTTCATTGGAGGCTTTGGAACCCTCCCTAGTGATATTATTTTTTGTAATATACCCACTTATTAGGTTTAGTAGATCCATCTTGGTCATGAACCATAGTATCTAATGTATCCCCAATCAGAAGTGTAAGTAAGATTTATCTTCTCCAAGCTAGGATTGATTTATAGATATTTAACATTTCCCATTACATACATTTTTGTGAACCCCACATGCATCTAACTCTTACAGGTTTTATTTCACACTTTCATTTTTATCATCTTATTATTTTTCTATATTTACAATACTAAATCGAACCAATAAATATAGTTCTAACTTTCTATGCATAGGTTTAACACATAATCACATCAAAATGACTCTATTATTTTTGTGCAAGTCTTCATTAGAAATAGGTTACTAGATCAAATAGGTCAACACAGTACTCTTCTTTAGTCCCAGATAATAATATAAGGTAAAATAGGTTGACTATGTCATATTATTCTCTCTGCTAGTATCTAGATTAACAAATTAGGTCAAATAGGTTGACTTAGACATCTTATTCTCCTACAGGGTTTTGTAGAATTGGGTCAAACCAGTTGACTTAGTTTGTATAATTTTGAAAGAAAAATTCAAAACACTTCAACATAAAATTTGCAATCCTAATCATCTTTTAACCCACCAAGGTTCCTCCCTTCCTTTTTATATCATTTTAGTACTTCATTTCAGTTCTATTTTATATAAGTTAGTAGTCTTCAAAACTAAAACCCTACAAAAAAATAAGTCAACTTGGTCAACTTAGTTTTGTAGCCTATCTTATATTTAAAATACTTAGTCAACTCATTTGACTATGTTCTTAAATACTTTTACTTCCATAAAAAATTAGCAACCTAGTCGACTCTATTTTATACTGTTTGCATATAGTATCATCTAAACTAACTCTATACTATTCTAAATTTAGGAATCAACAACTATTTGCTAATAATTAATTCACACTTTTATTATTAGTTGTTTGCATGCTTAGAGTAGTTCACATACTCTAAATAGGTGGTTTTTCAAAATTACCATTTAGTTACACTATTTTTCTCTTTTGCACAAACTACCAAATCACACAATATTCAAAATGCATTTAACACTTATTTTTCTAAGGCCTACCTACTTGGAGTTCATCACCAAGGGGGAAGCCAACTTGGTTTTTTGGCCAAGTATAAATATGTGGTTAATGGTATATATTGGCAAAGCACCTGATACCCTTATCACTGTGGGATTTTGAAGTGAGGGGGTCGGCCCCAATACCAAGCCAGTACCATTACAAACATAGATCCCTTTCAACCAAAATGTCCTAAAACCATCCTTAGATTTCTTTCTAGTTCCCTATTTTTTAGCCAACTTTCATATCATACTTAACTCAATACATTTTAATAATCTAATAACACACATAGGATGACCACTTAGTTAGCATTTACTTTTCAGTTGATTGTTTTCTCTCTGATCATTATGTGTTGTATTGTAAAAACTTTCATTAGCTAGTGTTGGTACAAGGTTTTGTGTTATGTACCCCAATTAGATGACTCACATTGATCCAATTATTTATGTGTTTGATTTCACTTATTGCATCATTTATATTGAAAAATTTTACCCTTTTTCAAAACACTATCATCCTGGTTGATATAGTCTCTTATAGACTCTATTCTTCCTCCTACCAATAATACACAATCAAACAACACAACTATGTCTCTTATCTATATATTTTGAATTTTTTCCATCAGTACATAGTCAACCCAGTCAAATTTATACTCTTCATCCTTCTATCTAGCAGTACACAGTAGAGCTAGTAGACTTTGTACTCTTCTCAACCCCTTTCTAGTAATACTCTGTCAACCCAATTGACCTTGTATTAGATTTTTGACCTTGTTCTTCTATTTGGCCAATCTAGTTCTTTATCTAGCTGACTTTATTCTCTATCTAGCTGACTTAGTTCTCTATCCTTGATTTCTCTCTTTTCTTGCTTAAAATTCTATTTATTTCATCAAAGAATCATGAAATCCCCCATTATAATCTTCTTGGACAACTTGAATCCATTTAGACACCATATGGGGTATTCTTTTATCCCTTTATTTACCTCACAAGATAACCCTCATTATTGGATTACCTCTTCCCCTCCTTCATCTATGGATTGTAACATGGTTCAAATCACACCTCAATATGAAGTAGGTGGATCCGATCCTCTTTGTACCTATCAAGATATTTCTCATCTTCAATATTTTCAACATAATGTGGGAGAAATTGACACAAGTCTATCCAAAAATCCCACTAGTAATCTACCTCTTAATAACCCTCCCACTAATACCGATTCAGGGAGTCCTTTTACAAACACCAACCTGGCAATTGATATGACTCAACTTCTTGGACAAGTCATACAATAAATGAACATAATTCAAACTTCTAACACATATTAAATGATGTAATTATAATGTCATTTTATCAATATATCTAATCAACCTTTGGTTATAATTCCTCAAACTAATCCAAATTATATTCCTCCACCTCTTAGAGATGCCTCATAAAATGTTATTCCTCAACCTATCATGAATTAAAAAATGCTTCAAAACATCCAAAATGAGCCTTTATCTCCTTTCATCATTTCCATAGATACTGGTAATATCTCTCTAACTATCAAGTATGATGGGACTAAAGACCTTACATCCTTTCTTAAAGCATTTGACAATCTTTATAAAGAGTGGATCTAAACTAATAATTTTTACATAACTAAAATTATAGTTAAAACCTTCACTAGTGATGTATTGGAATGGTAAAACCAACTTCCCCAACATTCCATTTGGAAACTTGAGGATTTAGTCAATCTTCTAGTTAAAGAGTTTCAACTTAATGACCTTCCCTATAATTACTTTAGCCATTTCATCAATTCTAAGCAATCTCCCACTAAATCAGCTCATAATTTTATCAAATGATTGAAATATCTGGCCCATAAGGTTGACCATAACTTGACTAATGATAATCTATTCAAACTTTTTATAACTATTGTTGGCCATTTTTCACTCCTAGGTTTTACATTTTTCTTTTGGCTACATGCAACATCTTTATTGGTTCATCCCCATAGTAAATAAGGACCAAGTGTCATTTCCTTCAGAAGCCTTTATTTAGTCTTTTTTGTCCAAGTCTCAAAGGAATTATTTTGGACTCTTTGTCCAAAATAAAGAAGTTTGAAGGAAAGTGTCCTAAATAGTTTTTCTGAAGGGTACATTTTAGGAATGATGAAGGATCATTTCTAAAGTGAAGGGACACTTTGCACTTTTTCAAAGGGACATTTCCATTCTATCAAAGGGTTTTTTTCCTCTTGTGAAGGGACGTTTTCAACTTTTTCAAAAGGTAATTCCACTTTTTTGAAGGGAAATTCCACTTTTTAGAAGGGCAATTCCACTTTTTTGAAGGGCGATTTCAAGTTTTTGAAGGGTTCATTTAGATTTTCCAAAGGGTTTGTTATTTCTTTTAGACTTTGTGTTTCAAACAAAAAGTTTGAAAGAATTCTCCTTTGCAACTTTCTGAAGGAATTCTTTCAAAAAATTTGTTTCAGACAAAATTTTTGAAAGAATTGATCTTTATCACTTCTCCTCTTACAAATTTTTTGAAAGAATTGTTTTGGACTTTTTGTCCAAAACAATCTTTCCAAAAGGTATATTACAAATTATTAAAGGGTCTTTTTGTTAGGGTGTGGAGCTAAAAGATTCACCTTGTTGCAAATAGAAGGAGGAGGTTTTTCGCAGCTTGATAGTCACCGGCGTCGGCAGGCCACAACCGACGTCGGTCATGGGAAGCGCAGAGGAAACTGGCATCGGCAGGAGATCGGCTGGCATCAATCACCTCCAGGAAGGCAAGGACCAACGTCGGTCACCTATAGCGGTCAGAACTGCTATTGATGAACAGTCAGTTAAGTGAACGTGGAGTTTGCATGTTGAAGACCAGTTTGAGTCTTTGAGCCACCTGTTTAATTTAGTGTATGCATGAGATCTATATAATAGACTCATGGGCTATATTGTTAAGTGTAAAACTTGTAGAACCCAAGTGTGGAGCTTGGAGAGTTCTTCCCATGGTGGAATCAAGTAGAATTTCCCATGTATGTAAGATCAGATTTGATATGCAGGGTATTGCAGGATCATGGAGGAGATCTACATGTGATAAGTAAGATCAGGTTGGTCTGCAGGGAGATGTGTGAATGCGAGGGTCAGAAAGGAGATTAGCGAGGGAGCTAGATCCAAGGTGAAAGCAATACATCAGAGCAGGATCATGGTTAGATCTACTTAGAGTACCGGTTCATACTCAGTTGTATTGGAGGTACAATGAGGTGAACAACAGCTTGTGTAAGTTGTTAGTTGAGACCTATGAGAGAAGATTACTCAGGTGGGAAGATTACTTGGAGCCCTTGAGGAGGAAGCCTCACAGAGGTGGAAGAAGAGTGTGATCTCTTTATTTTAATTTCCTTTGTAACGAGTTGAATACAATTGTGTGTTGCCTCTCAGTTTCTGTGTTATTTCTCATTGATAGTTATTTGTTCTTCTGGTATTTTTGCATGTTTAAGTTGCTTATACATTGGTAATCATGTGTGCTCTTAAATTTGACAAGTTGTGTCAGAACTTTGGGAAACTTTGGTCCTTCTTTTAGACTTTTTGTTTCAAACAAAAAGTTTGAAAGAATTCTCCTTTGCAACTTTCTGAAGGAATTCTTTCAAAAAAATTGTTTCAGACAAAATTTTTGAAAGAATTGATCTTTATCACTTCTCCTCTTACAAATTTTCTGAAAGAATTGTTTTGGACTTTTTGTCCAAAACAATCTTTCCAAAAGGTATATTACAAATTATTGAAGGGTCTTTTTTCTTCAAAGTTTCCTTCAAAAAAAGTCAAAAGGGACACTTTCAAAAATCTTGAAGGGCCTTTTCCTCAAATAAAGGTCCACAATCATTATTCTGAAGGGCATCTTCTAAGGAAGGGTACAATTTAAAGGTTCTGAAGGGTCTCTCTTTCAAGAAAGTGGTCACTTGAAATTTTTTTGAAAGGGCAATTACATTCTTCTGAAGGGCACTTCAAGTTTTGAGAGGATATTTTCACCTACAAAGTACCCTACACAAATTGCCAAAGGGTATTTCCATGAAAAAGTGTCCTTTGGAAAAGGTCCAAAGGGACACCAAAAGAGAGTTCATAGAAGGAGTGTTGAAGGGCATGTTTGAGCAATTTGAAGGGAGGATGATAGGAAGGTGCCCGATAATAGAGCTTGATGGAAAATGCCTCTGAAGGAGTTTTCGAAGAGTAATGATGGTTGAATGAATGCCAACTTTAATATAGTGATCTAATCATTGGTGTTTAAATAAAAAGATTCATAAGCAGATCCAAAGGCTCACGTCCTTCATCTATCGAAGCAGTGAGAGAGCCCATATCACCATTTCTCAACCAAGATTTGTGTCATTTTGTAATGACCAATCAAAGGAGGAAGACAAGGCTAATGGAATGAAAATGAAAAATCTACAATAGGTGGATAACTACTTTGATACCATGACTCAACCCAAGAATATCATGTTTCTATTAATGCAACCATTGAAGAAGCATCTTTGAGAGAGCATGCTAAACTATGTAACCATAGGAGATGGCATGGATCAATCAAATGGCTAGAATGATCATCCCTTGAAAATATAGTTACATCTGAATATGGATACTTCCAATTTAATGATTCCCCTTTATGGTGCCAAAGACATCCTCTTCTCACTTCCTCTTAGCTATATATATATAGCCCATTAGCTAGTGAAAAGACACCCACACAGTGTATGGCAAAGAGTTGCTGGAATGATATCACACTTTGCCCTTAAACATTAAGTACTAGTATATTTTATTTTAAAGTTCTAAGAAATTATCTGAGTGTGTAAGATATGTATAGTGATAACAAGTGATGGTTTTCATCCTTTTGTCCTTTGTCCTTCATGCCTGAGAATTTTTATAGATCTAACTGGTCATACAGAGTGTGTTTAAGTGCATTGAATTTATATATGTGTATTACTATTTTTAAATGTGTAAATTTTTCCTTTTAGTTCATTTTCCTTGTGTCATTTTACATATCTCACCTCTGTGTTGAAATACTTGTGTTAGAATCCTTAGATCTTGGGAATGGTCTATGCATTTTGTTGTATTGTGCAATAGAATATGATATTCATGTGGAATATAATCTTGGTGTATCACCATTCTTAGAGTAGGTTTTCCTTTTTTTAAATTTCTAGCTCTTTTCCCTTCAATAAAATTGGTTTAGACATAAGTGGTTTTGTAGAGACACATTTAGGGAGCTAGCCCTTTTAAATCTAGAGGTTCATTTCTAATATAAGTATACCCACGTACCTAAAAATATCCCAACATTGCTCAAATCTAAAAAGTATTGAAAAATATCTTCTAGGGTGCAAGATTTGGAGACAATAGTTCTGACATGCTCGATGGGACCAATTATTTAAATTTCAAGGTGAATTCTAGTCTTGACAAGCTTAGGGTTGTAGAAATATCCTTAATCTAGCATTTGATGACTCTAAAAGGTGTGAATCTCTGGTTTTAGATCAAGTTTCCCACATTATACTTCCTAGTCCTCACTAGGTCATCTAGGGCTTTCGATCAAGCCCATCTAGTTGAAGCTCTTCTTGAATAATAATGCCCTTAACCATTCCCAAAGCTTAACAATCTTTGCCAAGGAGGTTTTGGAGAATAAGAAGAAGTTGAGGAAGTTGGAGAAATAGGAGATCAACATGAAAGAAGAGAAATGGAGAGGAAATAACCTTTCCTATCCTTCAACACCCAAAATCCAATTGACCTTCTTGTACACAACCCTATTCCTCCCAATGCTACCAACAGTCTCCCTAGTTTCAATGGAGAAGGTCCTATTACCCCATCTAAGTATATTAGGGACATTTTAAATTTTTGTAACTTCCATAATATTACCTGAGCCAACATAGCCATTAGATTACTTGTTATGTCTCTAAAAGGCAAGGCACTTGACTGGTATAGGACTTTGGAAGGTGGTTGCATTACAAGTCGGGATGGCTTTGGGGACTTGTTGGTGACTATATTTAGAATAACAATGACCATACCTCACTAATCCATCAACTAAATGTGATAAAGAGAGGTCTGAATGAATCCATGGGAGATTTTAATGAAAGGCTTCAAAGGACTTGGCATAGGTTGCCACCTATCATGAGACCTCCTCTTAGCTTCGTGTTCCCCACTCATCTCAAGGGTATTGGTATTGATGTGGTAGTGATGTTATAGTCAATGGGAGGATTCACTCTGCCAAATGCATATGAGATATCTTTTAAAGCTTAGAATAGTTTAATATAGGCTTAAAAACTACCTCTAAGAGTTTCTATGCCTTTGTTGTCTCATATCTTGATTGAAGATCCAAGCATAGCACAAGTTATTAATGCCAATGTCAATCCAAGACCATTTCCCAAGGAGATGGATAATGTTGTGGATTAAGATGAATTTATTCGATCATTATGAGCTCAACTCAAGCAAGCCCAGTTCCAAACAAGTGCTCCACATAACCATCGATACTATCCTCAATAAGGCTATAGAGCTTCACCTCAAAACAACTACCAAGGAAGAGGACAATGTCAAAAAGGTTTCAACAGGTAGCCAAATGCATATAATCCTAATTCCACTCCTTCCACAAAGTCTATTGTCCTAGAACATGCTAACCTAGTCCAAGGGGAGGATCATTTAGACCAATGAGAACAACCTCAAGGTTAGTTTGTGCATGATGGTGGAGAATATGGCTAAGCTTTGGTGTCACAAGAATAAACTACTCCTTACATGACATTAGAATAAGTGAATCCCAGTCAAAAGAATATGTATGGAGAAGGTAGCAGCCAAAGTGAAGGTATGACAAACTTTCAATCAAAGTATGACTACTTATTAAATCAAAGAACATTGATTGCAACCAACATAAAATCCAAGAAGAGAGATCTAGGAAATGTTCTAGGAGTACATGTAACTCCAAGTGATGCCTCTCTAAGGCCATAATGTGTGACTCCTAATGCAGTTCCTGCTACAAGTCATGCTCCTCAGAAAAATCAAAATACAAGTAGGATTGTCAAACCTATAACATAACAGGTTTAGACTCCCCAACTACCTTCAAGAATGCAATAAAATTTGAATACTTCCCCTCTAAACATTTTTTATTCTTTTAATAATGCCAAGACAAGCATATCTCTTTAATAAGTCTTGCATATGCATGGTCAAAAGGGTTGTTACAAGAACATCTTGCAAACATTCATGTAGCCCCTCAAACTTCAAATTAAAATAGTGTGGCCCTTACCAATTCTCCAAGTCATGTCTTAGATCCCTCCACTAAATCTAAAAAGCCTCCGCCCTTCTACCTCACACTCATTATGGGAGATAAATTGGTTCACAATTGTATTGTAGATAGTGGAGCTAGTAACATTGTCATGCCTATGGTAGTGGCTAATAAATTGGGATTGGAGTATGAACCACATAGTAAAGGTGTGTTATAGCTTGATGGGACTCCAAGCAAGATAGTGGGATTGGTCATAGGTCTAAAATTTTTCCTACATGATTGCCCAAGTTTCCCCATTTTACAATATGTTATGGTGGTAGACCTTCTAGCCCATTTTGTTATTTGCTTGTCAAGGGACTTCATGGCTAAGATAGGAGGGTGCCTTTCTACTAATTGGTCTTTTCTAGCTTTTAAAACAAGATATGGAACCAAGGTGACTATAAGGACTCATCCCTTAGGAAGGTTTCATATTGATCCATACATGGAGATAAACTCAAATTAGAATTATCTAATTATAAAAGAAGGTGTCATGGATGGTGAAGCATTCTTCCCCCTTGAAGGTATTTTTGATATTTTCCTTGATAAGTAAAACACTAAAACACATGGACTAGATCCATATAATTTCATAGAAGAAACTAATTTAGGAGTTTATTGTATACACAAAAAAGATGTTTCAATCCCTTCACTCACTAATGAAGACTGTAGACTTGATGGGATATGGGAAATGTTTTTAATGGCTCAAGAAGCAAAGTAGGTGCAAGAGTTGGAATTATGTTAGTTTATCCATCAAATAATTAATACTAATCCTCATATATATTCCACTTCAGTTGCACCTGTAATGTGGTAGAATATAAAATCCCAGTTCATGGCCTCTAATGGGCAAAGAAGAGAGGGATCAAGAATATAAAAGTTTATGGAGATAGTGAATTAGTCATCCATCAAGTGAGAAGTTAAGATAAAGCCAAGAATCCTTTTCTTAAATCCTAAAAGCATAATGTTTGGGACCAACTTGAAGACTTTGATGCCTTCAACATACAACCCATACCAAGGGGTTCAAATAAACATGTTGATAAATTAGATGCTATAGGAGCATAGTTTGACATAGCTGCTGATGTAGGGAATGAGAAGGATAAGTCTCATATCAAGATTATTGTGAGACCTTATATTCCATATAATTAAGTGTCATGGAAAGTTTTTGAAAGTGATGAACACATTACACACTTTTTTCAAAATGAGGCAAGATTCTCCTCAAGGAATCAAAAGAGACTGCATGATCAATATGAAGAACAAGTTATTCAGCTGAAGACAAATAAGATACCTAAGGGGATGATTACCTTGGAGAGTGTTTTCAATGAAGATGATCAAAACAAGATAGAAAGAGTGAGTATGTCAAAAAAAGAGGAGAACTATGAGAGAGTCATGATTTACAAGGACAAGCTCCTAAAAACTGGTAAAGTATGTTCTCTATCTGAGAGGCAGGCCTTTATTGAATTGTGCAAAGAATTCCATGACATTTTTGCTTGGGAATATAAATATTTGAAAGGGTTTGATCCAAATATATCTCATCACACCATTGAATTATAACCTAGAGCTAAACCAGTCACACAAAAACAAAGGCCTATAAATCCCAAGATAGAAGAACTCATGAAGAAAGAGTTGACCAAGATGATTGAGTCTAGGATTATCTTTCCTATCAAACACTCAATATGGGTGGTTAATATTGTACCTATTAAAAATAATAATGGAGAGATCATACTTTGTGTGGATTTTTGAGACCTTAATAGAGTGTCTCTTAAGGATCATTACCAACTACCTTCCATGGAACAAATTCTGCAAGTGGTTTCAAGTTCTCAATGTTTCTTACTTCTTGATGGTTATTCAGGCTACAATAAGACATTGGTGAATAAAGAGGATCAGTTTAAGATATATTTAACCACAAAATGGGGAAAATTTTCCTACAAGAAGATACCATTTGGTTTATCCAATGTCAGAGCTACATTTCAAAGGGTAACGAACATGGCTTTTAAGGGTTTGATCAATAATTTTCTGCTTGTGTACCTTGATGATATAACTATTTTTTCAAAAGATGTTTCTGATCATATTGAACATCTAAGGCATGTATTTGAGAAATTTAGGAAGTTTGTAATATCCCTTAATCTAAAAAAGTGCATCTTTGTTTTCCATGAGGATAAGTTGTTAGGTCATATTATTTTCAAGGAAGGCTTGTCAATTGACCCTGAGAGGATTGAGGCTATTCTAGGCTTGTCTTTACCTCAACACAAGAAAGGACTTAAAATATTCTTGGGGAAAATAAAATTTGTAAGAAGGTTTATCCTAGGCTTTACAACTGTGGTAAAGCCTATCATATCCATGCTCAAGAAGATCCAAGCTTTTGCTTAGACAAATGAAGATAAGAGTAGTTTTAATGAAATCAAGCAAGTAATTGTGAAATATCCTACTCTCTTGAACCCAAAATTTTCCAAATATTTCATACTCTATACCTTTTTTAACCTTGATATAATCTCAGTTATGCTTATGCAAAATAATGATGAAGAGGTAGAGAAACCAATCACATTCTTCAACTAAGGATTAGAGGATTATGAGGTTAGGTATACATTTCTTGAGAATCAAGCTCTAAAAGTGATAAGAGGATTGAAAAAATTTAGACACATGGTTTCAAACAACAAAATGCATATCATGGTTTCTCATCCTAGTACCAAGGAGTTTCTCCTAAGCAAAGACCTCAATGAAAAGAGAGTTGGGTTGATTACAAAGGTGATGGAGTATGATATGGATATTAAGGTGACAAACTTGGTGAGAGGTAAAGGATTATGTGATAATTTAGCTTCAGATGTTTAATATCATCAAGAGGAAGTCTTGATCAACCAAGTTCAATCCCAACCAACTGATCACATATAAGTTCAAAGCTGGACACAAGACATCATTAGTTTTCTTAAAAATGGTGAGTGCCCTAATGGCTTGAACAAGTCTCAAAGAAGGTATTTTAGATTTTAGGAACATTCCTTATTGTCTTGTAGATGGTGTTATTTTTAATAAAGATGTGAATGTTTTGTTATTGAGGTGTGTTAACAATGATCAGTTTGATATGCTACTAGAAAAGTTTCACAATAGTGCAGATGGAGGTCATTTCTCTCCTAGGATGGCAACTACAAAGATAACAAGGGATGGTTACTATTAGCTTATTCTTTCTAAGGACTCTTACCATTGGGAAAAAAAGTGTCCTCAATGTGCCTTCTTTGTAGGCAAATAGAAACTTTTAGCCCTTCCATTGAATCCTATCCAAGTAGACCAGCCTTTTATGTAATGGGGCCTTGATTTTATTGGTATGATCAACCCTCCATCAAGTGTTGGTCACAAATGGATATTGACTACTACTGACTACTTCACAAGGTGGGTATAGGTTGTTTCTTTGAAGGAGGCAAATTAAAATGCAATCTTGGAGTTCTATGAGAGCATTATAACAAGGTTTGGAGTTCCCCATGTTATGATTTTTGATAATACACTTGATTTCATAAGTGCTAAAAATTTTGATTAGGAAAATAGGAATGTGGTTTACTTGAGTACCTCATCCAATTATTACCCTCAAGGTAAAGGATTGGTTGAGTCTACTAACAATAATCTCATCAAGATAATCAAGAGGAAATTGGAGAACAATCAAAGAGCATGGCATAGCAAGTTGAAGATAGCCTTACAAGCTGACAAGATTACTCCTAAAATATCAATTGGTAATTCTTCCTTTGTGTTTATTTATGGTAGAGAGGCTAGGTTGTCCATATCTCAAGAAGTCCCTACTTTAAAATTTGCACAATAACTAGAACTACTTGAAAATACTCCAACGAAGGACAGATTGATAGAACTAATGCAGCTACAAGAAGTAAGAGACAATGCACACAAGACCATGGAACACCACTAAGTTATTATGAAGAAGTCTTTTGATAAAATAGCAAGTGAAAGAGTGTTCAAAGAGGGTGACTTGGTCTTGAAATGGGATAAGGACAGAGCAAAACTAGGTAGACATACAAAGTTTGACACTTTGTGGAGTGGCCCTTACATCATTAGTAGGTGCAAGTAAAGCAACTCTTTCCGAATGACCAAGATAAATAGAGAAGAATTTCATATCCTTGTGAATGGGATACATCTAAAGTTTTGTTATTAGTCCTTATAAATCTATTTTGTAAATAGTAGTTTAGGTGTGTGTTTCCTTTAGTTTTTTTTAATGTTCCCTAAGTGCTTTATGGCACAAGTGTGTTTCCTTCCTTTTGTTTGGTGTGTATCTCTACCTTGTGCATGTGAATCAATCCAAATTATGTTATTGAGATAAGCTATATTCAATTCATTTTTTGAATGCCTATATGTATGACTCCATTCTCAATGGAAGGATTTAGGCAACTGGTCTTAGGCCTAGTAGGCATGCCTCCCCTTGGAATCACCAAGAATGTTAGCCATTTTTCACTCCCAAGTTTTTCATCTTTATTTTGGCTAATTACAACATCTTCATTATTTCATCCCCACAACAAAGAAAGACCAAGTGTTATTTCCTTTGGAAGCCTTTATTTGGTCTTTTTTGTCCAAGTCTCAAAGGAATTGTTTTAGACTCTTTGTCTAAAACAAAGAAGTCCGAAGGAAAGTGTCCTAAATAGGTTTTCTAAAGGGTACATTTTAGGAATGTCAAAGGATCATTTCTAAAGCAAAGGGACACTTTGTACTTTTTTGAAGGGACATTTCCATTATATCTAAGGGTCTTTTTCTCTTGTGAAGGGATGTGTTCAACTTTTTTGAAGGGTAATTCCACTTTTTTGAAGGGAAATTCCACTTTTCTGAAGGGCAATTCCACTTTTTCAAAGGGAAATTTCAAGTTTATGAAGGGTTCATTTTGAGTTTTTGAAGGGTTTGTTCTTTCTTTCATACTTTTTGTTTCAGATAATAAGTTTGAAAGAATTTTCCTTTGTAACTTTCCAAAGGAATTCTTTCAGACTTTTTGTTTTAGAAAAAAAGTTTGAAAGAATTGATCTTTGCCACTTCTTCGAAGGAAATATCTCTTACAACTTTTCTAAAATAATTATTTTGGAATTTTTTTCTAAAATAATCTTTTTGAAGGGTATATTACAAATTATCAAAGGGTATTTTTTCTTCAAAGTATCCTTTGAAAAAAGTCTGAAGGGACACTTTCGAAAAGCCTGAAGGGCCTTTTCCTCAAAGAAAGGTCCACTTTCATTCTTCTAAAGGGCATCTTCCAAGGAAGGGTATAGTTCAAAGGTTCTGAAGGGTTTCTCTTTCAAGAAAGTGGTCACTTGAAATTTTTTTGAAAGGGCAATTCCATTCTTCCGAAGAGCACTTCAGGTTTTGAGAGGATCTTTTCACTTGAAAAGTGCCCTACACAAATTTCCAAAGGGTATTTCTATGAAAAAGTGTCATTCAGAAAAGGTATGAATGGATACCAGAAGAGAGTATATAGAAGGAATGTTGAAGGGCATGTTTGAGCAGTCTAAAGGGAGGATGATAAGAAGGTGCCCGATAATAGAAAGCCCAAGGGAAAATGCCTTCAAAGGAGTTGTTCAAGAAGAATATGGTTAAAAGAATTTCAAATCCAATATAGTGAGCTAACCATTGGTGTTCAAATAAAAGGATTCACAAGCAGATCTAAAGGCTCTCATCCTTCATTCATTGAAGTTGTGAGAGAACCCATATCACCATTGATCGACTAGGATCCATGTCATTTTTTAATGACCAATCAAAGGAGGAAGACAAGGCCAATGGAATGAAAATGACAAATATACAGCAAGTGGATAACCACTTTGATGCCATGACTCAACCCAAGAATATATTGTTTCCATTAGTGTAACCATTGGAGAAGCATCTTTAAGAGAGTAGGTTGAACCATGTAACCATAAGAGATGGCATGGATCAATCAAATGGCTGAAATCAACATCCCTTGCAAAGATAGTTGTAGCTAAAGATGGAGACTTCCAATAAAATGATTACCCTTTCTAGTGTCAAAGGCCTCCTTCTCTCACTTCTTCTTTGCTATATATATGACCTTTTGGCTAGTGAAAAGACACCCACATAGTGTATGGTGAAGCCCTGCTAGAATGATATCACATTTTGACTTTAAGCATTAAGTACTAGTCTATTTTATTTTCAAGTTATGATAAATTTTCTAAGTATGTAAGAGATGTATAGTGATAGCAAGTGATGGTTTTCATCCTTCTATCCTTTGTCCTTCATGCCTAAGCAAGAGTTTTGGATCTAACTGGTCATACATAGTGTGTTTAAGTGTATTGAATTTCTACATATGTATTACTATTTTTAAATGTGCAAAGTTTTCCTTTCATTTCATTTTCCTTATGTCATTTTAAAAATCTCACCTCTATGTTGAAATACTTGTGTTATAATCCTTAGAGCTTGGGAATGGTTTGTGCATCTTGTTGTATTGTGCACTAGAATATGATATTCATGTGGAAGATAATCTTGGTGTATCACCATTCTTGGAGTAGGTTTTCCTTTTCTAAAATTTATAACTCTTTTTCCTTAAATAAAATTGGTTTAGACATAAGTGGTTTTTTAGAGACACATTTAGGGAGCTAGCCCTTTTAAATCTAGAGGTTCATTTCCTACATAGGTATACCCACATACTTGGAAATGTCTCAACATTGCCCAAATCTAGAAGAGGATTGAACACTCTCTTCTAGGGTGTAATATTTGGAGACAATAACTACTTTAACTCCTTTTTTTCAATACAACATTCAAACTTTTGCCTCTTAAATGCTTAATGAAGCTCTTGACCAAGCCAAATGTCAAGACTTCCTCATGAAGCAATTGAACCTAACACCAAATTCCTTAAGGGATATTTTAAAAACATCTACCAATGCCATCAATAGAAATACTCCTCAAACTAAACCAAGAGTTTCCAAATATTATAATACCCCATCTTCTCACATACCACTAACTTCACAACAAATGAAATAATTCTTAGTGCCCTCTAAACCCTTAAATTATCCTAATAATCCTCATAAATGGTATGACCCTAATAAATTTTGTTGGTTCCATACTGACATTGGTAATTCCAACAAAACTTGTAGACAGATTACTAAATTTGTTATCTCCTATATTCTTGGTGATTATTTCAATCATGAAGCCATGATCCAATTCCATTGTCAAGAGTAAAACACTGTGTATCAAAAATGAAAAAATCCCAAAGATTCTTCTTCTAATAACCAAAAATATTTTTCCACATCTACTAATCAACAAAATACCAAGGATATTTGTGTTATTAATGTTGATTATGACCAATATTACAATAATTCTCAATATGTTAATGCAGCAAAGGTAAACTATCATAATAAACCAACTCATAAAGATCTTATCACTAAACCTAAGAAACCATATTTGGAAGAACAACTTCTCAAAGATACTACAACTATTCACTTAGCTTCACAATTTAATGAGGAACCATCTCCTTTTGAATTCCTAAACACTTCCATCTTTTCAAAATCTACCTTACCTTCTAAACCTTGCACTGGTTCTTCTTCAAAATCTCATTGGAACTTTCTCAAAGAACTTAACTTCATGCCTTACAAGATTCCCCTTATAGATTTAGTTTTTACCTCCCTTTATCATCAAAATTTCCTCATGTAATAATTACAAAAAATTGAAGATATATATTTTATAGATGCAGAACCACCCTTTATTGAGCCTCAACCCACCAACTGTATATCATTGAATCCATTTGTCCTTCTTCCAAACCTTCCATTTAATTCCTTGAATAAGACCTAATTAATGAAGAGATCCTTTTTTGCATTGATGATCCACCACTATTCATTAAAATAGCCATTAATACTACCCTAATTCATAAAGTGTTAGTGGATGAAGGGTCTAGTATTAATGTGACATCTTTGTGGCTCATCCAAAAACATGGATATAATAAGGATCATCTCAAGCAAACCCTCCTAACCTATCATGGATTTGATAAAACTAATCAAAATCCACTTGGTTATATTTGTCTTCCCCTTACAATCAGACTAAGACTATTCAAACTAAAACTATGGTCCTTGATTTGCCCCTATCTTATAACATACTCCTAGGCTAACCTTGGACTCATCGAAAGAGGGTCATAACCTCTTTTGGTATCCAATGCATTATATTCCTATATAATGCCAAATGGTATAAACATGAGGCCGATTCCAACCCTTGTATTATTCAAATTCTAAATCCTAAATCTTAATATCGCATTCCTACCATTCTAATAATCAATAGTGT
Source organism: Torreya grandis (assembly GCA_037957365.1). Taxonomy (NCBI): domain Eukaryota; kingdom Viridiplantae; phylum Streptophyta; class Pinopsida; order Cupressales; family Taxaceae; genus Torreya; species Torreya grandis. The sequence goes on along the minus strand of JARHVA010002088.1, from coordinate 2,084,160 downwards.
TCCTTACCTGAATTCATCAACATTAATCTAGAATTACAGGTCACTCTTTTTGATTCAAATTATGATGAACCTAATGAATTACAACATACTTGTAACACTACTAAGCTACCTCCTTATATCTCAGAGTGGATTCTTCCTTGTTTATATCACATTATTCCTCTCATTGATGAAATCATTAATTTTACCCCTCCATGCAATGCCTAAGATGTTTTTTACCCAAAAAAAACATTCACATGCAATTATTATGGAGTGGTCAAATTATTCCAAGATCCTTTAATCATGTCTCCAAATAAATTTAGTGATCTTAAAATTTCCCCTTATGAAACTCTTAAATATCAAGCATGTACCATTTATCTAACCTATGATGATAACTACATCATGGCCCAAGCTCAATCCTGAGATTTAATGTTTATCATTATCAAAAAAAATTAGCAAAAATACATGATTTCAACCATGATTTTCATACCATTTCCATGTATTTTGAATTAGCTCCTGAAGGTTATGTACCTCCTGTTAAATCTCCACTTCTTGATACTCCTTAGGTGGTAGAACAATCCTACCTTTCGAACATATAGAAATTCTTGTATCTTCTCTACCACCTATAGATCCCATCATTACATCTAATTCTTCCCCCATCAAAAAAACTAACGATACAATAATCTCATTTGATCAACCTACTTCTACTCCCAAGATTAAATTAGATGCCAAGGACACAAATGTATGTCAAATACACTCTAAATATGATCACCATGGTAATAAAATTCATGTTCTCAAATTAGATGTCAAGTATTATGGTCCTCTTCCCACTCTACCTAGTGATGAATCCATTATTTAATTACTTCATGCCTAATAACCTCAACTTCCTTGATAACATCACAAACTCAAGAATTTTAAAAACAAAGCCCCTTGTTTCAATAACTTCATCATTAGCATTAACCCTAAATCAAATCCATTTTTCTCTTTACCTAATGTAACATATCATTTCCAATATGTCAATGTTATGTTTATTGAATACATTACTCACATATAATATCGTACTCCATCATGCCCTTGACCAATTAATTTTTTTTGTAAACTCACACCTACTAAAAATGATAACTTTAACTTATTCTTCGATAAATATTGTGAGATATTTGCATCATCCTATGAGGACATGTTGGGTATTGACCCTAATTGTGGTGTAAAATATTATCACTTATCCCAGTGACAAACCTATGAGATAAAAGCAACATAAATTTCCACCCAAAGTTTCCATTTGATGCCATAAATAAATTATCAAGCTTTTTGATGCTAAGTTTATCAAACTTGTGGACTATTCTAAATGGGTTTCTAATATAGTCCCTATTCATAAAAATGTCATCATGGTCATTTTCATTTACATCATTTTTCATAATCTTAATTTTGTTTGTCATAAAGATAATTTCTCTCTACCTTGAATAGATGCCATTATCAATTTCACAGTTGGTTATGAAATGTTGTCTATTGTGGATGGTTTCTTAGGTTATAACCAAATTCACATTGCCCCCAAAGACCAATACAAGATAAATTTCACCATAGAATGAGGCACCTATTGCTAAGTTTATCAAACTTGCAGACTATTCTAAATGGGTTTCTAATATAGTCCCTATTCATAAAAATGTCATCATGGTCATTTTCATTTGCATTAGTTTTCATAATCTTAATTTTGTTTGTCCTAAAGATAATTTCTCTCTACCTTGAATAGATGCCATTATTGATTTTACAATTGGTTATGAAATGTTGTCTATTGTGGATGGTTTCTTAGGTTATAAACAAATTCACATTGCCCCCAAAGACCAATACAAGATAAATTTCACCATAGAATGAGGCACCTATTACTATGTTAAAATACCCTTCGACCTTAAAAATTTTGGAGCCACCTATCAATGGATGATGACTCACATCTTTCAAGATCTTATTCATAATATTGTAGAGACCTATGTGGATGACCTCATTGCTAAATCCAAATGTCACAAAACTCATATCTCTATTCTTTCCATCATCTTTGACTGCCTCCTTAAATATAAATTTAGACTAAATCCTTACAAATGTGTTTTTAGTGTCACATCTAAAAAATTGTTAGGATTTTTAGTCTCTCTTCATGGCATCGATGTCAAACCTACCAAGATTAATGTTATCATCAGCATGCCTATCCCTCGATCCATTCCAGACATTCACACTTACCTTGGTAAACTTAGGGTAATTAGACACTTTGTTACTGAAATGGATTACTGTATCTATTTAGTAAATTTTCTTCTTAAGAAAGGTAATGTTTTAGAATGGATGGATCCCTATCAAAAACATTTAATAATATGAATGAATCATTGATTACCCACCTACTCTTCATCCCCCTTCAAATGATCAACCATTGATCTTGTATACCTCTTTCATACCCATATTAGTTAGGGTAATGCTTTCCTAACAAAATGATATTGGAAGGGAATATGCCATCTACTATATCAGCTAAGGCCTCATTGATTATGAGAAATATTACACAAAATTTGAATGTGATTGCCTCACCATTTATTTTACCACTGAAAAACTTTGACATTATATGCTTTATCAAACCACTTACATTATCATCCATTCCAATCCCCTTCATCACTTATTTTCTAAATCCTTTCTTCTTGGAGATAGAATTGGCAAGTGGATGGTCCTTATGGAATTTAATCTCTAAATTATTACCCAAAAAGTTTTCAAAGGATAAATGGTTGATCAAATTTTCATAGCTTTGGTACCAGTTACTAATCACCTCCAAGATAGTCTTCCCAATGATAATATTCTACATATTAAAGGTCTCAAGCAAGCCATATCTCTTAAAGACTACTTCCATAATTTCATTACTGATTTTAAAGTAACTAATATAGAGGAATCCACTATATTCTGTGATAATACTCAACCAAAAGTAGTTATCTAATAATATCCTAAAATTAATGTCAATTTACATAAAGATACTTGGACCCTTCCTTTTAATAGCACTAAATACCTTGAAAGAGCTAGTGCAAGTTGTATCTTTATGAGCCCTCTTGGAAAAATTGCCCCATTAGCATTTTGACTCACATTTGATGTCACTAAAAAGATGGAAGATTATGAAGCTTTAATCTTAGGCATGCAAGAAACCCTTGATTTGGATATCTAATATCTACATGCTTTAGGTGACTCCCAACTCATTTGTTGCCAAGTCAATGGTGATCATCAATGTAAAAGTGATAATCTCATTTATTATCATCAAATCAAAAATACCCTCACCAAATATTTCATTTTTTTACCATCAAACCTATCCCTTAAGATAAAAAATTTATTGCCAATTCCCATGCTTCTTTAGTATCTCTTTTTCATCTGCACTAAGTTCTTATGGATCCCACTTTTCTCATACAAATAAAAAAAATCCTTTTATTCTATTCAACCCCAAGATTCACTTATCTAACACATCAAGGTTGTCACCATTAGACAAAACTTGTGGTACAAAGATATAATTCAATTTTTAGAACACCAAACTTATCCTCTGAGCCTTGATTCCCATGAAAAGACTCGCATTCACATATAAGATTTTAAGTATTTATTTTGATATAAAATCCTATATTATCATAATGTTGAAGGTACCTTGCTCCACTATGTTATGAAATAATAGGTTCCTCTTCTTCTCAAAAAAACACATGGGGGCATTTGTGCTGGCCTTTGTAGTAGACATGCTATAGCCCATATATGATTATGTATGGGATATTTGTGGCCCACTCTTGATAAGGATGACATAAAATTTACTAAAAAGTGTATTCTTTACTAGATTCATGATTATATAATTAATGCACCTCCATCCGAGCTTTAAACTGTATAATCTCCCTAGCCATTCTCCATGTGGGGATTATATCTCATAGGCAACTTACCATGATCTCAAGATAGGCATGCATTTATAATCATAGCCATAAAATATTTTACCAAATGGGTTGAGGATATGCCCCTCATCAATGTCACCTGTACCATAGTTTATAAATTCATCCTAAATAAAATAATTTTCTACTTTGGTGTCCCTTATACTATCATTTCAGATATTGGAGGTAATTTTAAAAACAAAGATGTCAAATAGCTCTATGCTAAATTTAAAATCAATCACAAATTCTCCACACCTTACCATCCATAATGTAATGGCCAATTCGAGCCCACAAAAAAATTTCTTAATAAATTCCTCCAAAATATAATTTTTGAAACTTGCACGGATTGGCATCTTCATCTATATCCTACTCTTTGGTCATATCACACTAGTATATGTACTGCCACTGGGATGATGTCATTCTCTCTAGTCTATGGTTTTGAATCGGTCCTTCCATTATAATTGGAGATTCCTTCTCTCCACATATATCTTCATGGTATTATACCTGATGAATAACTATGTGAAGCTCACCTTCATGCTCTCAATCTCCTTGATGAGTACCATATTTGTGCTTTACAACATAATCACCAATATAAGGCCCATATTGCCAAATAACATAAAAAATGAGTTAAATTTTGCATGTTTAATGATGGTAATCTTGTCTTTAAATTATACTAAACTCATGACAAAGAAGGTAAATACACCCAAAAATGGTGGGCCCTTATTTAGTCAAATATATTATTGGTCCAAGCACCTATCACCTTCAAACCAATAAAGGCCATATTTTCAAAGAGCCCACCAATGTACAATTCCTTAAGAAGTACTTTGCTTAAATCCTTCCCTTCTTTTCATGATTTATATATGTTATCTATCTAACACTTTTTGTGGAATACTTACATGAGTCTCAACCTCAGCAACAGTTTTCTCTTTTCACAAACCTTAGTCCTTCCTTTTGGTCTTTAAATTTCCCTTTTTCTTCATGAGTTACATTTTAAAACCGAGGATAATACCTAGTCTTCCTCATGATTCCCCACTTTTTATCCTCTTTATTTTATCACTTTCCAAACTTATACTTTTTAGCACCCCTTGGGTTTCTATTTTGTGAGTTGCAATGTAAGACAATGGATAGGACCTAGCCTTCCTCACAAATGCCATCTTTTTCTTATTTATCTTTCACATGTTTTTGGCACCCCTTGGGTTTCTCTTTTATGAGTTGTAGTGTAAGACCATTGATAGGACTTGGCCTTCTTCATAAAATCACCATCTTTCATTTCCCATCTAGAATGTGTTTTACAATGGTTACGATCTTTTGATCTTTGTTCTTTGTTCTTAGCTTTAGCTTTTATTTCTTTTGATAGATGAAATTTTCACAACAATATATGTTATCATGTTTTATACATTCCCCTCATTATTATGATAAAGAATCACACTTTCTTGTCATTGTATCCATTTTTCACTCTTTATCACATTTTTTTTCATAATTTAAAGTCATTCAATTTGTTTCATGTTTCATTCCTCTTGATTTCCTTTCCTTTCACTCCACATTGGATAAAAAAGTTAAAATTCAAGATAACACTTTTATTTCACTTGAATTTATGAGACTCTTAGACACTATGCTCTCTAAATTATCTCTCTTAGAAACCAAGTCCTAAGTATTCAAATGAAAGTCATCTTTAGCACCTTTGTTTGGTCTTTTGAATCTATATAGAGGAGGAATAGAAAAATAATTCAAAAAAGTTAAAAATCCAAATCATTTGAAACAAAAGGAAATGTATACAACAAGCAACATAAAAATTTCAAAAGTCAAAATCACACCAAAAATATGTGATTCCAATCACATCTCTTATCTCCAATTGAATCTCAAACTCCACAGTTGGCCTCCCATTAGAGCCAAGGTCCATTGGGGTGTGGTAGGCCAATAGAATGAAATAGGAGAATACAACAAACTTTATGATGCTACCTACTTTATCATGCAAGTACCCAATCTTCATAGTAGACCGATGGCTCTATAAGGGGTCCTAAGGAATAGGGAACATGTATAGGAAGGTAGGTCCATTTTAATTTTCATGCATATAGTCTTCATGGGATAATCTACATACTTCATTTATTGACATAAGACTTGCATGGCTAGGAGAAGTTCTTCAGAGTCCTTAAGATTGAAAGTCCTCTTGTTTTCACAAACCTAATTTGATTGTCTTGAATTTGATAAAGAGTTCCTCTACCTTGGTATTTTCCTTCATTCTACCCTCCACCCATTTCATTTACCCCCTTGTTAGGCCAAGTGTGATTCTAAATCCATTTTCCCTCTTCTATGATTTCTTCTTCTTCTTCCTATCTTAAAAACATGTTAGCATTACTTTTTTTCACTTTTATATATCTTTCGAACAAAATAATATGCTTGATAAACTATGGATTACTTTATTTAGACCATGGCTTTACAATTTTAAACTTTATTTATTTTTTACAATTTGTCATTGTTGTACTACCTTTTTTGTGGACACCTAAGTCTATTTCTACTTTCATGTACTTTTTCCATTATTGAGTGAGGTTGGCTTGTTACTTCTCATTAATAAATGTTATTTTCCCTTTTATGCACCTTTTCCCATTGATGATGGAGTAAGGATTGTTACTTCTCACTCATCAATGTTATTTTACCATTTCTCTTATCCATCTTTAAGTAAGGATTGTTACTACTTTTACATTGATATTTTATTACCATCCTTTTTGACATGTATCCTTGGTTTGACTTGGTGAGTTTACCTTTCTTACTTAAGGTTTACTTGTTTGATTTTTACAGTCTCTAGTAGCCTTGGATTTTTGATTACCTGATTTACTCTAAATTTTTACTTGGTCATTTGGTCTAACATAGCACCTGTCACCCCAGATTACCAGAATTCTAGGTACATCCCATCCACATAGCACTAATTATCTTGGATTTCCTACATTTATTTTTTTTTTCTTTAGTTTTGTATCCTTGGGTTTGTCTAAAATAGTCTCTACACCCTCCACGATCAAAACTACAAACATAGCAAATAACCATCTAATAATAAAGGTAAGTCAAGGTATGCATACATTTAATTTTTTTAGTTATTTCCCTTTTATTCATTTACTTTTAGTTATTTTATGCTTTAAAATAATGTAAATTTTTTTAGCCTTAGCATTATGTGTTTCTATGTTCTTTCTCAAATCACCATCCCCTATTTCACCTACGTGACACATGATGAGCTTAGAGTGGGGAATATATATACACATAATATTTTCAAACTTTATCAATTATTGATGCTTTCTATCTTTATAGAATCCATTGAGTCTCAATATCTCTAAGTGCAACCTCTAAAGGGTGAATTGATAAAGGTGTGGGCAAACCATTGGTGTTTCACAAGATTATTGTCCTTTTTTCCCACTTGTTATCTACACATTTGTCTTCTAAAACCATTCCCCCTAAGCCTTGCATCTTATTTTTCACCCTCTAGTAATTCTACACATTCATTAGCCTTTCCTTAATCTAAACCCATTTTTTTATAGTTTACATTACATATTCAACCCCATCGAACTTATACTCTTATTGATAAAACTTATTAGGGTCTAGGTCAACCCCTAAATGACTTAATCCATGACCTAGTTTATTTTTGTCATTTAAAATACTAGGTTAACTAGGGTGACCTTATTGGACTTAACTTTTGGAAGAGATTAGGGTTAGATCTTCCTATATAAACACATCCATTTTTTCATTCTTAAAGAGACAACAAGATTTAATTATTTATTTGTGCTTCTTTACAATTTTCTCTTACACCATTCTACTTGAGGAGTCTTAGCTTAGGGTTTATACTTGGAGAAGAATATTGTCTAGTGGATAAGTCTTGGATGATTTAGCCTTTCTTTGTGATATTTATAAACCACAACAACCTCTTGTGAATCACCTTTGGCCAAGGGAGAGATTGAGTCTCAATGGGGTTTTCTTCAAGGTAATTATCTCTAACTTTGTTCCTCTCTTTAGTAGATAGAAGTAGCATAAGTAATGACTTTTGAATATATTCCTCTCTTCATGCATTAGGGTTTTACCTATACATAGCTTAATTAGGATTATCTTATTCATGTTTACATGTATGTTTACTAACCCCCATTTTTTGTCATAAGCTTTGGTGAGCACTAGATTAAATTTACTTTACTTGTTATTAGTTTAATGAATATGAAAACATAGGACCTAGTTAGGGTCACTGTGTAGTTTTGATTGATTGGAGGCTTTGGAACCCTCCCTAGTGATATTATTAATGGTAAGATATCCCTTTATTAATTTTAGTAGATCCATATTGGTCATGACCTCAATTATATAATGTATCCCCAATCGAAAGTGTAAGTAGGATTTATCTTCTCTGAGCTAGGATTGATTTATATATATGTTGCATTTCCCATTGCATATAGAGAGAGAGATATATTTTTGAAACTATTGGACTTGAAACTTCTTACCATGTTTGTTTTTAACCTGTAGACTCTCAAAGGACACCTTTTAAATATTTTTATCTATAAATGACTTCAAAAAGTCTATACAAGTCTCTTAACTCTTCTCTTTGGCATTGAAACTCAAGATTTTGACCTTTGTCTAACTTGGTAATAGGTGTGACAATTGTATAACTACTTCAAGGTATTTTTAAAGTGTCTTTTATGGATTTTCCTCTTGGGGATCTTTGACATACATTAGACTTAGCCAAGAATCACCTTTTCCCTCATTTTCACTACCTTAAAGTTCTTAAATGAACTTTAAACACTTAAAAACATCATAAAATGTTATGACAAATTGATTAAAACATAAATTTACTTTGAAAAACACCTAACAACCTTTGACATCACTTAACCAAGCCTTATCTCTCCATGACATGTCTAGACCACTATATGACCAAAACAAGACATTACCTTGACTTCTCCAAACTTACCTTAAACAATGCTAATAAGGTTTATGAAGAATTTTAGGGACCATATAAGGAATGACAAGACCACATGACAAGTTTTTGACAACCTTATGAAATTTTAACCTAGAAAGGGTGACCAATTTTGACTTAAGGTCAAACTTTGGTTAACAAAACCTTTAAGGGTTTTTGGGGATAACGAGTTACTATCACAAGTTTATCAAAAATTATGATAAAATTTTAGCCCCACTCACATATTTGTTGAATAAATACTCCTTCCAATTGACTAATTTAACTACCAAGGCATTTGAATAGTTAAAAATGGCTTTGTGCATAACTCTTATTTTAGCTACTTTGGAATTTTCAAAAACTTTTTTTGTGGAGTGTGACACATCAAGATATGGCATGGGAGATGTAATCATGTAATAAGGTAAACCACTAGAATTTTAAAGTTTAAAATTGAAGGGAAAAAATAGGATCAAACCAATCTATGAGAAAGGGATGATGGCTATTCTTCATGTAGTCAAGTAATGGAGACCTTATTTGATGGGTCATCATTTTCAAGTAAAAACTGATCATGATAGCCTCAAGTATTTTTTGGCACAATTATTGTCATATAAATATGATCCAGGCAACAATTTAGGTGACAATTCAGGTGACAGTTCCACCCCAATTGATGATGGAACTTTCGGGAGCCATAACTTTTGCACCATAGCTCTAATTGACTCACTGTTTGAACCATTGGAAAGATAAGAATGAGGAGAACATCATGAGATGGCATGAGCTTTGCTCAATGAAGTTTGACCCCTGAAAATGCAACAGAAGTGCCCCAAATTTTAATTTTAGTAGTGTAATCTAAAAATAGTAAGTTTCTAAAAATAGTAATTTCTTGAATTTTGTATTGTTTTAAATCTTGGAAGTCAAACCACTTAATCTCCCTCAAGATTGGTGACCTTACACATCCTCCCCATGCTTTCAAAATGTGTATAAATGAAGAGGTAACCTAAAATGTGAAGATAAACATCTCTTCCCAGAGATAAGCATATATTTGTATTGTGATCTTGAGTAATACTACATTTCTTCTTAGAGATCATTGTTACTGTGTTATTTCTATGCTATTGAAATATTTATCAACCAAAACTTTTGAGTTTTGGATCAGTGGTATCAGAGTGGTTTGTCTTGAGAGTGTATGATCCCGAGGATGAGGTCAGGCTACAAAAAGCTTTGGTGGGAAACAACAGAGCTTCCAAACTTTCCACCTGTTCACTCCAAATGACTTCAAATAGCAGATGACACTAAGACATCATATCATTTCAAGGAAATGGTGAATGAATATCTCCAATGGTAAAAAGCACAGATGCTACAACAATTTGCCTAAATTCTTCAAACACTTCTGATGGGAAATTCTAGATCTACAACTACACTTCCTGGCTCCTCATCTAGGGAATGTCCTTTCAGTGCCCCAACACCCTTCAAGGTTCAGGTAAATTTTGATATTCCTACATTTGAAGGAAAAATCAATGCTAATGTAGTATAAAATTGGTTAGATCAATTGTCTTCCTACTTCTTTGTAAAAAGTTCACCAATGGAGAAAAGATCACTTTTGCTCTTTTGAAATCATCATTGCCCATGAAAAACTAGTGGGAAGTGTACAAAAAGAGGTTCATTAGAGATGACATTGGCCTTGAGGTGGAACCTACCTAGGATGAATTTGTGGAAGTGGTGAAAGAAGAATACTATCCCATTGGAGCATATGATGATCTGTACATACAGTGGCAACAACTTCACCAAGGTAAGGACCAATCTGTTTAAGATTACACAGACACTTTTCATTCTTTGTCTGCAAGATTGGGCATTCAAGAAAGTGAGAAACATAAGACTCTCAAATATCATGGTGGACTACAATGGTACATATGAGGGGAAATGGAACTCTTCAATTTGGAAACCCTTGGTGAGGCATACAAATTTGTAGTGAAGATTGAACATAAGCATGGCAGAAAGAATACGAAGAGTCAACCCTCAAAATGGAAAAGTAACAAGGAAGGTCAAACACGAGGCCAAAATTGGAAGCAGAAGGAGTTTTAGGATAATAAATCCCAAAATGGGAAGGCTAGAAAATGGTGTGATTACCACAAAACTAGAACTCACTCTAAAGAAGAATGTCGAGCCATCAAGTCACTACTTTTTGAGTCATAATACTTGACATCTACTACTCTGCCTCATACACAACCCACAGTCAAAGAGGATGAATAATAAATTGTAGATGTTGAGCCTAACACCATCATCGCTTCATCATAGACCTATGAGGAAAGACCAAATGACAAGGAAATATTGTTTCAATCCAAATTATGGGTAAAAGGTAAGCCTCTACATTTCATTCTTGATAGTGGGAGTCAAAAGAATTTAATCTCTGCTAAAGTTGTGAAAAATCTAAATCTATCCATGAAGCCTCATCCAAAGCCCTATAGTATTGGATGGTTGAGCCCAGGGAGATACCTCTGTGTCACCCATCAATGTCTTCTTTCATAAGCTATAAAACCATTCCAAGATGAAATCTTATGTGATGTGGTCAATCTAGATGTTTATGATGTACTCCTTGGTCAGTTGTTCATGTATGAGTGACATGGCATCTATGAATCATAAACTTGAAGGATCACCCTCACTCTTAGAACATGGTGCTATAGGGTACTAGAGGTACCACCTCCCACATCTGTCTCTGTGATCAGTGATAAGCAATGCAAGAGATTGGTGGAGAAGACAAAACAATTTGTTCTCATGGTGGTCAAACCACAAAAATCCAAGAAGGTCAATGTTTTAGTCCTGACTACACAATCAACACAATAACAAAATTAGATAGGATGAATCATAGGAGAATATGATGACTTATTCAAGTCACCCACAGGAGTTCCACTGCATTGCCAAGTAAAACATTCTATCGATTTGATCCTAGGATCACCTTTGCCTAACAGTCCTATGTATTGTAGATCAGTTTTAAAGAATGATGAGATAAAAAGATAGATTCAAGAATTGATCCAAAAGGGTCACATCAGGCCAAGCTCTTCACCTTGTGGTAGCCCAATTATCTTGGCACTAAAGAAAGATGGAACATGGAGGCCTTGCATTGACTATCGAGCCCTGAATAAAATATCTATGAAGAATCACTACCCTCTCCCCAAGATTGATGACCTACTAGACCAGCTCCATGGTGCAAAGTTATTCACCAATATTGATCTTAAATCTGGTTATCACCAAATTCCCATTGATCCCATTGATGTCTGGAAGACTACATTCAAATCTAAGGAGGGGCTCTTTGAATGGTTGGTTATGCCTTTTGGCTTAACTAATGCACATACAACCTTCATGAGGATGATGGATGACATCCTACGACCCTTCACCAACTCATTCATGGTTTTCTACTTAGATGACATACTCATCTATAGCAGAACATGGGAAGAACATTTGCAACATGTTCGTAAGGTGATTCAAACTCTTCGAGAGCACAAGTTGTATGCAAATCTTGACAAATGCACATTCGGGATGACAACAATTTGGTACCTTAGGTACGTTTTGAATAAGGAATGGGTCCATGTTGATCTAGAAAAGATTCAGGTTATTTGAGAATGGCCCACACTAAGGACCCTCACAGAGCTTTGCAGCTTTTTGGGTCTTGCAGATTTCTACCGCAGGTTTGTTCTTGGATTTTCACATGTTGCTTGGTCACTAACCCAAGTGACTAAAAGAAGAGATAAAGCTAAATTTCAGTGGGGTGAAATACAACAAAGGGCATTTGAGAATTTGAAGAATAGACTCTACTCAGCCCCTATTCTTGCCTTGCCATATTTGCATCAACCTTTTGAGTTGATAACAAATGCATCTGAATATGCCATGGGATTTATCATCATGCAACATGGCCATCTTGTTGCATATCATAGTGAAAAATTCACTGATACAGTCAGGAAATATCCAACATATGATAAAGAGCTCTATGCCATTATGCAAGCCTATAAACAATGGAAACACTACATCTTAGGGAAAGAGATGGTCATCCACACTAACCACATACCATTGGAATTCATCCAGACACAAAGCAAACTATGAAATGAGAGGCACCAAAAGTGGGTCACATATCTTCAACAATTCCACCTGATAATCAAACACAAAAAGGGGAGCTCAAATACAATTGCAGATTGTCTGAGCTGCCCACCAATTACTACACTCACAACAATTCTTGACCTTTACGAACATGAGACTGCCACTTGTGGTGCTCTGTATGAAGTAGATCCTACCTTTGCTGATACATATCAAGTGCTTAAAAAAGGTAAACATGTTTCTAATTTCTATTTGCAATATACTATCCTCTATCATATGGGGCACATCTATGTTCCAGTTGTAGAGCAACAAAAGATGATATGGGAAGCACACTTCAGTAGGACAACTGAACACTTTGGTATTGAAAAAACATTGGCAGTTTTTCAAAAACACTTCTACTAGCCCCATATGTGAAAGGATGTGGAAATATATCTCAAATATTGCACCCCATGTGTGATAGCCAAGCCAACAAATAAGAAGCAAGGATTGTACATGCCATTGCCAAAACCAACAAGGCCTTGGGAATCCATCTCAATGGATTTTCTCTCAGGTTTGCCCACTTCAAAAAATGGTAAGGACTGTATTTTTGTGGTAGTTGATCATTTTTCAAAAATGGCTATCATGATTGCTTGTAAGAAAAATATATCTACTGAGGAAACTACTCAAATATATTTTAGTCATGTTTTTCTCCATTTTGGTCTCCCCAAGTCCATTGTCTCAGATTGAGATAGCAGGTTCCTAAGCATCTTCTGGTCCACTCTATGGAAGATAATGGATACTAAGCTGATGAAGTCCATAGCCTTCCATCCATAGATTGATGGTCAAATAGAGGTGGTAAAGTGCTTGATTGTTCACATGATTCAGATGTATCACTCCAAATAGCCATGCACATGGGATGAGGGACTTCTTTTCATACAACATGGATACAATCAGGCGTTGCACAGCTTGACCAAGCACAGTCCATTCCAAGTATGTTTTGGGTTCTAACCCATGGCAACAATTGATATAACTGTTCCATTTTCCACCATGTAATACACACCTCATGGAAGATCTGAGGCATCAAAATCAACAAAGTTTATTGAACAAATGCAATACACCTAATAACAAGTTCATGACATCTTGGAGAAGATGAATCAGAAGTATAAGTAATGCCATGACAAACATAAGATTATACACCATTTTGTTGTAGGTGACAAGGTTTGGTTATGGCTTCAAAAGGAATGACTTGTAGGCCCACATAGAAAGATTTGGCCTCTGCAATATGGTCCCTACACCATCACCAAAAAAATTGGATAAAATGCTTTTGACTTGAACCTACTAGCCTACCTTGGTCTACATCCAATATTCAATGTGGAGCTCCTCAAACCATATCACCCACCCCTATTAGACACTTCAGTTGTAGTAGAACAACTAGACATTTATGACCTTGATCCATAGAGTTTTTCTCCAGTGGAAGAGGATCAGATTGTGGACACATGGATGAAGACAACAAGAGGATGCTCTATTCCACTTTATCAAGTGGTCAAAAGGGGCCAGCTTAGCCACCAAGGTGAGTGGCTCATAGAGAATCAAATCAAGACACAACTACCACACTTGATGGGGAACATTGAATAAATGGGGATCATTGATTTTCAAGGAGGGAGGAATGATCCGGGCAATAATTTAGGCAATAATTTGGGTGACAGTTCTACCCCAACTGATGATGGAACTTCTGAGAGCCATAACTTTTGCACCGTAGCTCCAATTGACTCACCATTTGAACTATTGGAAAGATAAGAATGAGGAGAACATCTTGAGATGGAATGAGATCTTATTAATGAATTTTTACCCTAGAAAACCCAATGTAAGTGCCCCAAATTTTAATTTTAGTAGTGCAATCTAAAAATAGTAATTCCTCAAATTCTGTATTGTTTTAAATCTTAGAAGTCGAACCACTTAATATCCCTTGATATTGGTGACCTTCCACATCCTCCCCATGATTTAAAAATGTGTATAAATGAATAAGTAACCCAAAATGTGAAGACAGACATCTCTTCCCAGAGATAAGCATATTTTTGTATTGTGATCTTGAGTAATACTACATCTCTTCTCAGAGAATTCATTGTTACTATGTTATTTATATGCTATTGAACTATCTATCAACTAGAAATTTATATTTTTTTAGCCCCACTCACATATTTTTTGAATAAATACTCCTTCCAATTGACTAATTTAACTACCAAGGCATTTGAATAGTTAAAAATGGCTTTGTGCTTAACTCTTACTTTGGCTACTCTGGACTTTTCAAAAAATTTTGTTGTGGAGTGTGACACATCAAGATATGGCATGGGAGATTTAATCATGTAATAAAGTAAACCACTAAAATTTTAAAGTTTAAAATTGAAGGGAAAAAATAGGATCAAACCAATCTATGAGAAAGGGATGATGGATATTCTGCATGTAGTTAAGTAATGGAGACCTCATCTGATGGGTCATCATTTTCAGGTAAAAACTGGTCATGATATCTTAAATTTTTTTTGGCATAATTATTTTCATATAAATAACAACAAAATTGAGTTACTAAAATGTTAGGCTCTGATTTTGAAATAGTTTATAAGAAAGGAAAAGATAAGTGGTGGAAAATGTATTATCCCAAAGGGATGAATCAATGAGGCATTATTATGTGCAATGACTATTTGGTAGACAGATTGGCTAGAGGAAGCAATATCAAAATGGTAAAATAATAGCATTACCCATGATTTTATTCAAAATCTTCAGTAGGGTTCTAGGGAAGCTGAAAAGCTTACATGGAATGGGAATGCATTATGGTATAAAGATAGTTTATACCTTTGTAAGCATTCTCTCCTCAAAAATAAAATCCTTCAAGAACTTCATGATTATAATTCATTATGGTATAAATATATATTATAACTTTATAAGCATTCTCTCCTCAAAAATAAAATCCTTTAGGAACTTCGTGCATCTCCACTAGGAGGTCATTTAGGATTTTTGAAAACATACCATACAATTAAGTAAGATTTTTTTTTGGAAGGACTCAAGGGGGATGTCTATAAATATTTGGTTGAATGAATGGTATGTCAATAAAACAAAAGTGAAACCATTAAGACCCAGGTCCTTTATATCATTTATCCATGCCTATCTAGCATTGGGAGGAACTTTTCATGGATATCATTACTGGGTTATCATAGTCTAATGGTAAAAATATTTCATGGTAGTTATGGATCAACTCAACAAGTATGCTCATTTTTATCATTATCACATCCATTTTTTTTAGTAAAGTAACTTATTCTTTTCTCAATACAATTCATAAATTGCATGGTGCTCCAAAGATCATTGTAAGTGACCGAGATCCCATATTTACTAGTAATTTTTAGACTAAATTATTTGAATATTTAGGCACCTAGTTGGCTCATAGCTCATCCTATCATGCTTATTCTGATGGATAAATAGAGGTATCCAAAAAATGTCTAAAAGGATATATTCAATGTGTTATTTTTGACAAACAGGATAACTGGGTTCATTGGCTACCACTTATTGAATAGTGGTATAACACTTCTTTTCACACTTATTCCAAAATATCTCCCTTCGTGGCATTGTATGGGTATCAACCGCCATCCATAAATTCCTCTTTGATGTTGCATTATAAGGTTAGATCTATTGAGGAACACATTCACCATCAACAAGAGATACTAGTGAGTTTACAATAGAATTTAGCAATGTCATAAAATAGAATGAAGCAACAAGTAGATCAACACCATAGTGAGAGGCATTTTGACATGTGTGATTGGGTATTTATGTATTTGTAGCCATATAATCATATGTATCTAAATAAATATAAAAATAATAACAAGTTATCACCTAAGTATTATGGCCCTTATCAGATCTTACAAAAAATTGGTAGTGTGGCTTGCAAACTAGAATTGCTCCCATACACTTACAAATCTGGTTTTTCATGTATCTTTATTGAAGAAGGTAATTGGAAATAGAGTTTCCACTCATAATGAGTTATAAAAACTAGATGAATAAGGATGATTCATTATAGATCCTGAAGAGGTCCTTCATGTGTGCATTAAGCAACTATGGAATAGAGAAATTGAGGAGTATTTGATCAAATGGAAGAACCTACATTCTAAAGATATAACCTGGGAGGATGAAGTGTTCCTAAAGAAACATCCTAGTTTTATTAAATTTTGAGGTCAATGTTGTTTTAAAGGGTAAGTGCATGTTATGCCTTTAAGCTATAATTCATCTAGGGATATGTGTGGTCGACTTGTGGCTTACATACCTTCATATTATCTTATTACACTTCTCAATATTTTTAATATGGTTGGTGTATGAAATAACCATGGCTAAGTAGAGTATACATAGGAGGTAGTGGTTAGTATTTTATCATCATATTGTGAATTCTATTCTTATTGCATTTTTATGGAGGTTTCCCCCTTGAAGTGGCTCAGTCATAATATTCAAGTATTCTTCTCTTTTTCCAATTATTATTATGAATCTTGCTTACTTTATTCTTAATTATATGATATATAATTCTATTTTTGTGAATCATCTAAGTAATTTAATTATAGGTTTGGGGACCAATCCATGGATGTAAGATAGACTCAAAAAATTCATAATTATTAAGACAAAATTAAATCAATTTAGTGTCTACATCTTGCTTTAAATGTCATATTAAGTGCATATTGATGGCTTCAACAAGAAAATGAAACATTTATAAAAATCACACATTCTATTTTGAATTATAGGTTTTCAAATTCTATAAATACACAAGGAAAATTGCATTAGCCTATGTAGTTATTCAAGGAAGATTCACATTCTAATTTCCAAAACTGAAAACTCTCATACTTAATTGTCCACCATTTGAAATTCCTAGCCTATGGGAACATAAGGACATAACATTGCTTTAACATTATGTTGTATATTATCCTATATAATCTTTAAAGTCTAATTTTATTATCATGTTAATAGTTTATATTCAATAATCTCATAGACAACCATTTTAGGAATAAACTTCTCATAATGAACAAATGAACAACTCTAATCATTTTTGAAAAGGCACATTAAAAAATACCAAAGGGTAAAAAAACAAAAAAAACTTAAATATATTAGGAGGGGGAAAACAAAAAAACATGAAATAAACTAAAATAGAACAAACAAACAAATAAAATCAAACAAAGCAAAAACAAACAACAAATAAGGGAACACTATCTACGAGAGTAGGAAACTTACATACAAAATATATACATAGAATAAAATTAGTATATTAAATTGAACATGGTATTTGATAGAATAACCATGAAGTAATGTTTTAAGTATTGTCTGTTAACTAGCAATGGCAAGTCCTTGCTTTTAAAATCTCTTAGCTTGAATGCATTTTGTTCCAAAAGCTCAAATACTTGGTAAGGACCAATCCACAAAGGACTAAATTTAGCATGCTAACACTTTATCTCATGCACTTTATCCCATAACATGACCAATTCTAAAACATGAAAGGCCTTTACTTGTGACTTTTTGTTTAACCATCTCTTTACAATAGCCTAAGATTTGTTAAAAGTTTATAAAGATTCATCTCATCTATCTTCTGATCAGATTAGATCTAATAATCTAGACTAACTTTCCTAGTCTACTTCCATATATTCTTGTATGAATTGATAAGTGGGTTTTGTTGTTCTTAGTCAATGGATTGCCCTTAGAATTTTCTCATTATATTGAATGTTCTAAGGAAGCACCTAGAGATCAAACTCCATAAGATATAATCCTGATTGATAATAGAATGGACAAACATATGAACTATTCCACTAGAGGCTCATACTTAGTGATTGATAATTAATTCTTTGAGTCAGATTCCTACTTAATTCAACTAAATAAGCCATAAATTTAATTCTACTACAATTCATTTCATTCCTACACTAAGGGAAAGGTGTCATCAAAACAAAAAAGGAGAGAGAGGGTAGAAAAGAAAATAAATGGGTTATCTTTGATCACACAAGCCATCAAAGTACTTTGATATTTTAACAAAATTGGCCATAGTTTTACCAATATGTGCTTGATCTAGTTTTTTCACAAACTCAAGAAACACTATAGGAGAGATCCTAAGGGGACATTGTGAACAACATTGGTTCATCCAACCTATTGATAATCATGTCAATGACCTATAGCTATTGCACACATTGGTCATAAGATAGCTACTTTATAAGCAAAGATAGTCATTAGGGAGTGAATAAAACTAACTATGAACACAATCTAATTCAGGCATTCACACACACACACACACACACATATATATATATAGAGAGAGAGAAAATAAATGGGTTAACTTTGATCACACAAGCCATCAAAGTACTTTGAGATTTTAACAAAATTGGCCATAGTTTTACCAATATGTGCTTGATCTAGTTTTTGCAAAAACTCAAGAAACACTATAGGAGAGATCCTAAGGGGACATTGTGATCACCATTGGTTCATCCAACCTATTGATAATCATGTCAATGACCTATAGCTATTGCACATATTGGTCATAAGATAGATACTTTATAAGCAAAGATAGGCATTAGGGAGTGAATAAAACTAACTATGAACACAATCTAATTGAGGCACTCACATGTGTGTGTGTGTGTGTGTGTGTGTGTGTGTGTGTGTGTGTGTGTGTGTGTGTGTGTGTGTGTGTGTGTGTGTGTGTGTGTGTGTGTGTGTGTGTGTGTGTGTGTGTGTGTGTGTGTGTGTGTGTGTGTTTGTGTTTATTTTAATTTATTTTAAATAGATTAGTAGATGAAAAACTATCACACACACACACACACACGTGTGTGTGTGTGTGTGTGTGTGTGTGTGTGTGTGTGTGTGTGTTAGTTTTTCATCTAATAATCTATTTAAAATAAATTAAAATTCACAACTTATAGTTGTTTCACACCATGGTTATGGAAAAGATTAGATAAAATAATAACTCTAATAGACCAATTTAATCAATTGTTTCATAATTAAACTGACTATCTTGCTACAACCAAATCTTATTTATAGTTATTATCACTTAATGATAAATATAAATCAAATACATGAGGATTTCAATTGAAAAAAATGATGTAAATGGACTAAAAAACAACTCACACTATGTATTCAACATCTAACAGGGTGTCTATTACAATTAGCCTCTTAAGGAAAGTAAATTGGGTAACTAATAGTGAAAGAATGGTTGGTGCACTCTAGGCCAATTCTAATAAATATTCACCACTTATAATTCCCCAAAATTAATAAAAACAAATATTTTTTCTTAAATAGACCAAATTTAAGCCAAAGACATTAATTATGTTTAGTTTCAAGCAATTGCCAAAATCATATTTGAAACTATAATTTTAAGGCTACCCTTTGTTGCAAAATCTAATCCAATCAGCTTATAATTATTTTATTTAGTTTATACATGACATTTTCCTTCATATGAAATCAATTTGTAGTTTAACATCATCTCCAACTCTTATCTCCATGAAGTTCTATGCAATCATTTGATTACTCCCAATGTCAATGTCTTTCTCTCTATGTCACTTGGCTTCTCCACAAACTTACCACACTCTTGGATGGATTGAATAATAATTATTAAAATACTTGTATAAACCTTTTGACTCAAACTTTGAATAATCTTTAGATAAGTGTTCATTTACTAGGCACAAGGAAGTAGTTGGGATTGCATTAGGACTACTACTTTCCCATTCTTTTGCATAATCAATTGCTATGCATATTTAAGGTTAGGTTTTTATTTTATATTCCTTCAATAATCACACTACACACACCATGCTAATTATTCTTATATTATTCATAATTCATTTAATCTATGATTTTATTATTCAACTCAAATTGAATGCACAAGCCATTCTAGGCCTTCAATAGTTTTGATGGCCAAACGTGCTATCAATTTCATGGCCATGCCTCATTGGTTGTGCATAAAATGTGCCTTTAGTTCTAACAGGGTCACTACCATGTATATTATCCTTACTCCTCCATTTTTTTTGTTAAATATTTAAGTGCATGCCCACTGTTCATTCCATAGTGAAATGATATTTCACCATGCATCACAATCTTGTTCACCTACTTCCCTGACATACTAATCTACTTACATGGAACATTATGGGGATGCAGAGCATATATATTTGACCACACATCAACATCTCATTCACCTACTACCCTAACATACTACTCTACTAACATGCACCACCATTGGGCTAAAAAGTAGTGGGATTACACCATGCAATTCTATCTCTCTCACATGCTTACTCAAGGATCTGATATCATTTTTGGGTTGTAAAAAAATATATAGGATATCAAGGTAGTGGATTTCACCACATGGTGTCATCCCACTCACCTTCTCACCCAAAGCTTTGCTAAAGTGGAGACACACTAGGCAAACTTCATATAAAATTGACTAGGTCTTTCAAAGACTCTCAAATATGTCTAGGACTGTTAGGAGATCAACAAGTGGCATCCGATAACCTTTTATAAAATTTTCTAAGTTATAAAATTATTTTAAATATTTGTAAAGGTGTCACATGGATCTAAGCAAATTTTATGAAATTGGCCAAGTCCCACTAAGCAGAAAAATGACACGTGACTCCAAGCAAAACATGAAATTGACTAAATTTTTTAAAGACTTATTGGATGGATATGGGTCATCAAGAGATATATAAAGCTACTAGATGGAATAATAAAAGATTCAAGATTGATTTTAGCTTCTGTAGGTAAAAGGAAAATAACTTGAGTTAGTAATCTTTGATTTGAAAAGTAAACGGCTAAGAATTAAAAAGCAATCAGCTAAGTCTTTTGAAATATAACAAAGAGGCACAAAAACGTAGCAAAAGAAATACATTTTAAAGAAAATTTTATCCATTTTAATTAAATTTACTAAGGTAAAATATGAACTAGAGGAAACTTATAGCTGATTTAGATCAAATTAAATCAGGAATGGATTTAATTACTTGAGAAAATGAGCAATAAAACTCTAAAATAGTCAGATAATTTGCATAAACCTAAGGCAAAATAGTCTAAAAGGAGGCTATAAAATGTGTTTTAAAACATAATCATACAAATAAACTAAGACTTATTACATTGATGCAAAGTCAACCACTAAACCTAACTCACTGCTAGATAAAATGTTGGACTAAATTGAAGAAATGCAAAGACATTAAAGTAAAATCATTGATCACTTGTAACTAATAATATAGTAGATTCAAAATAAGGGTGATTTTAACCAATAAACATAATGAAATACAAAAAGGTACAAGACCAAACTTCAAATCAAAATAGGGTCCCCATTTTCAACTCAAAAAAATGGGGTGTGTTGGATCCCAACAAATGGCAACATCTACGGGGAGAGTATTGCTTAATAATCAGAACCCAGAACATGAATATTAAGACCTAAAACATGGGCATAAAAAAAACCTAATTCTTGATTTAAAATTAAAACATTAAAGTGCTAAATCCTATCTTATTATAGGACATACTAAGTTGATCTCTTGTCCATACGTCCAGTATGTGTGTATAGTGATTATTTAGTTATTTCCCTTTTCTAAATCATATTAGAATCCATCAGATTTATATGATAAATATAAGTCTCTGAGAGGGGAATTGAGTTTAATTATAGTTGAGGGGAAATCTCATGAGTATTTCTTCACTTCTATCTAAGCATCCATAACCTTGACGGAGTTACTTTTGGATCCTTTCAAAGCCTTACTCCATTACCAACCACGCCAAAAATCCTATGTGCCTAGATCACCCCTATATGTGGAGATATTTTAGCTTTTGATCATTTTCTTAATAATTTTTTAGAGTCTCTCCACTAAGGGTTTAGGATCCAAACCATGAGTCAAATGATGATTTCAAAAAACTCATGACTAATCAACAAACATTCATGAACCTATTGTATTCATTTTGATTTAATATGTGATTTTAAGTGCACTTAAAAGGTGTGGAATACAAGGATCCACATTTATATTCATCCTCATGCTCTACAAGGAACATGGATTTTCATAATTTATCAATGCATCAAGAATGGTTTTGTTCTATACTTTTGTTTTATCTTCTTACCCATTATCTAGAATCATCATGCTAGGACAACACTGCTGAACTTCAGTCACCAATTGGTAGAATCAAACAAATTTATCTTGAAGCTATACACAAGGATATCCCATCTTAACAAATCATTTCCTTGTCACTACCTTCTGATATTAGCCACCAAAATGAAATGGGATAATTAAAACATATAGATGTGTTGTTAAAATAACTCAAACCACAAGTTTTAAAGATTAATCTTCAAATCATGCAGGGGTTGTTACTCACATAATCAATGTTGAAAGCATAAAAAAACATGCTAATATCATCATTGAAATCACATAATCTTCAATTTATAGGACTTATTTTCATTAAGTCATAAGAGTTCAATACATTTGTACCAAATGTTGAACACTAGAATAAACCACACAAAACAAAAGTAAGAAAAAAAACCTAACCTAGGAAAGGAAAGATAGAAAGCAAAATACAAATAAAAAGAAAACTACTCTACAAAAGTAGGGA
This sequence comes from Torreya grandis, assembly GCA_037957365.1. Classification (NCBI taxonomy): domain Eukaryota; kingdom Viridiplantae; phylum Streptophyta; class Pinopsida; order Cupressales; family Taxaceae; genus Torreya; species Torreya grandis. The sequence continues at coordinate 2,060,724 of JARHVA010002088.1, read as the reverse complement.
TATATACACTACATTTTATATATTTTATCCATAAATATTACTCTATCCAAATTATTAATGTGTTCCAAGGTGGAACTGGGTCAGACTATTCACCATTAGTTAAAGTCCATATAAACTTGAGCTCTTTGCCAATCATAAAACTAAATAAATTAGTTATTTCATGAATATTAGGAACTGGTTGATAATTAAAGTGAGATAAATCAATAATAGGATAGGTGCATGATCATATTTTAACATAATATTTACAAAGTAAACTAGAATGCTTAAATACATCCCATTTACAGAATATAAACACTCTCCAATCAGGATGCAAGCATTCTCTAGGATTTTAAAAAGTCAATGAATTCAAAATTATCACCCATATCCATGCAAGTAAATTCTTCAAATTTACAATCAGGACTTTATTTATAATCAAACACCTAAAGATCATCCTCATACCTACCATCTGATACATCATTACCTGCTTGGGGAAATCCATGTGTCTTACCATTACCAAGATCTTTTGATTACTTAAAGTTATTTTCTTCCTCTACACACAACTCATATTGAATATAATTAGCCTAATTATAAGCATGTTCAATATGAAGAGGCTCTTCTTCATATTTATCATAGGCTGGAGCATTCAAAACCTCCTAACCAATAGCTAAATTTGTAACCTTGTCTACACCATCACTTACCTTCACTTGTTTCAAATGAAGTCATGGAAACTGATTTCTCACAATATTTCTCCTAAAAACACAAGTTCAAATTGATCATTGTTTTTAAAATTCAAATTATTATAACAAATCGTACCCAAAGACTCATTCTGAGTTGGATATGAAAAGTAATCAACATCCTAGAAAAGGTTATCTCACCATCTTATTGATCATAAACATGGATCTCTATTACCTAAAGCTCAATTTTTGAGGCAATGGAAATTAGAAGGTCATCATTTACCCATTATATATATCTAAGAGTAAACCCAAATACTTTGTCTATGGTATCCCTTTCTTCTAGCTCATCTATCTCTTTGAGTTATTTTGGTCTCTCTTCTTTTCTAAACAATGCAAATAGGTTAGTATACATATAGCTAGGATAACCATCTTCATCTTCTTCAAAATTACGGTCCTCATGATCAACAATAAGAGACTTTTCATTTTCATGACCTTGAAATAAACTATCAAAACAATAAAATCCTACCTCCTTGCTAAACCAATCATAAATAAGAAATTCATTTACTTGGGGTTCACTGAATGGGCTATTGGGTAGAATGTGTTTAATAGTTACCAATGGTGGAGGACTTGGGGAATCTAAAAAAGGGGTATTTTCCATTTTTTATTTTAATTTTAGGGGTAAACCATGCTCCTCTAGACTAAATATCTATTTAATACTACCATCACTTTCTTTGGTCAACTCATTGAATGTAGGCATTAAGGGTGGATAAGAGAAGGAATATTTTGTATGATGACACAACTCTTCTTGGTAAATCCCTTTTCCTTCCTCTTGTTTCAATTTTAATTGCTCTTATAAATTTAGGACTTCTTCTTTCATGGCAAGGATGAGTTTTTCACTTTTATAATGTCACTATCTGGATGATTAACAAGCTCACAATTAAGTAAATCAAATGGGAGGGATTATTTCATAGTGAAGATGGGATCTTGGGCTTATTGTATCTCATGTAGGACACTCTTGGGAGAGGATAATGACTTTTTTGAGCTTCCAAAATGAATTATAAATTGACATTAAAGGCTCTGACTATTGGTAATGGAGTTGGGTGTCAAGTTGAGGTACCATTCATAGTCCTCTCCCTTTAAGGTGAAAGGAAAGAGCCTATAGGAAACATCCTCAAATTGTATTCCCAACACATTGATAGCCAATTTTTAGGATACAATATGCTCCTCAGATTCATCTAGAAATCCATTTTCAAACATTAGGATAGAATTAAAGGGACCCTCAAGTAAAGGATGTTGAGGTCCTAGAATGCTAATGGTTGACTTGGTGAGTGAAGCCATCTTAGAGAAGTTATATACCTAGGGATCCTTTCAATGTAGTACATATTTTTATTAAATAGACGACAAATAACTAATTATCAATCATGAAAAAAAGGCCCTCCTAGCACCAAAAAGTGTTGGTCTCATCAAGTGACTTATCCTGATAAATTGCTCATTAGATTAAACATTCTAAGGAAACACCTAGAGATTAAGCCTAGTAGGAAGGAATCCCTTTTTTAGGATCTACTGGTCATCTAAGGGCCAAGATTTCACCAAACAAACATAACATGGGCAAATATATGAACTATACCACTAAAAGATCACACTTAGTGATTGATAACTAATTATCTGAGTCTGATTCCTACTTAAATCAACTAATGAAGCCATAAATTTAGTTTCACTGTAATTCATTTTATTCCTACACTAATGGAAAGGTGTCATCAAAAAAAAAGGAGAGAGAGGGTAGAGAAAAAAATAAATGGGTTATCTTTGATCACACAAGCCATCAGAGTACTTTGAGTTACAAACAAACTTGGCCACAGTTAAACCATTATGCACCTAATCCATTTATTACACAAACTCAAGACATATTGTAGGTGATCTCCTAAGGGTATAATTTAAACACTATTGGTTCATCCAACCTATTGATGATCATATTAATGACTTGTATCTATTACACATATTGGTCATAAGATAATTTCTTGATAAGTAAATATAGGTATTATGGAGTGAATAAAACTAGCTATGAGCATAATCTAATTTAGGGATTCATATACATATATACGATAGTCATTCATCCACTAAGCTATTCAAAATAAATAAAAACTCACTTGTAGTTGTTTCACACCATGGTTGTGGAAAAGTTTAGATAAAATAAGAATACCTCTAACAGATAAATTTAATCAGTTGTTGCATAATTAAACTAAGACAATATTGATGAAAACAAATCTCATTTATAATATTTATCACTTAATGACAATAAAAAATCAAAGACATGAAGATTTGAATTGAACAAAACATTGTAAATGAAATAAACAACTCAAACTATGTATTCAGCATCTAAGAGGGTGTCTAGTATAATTGGCCTATTTAGGTAAGCAAATTTGGTAACTAATAGTTAAAGAGTGGCTAGTGCACTCTATGAAAATTTTAGAAAATATTCACCACTTATAACTCCCCCACTTCTTAAAAATAAAGAGTTATTCTTAAATAGACCCAAGCTAAGCTATGGACATTAATTGCATTCAACTTCAAGTAGTTGGTGAAATCAAATTTGAAACTATAATTCCAAGGCTACACTTTGATGTAAAATCTAATCCAATAAACTTGTCATTACTATATTTATTTTATACATGACATTATCCTTCATCTAGAAGAAATGTATAGTTTAACATCATCTTAGGATCTTGTCTCTATGAAGCTCTACATAGTCATTTGATTACTCCCAATGCCAATGTCTTTCTCTCTGTTACTTGGCTTATCCACAAAATTATAATGATATTGAATGGATTTAATAATCATTATGAACATACTTATATCAACCTCCTACCTTGGACTTTGAAGTGACTCTAGATTAGTGTTCATTTACTAGGCATAGGGAATTGATTGGGATTGCATTAGGACTACAAACCGCCCATAATTTTATGAAATCAATTGGTACACCTCTTTAATGTTGGGTTTCTCTTTTATGCTCCTCACATAATCCTAATACACACACCATGATATTTTTCCCATATTATTCATGATTTAGTTGATCTATGATTTGATTTTGTAACTCAAATTGAATATGTAGTCAATTATAGGCCTTCAATGGTTTTTATGGCCATATAATCCATCAATTTTATGTTCATGCCTTTTTATATGCATAACCAACATGTCTTTAGTTTTGATGGGGTCCCTGCGACATGGATTCTCCATAATCTTCCATTGCTTGGTTGAAGCTTTAAGTGCATGTTGACTATTCATTCCATGGTGAAGTGAGATTTCAACACACGTCAAAATCTCACTCACCCACTGCTTTAACATACTAATCTATTTGTACAGATGATCATGGGGTTGTAGAGCATCTATATTTCACCACACAATAACATCTCACTCACCCACTATGATGACATATTGATCTACTTGCACGGACCACCATAGAGCTATGGAGTAGTGGGATTATGCCACATGGTGCCATCTTGCTCACCTAGGTCTCTAACATCATTTATGGGCTATAAAAAAATTCTAAGAGAGTGAGGTAGTGGATTATGCCACATGGCATCATCCTACTCACTTGCTCATCCAGATCTTTATTAATATGGAGACTCAATGGGAAAACTTCATGAAAAATTAACTAAGTCTTTGAAATACACTTGAATGCATTTGGGACCACTGATAGATTGACATGTGGCATTAGGTAACCTTTTATAAAATTGGATAAGTGTCAAAATTATTTTGAATATGTGGAATGGTACCACATGGCTCTAGGCAAAATTTATGAAATTGACCAAGTTTCACTGAGTGGAAAAGTGACACATGGCTCCAAGAAAAAATGTGAAATTGACTAAGTCCCAAAAGACTTATTGGATGGATCTGGGCCACAAAGAGATATAGAAATTTATCATGTGGATTAAGAAAAGAGGCAAGATTGATTTTAGCACCTATGGGCAAAAAACAATTGAGTCATTAATCTCTGATTTGAAAAGTAAACAGCGAAGTATTTAAAAGCAAATGGCTAAGTCTTTTGAAATATAAAAAAGAGGCATGAAAACTTAGTGAAATAAATCCATTTAAAGCAAATTTTATCCATTTTAATGAAATTAACTTAGGTAAAATATGAACCAGAGGAAAATTATATCTAATTTAGATCAAATTCAAGCATGAATAGATTCAAGCGATTAAGAAAATGAGTAATAAAACACTAAAATAGTCATAAATTTTGCATAAACCTAAGGCAAAATAGTCTAAAAAGAGGATATAAAATGTATTTCAGAATAGAAGTAGATAAATATACTAATATATTAATGCAAATTCAAGTTTTGAAACTAACTCACTACTAGATAAAATCTTGGACTAAACTAAAGAAATTCAAAGACATTAAAGTAAACTCATTCAGTCCCTTGTAACTAATAATATTACTAAAAAGGGTGATTTGAACCCAAAACCATAATGAACTCTAAAAAGGTACAAGACCAAAATCCAAAGTAAAAGAGGGCTCCCATTTTTAGCTATGTTTATGTCTTGTTTTATCAATCCATAGGGCATATTTGAGTAGAAAATTTTAATTGCATGGGTTTTAATCAATTGATTTCTTTATATAATTTAGAAAATTCTTATTGGTAGTTCCTACCAAACCATTTCCTTGGGGATAACAGTTTAAGGATAACTTCAATGTGATTCCATTTTGGTATTCCCACTCAGTCAATTTAGTTGATTAAAAGGTTGGTCCTTTGTCACAAATGAGTGTTAAAAGAGTCCCAATTGAGTTATAGTTTATTATTCTAGAATGTAATAACTTATTTGGTTGTACTTTTTATTTTTACTTTATCTTCACTCCACCTTGTACAATAGTCAATGGAGGTGAGAATGAACTTGTGACTAACTAATGAATTTAGATTTATGATTCTAATAAAGTCTAATCCCCACTAGGTAAGGGGGTGTTCCTCTATTACTGGTTGCAGCATCATGGGAACATGAATTTATCTTTTATCAAAGATATGGCATAAATTACAAATATTCACATGTATATAAGCATCCTTGAATAGCATTAGCCAATAATAGTCAGCTTTGAGAATTATGTGTGGTCATGTTATCGAAAATATGACCACTTCCTCATTTATCATGAAATGAGTTCATCACCTCTTATGTGTCTTCCTCATACAAACATCTCAAGTAAATCCCTTCATGATTATTATATTACATCACTCTTAATTTAAACATATAGTGTGTAACTTTTAGTTTTAATGCTCTTCTCTGCATCTTATAAAAATGGGCTAATGATTTTCCATAAAGAAAATAATGGGAAATTGAATTATACCATGGACCAAATCAAACAACAGATTCATTAACTTCCAAAATGGAGATGTTGAGATCAACTTCTAAGATTAACTTAGATGAACCTTGACCATGAACCAATATTTTAGGTTTTCCTTAATGTCATATTCCTAAAGCTTAGTAACCCACCATCCTCTTCTTTCACCTAGCTCATTATGTCCTAGTGTTTGCTTAATTTCAAGGTCTAAAACTATGGTATGTACTTTTTCCCTCAATATGTAAGGATTAAACTTTATGACTACTTTCATCAATGCATAGGATTTTTTATCTATCATAGGGTATTTCAGTTTAGCTTCTTTCAAATGCATGCTCATAAAGGATATGGGGTGTTCTCCATCTTCAAATCTTTATGTTAACATAGTTTTAATTATATGATTAGAGGTAAAAGAGTATAGATAAAAATCCTTAGCATAATTTGGGATAACCAACACTGGAGCTTACATAATTTCATTCTTGATCTCTTGAAATTCCCTCTTATAATAAGTATCACATTCTATCTTATCTCCTTATTTTAACATGGCACTCAGAGGTTTAGTGATCTCAGCAAAACCAAAAATAATTTTGCATACAAAGTTAATTTTGACCAAAAAGGATTTTAACTCTTTATTAATATTTGGTAGCTGAATTTGATAGAGAGCACTAGCTCACTTAGGTTCAATTAGCATACCTTCATTGGTGATAATGTGGACTAGAAGTTTACCTTGTGTTGCACAAAAAACAAAAATTTTGGGGTTGAGTGATATGCCAAACCTTTTTAGTGTTCAAGTACATTATCTATATAACTCAAGTGATATGATTTATATTTGAAAAATATAGTCAAGTCATTCATGTATACTACTATGCACTTACCAGTTAGACCTTTGAATGTAGTGTCCATATCTTGTTAAAATGTGGCACCAACATTAAGTAAACCAAATGTAATTATATTATAAGCATAAGTGCCCCACTTGGTGGTGAATGATGTTTTTAATCTATATTATTTATCCAATAATATCTAATTATAACTTGGGCATCCATCTAAAAAGGACATCATCTCAAAACCATTGACTTGTTGAATGACCTCATTGAGTGATGGCAAGGGATAGTTGTCTTTATCTTATGTATAATTAATATTTCTAAAATCTACACAAAGATGAATCTCTTCACTTTTCTTCCTCATAGGTACTAATTTTTCCACCTAGGTTAAATGGCACATCGAGAAGAGAATACCATTTGATAACATCTTCTAGACTTCTTTCAGGATGAGTGGTTCTAAGACTATATTTATTGGCCTTTGGCATTGCCTAAATGGTCTCTAAATGGGTTTCAATGGAATGTTATGGGTCATAACATGAGGGTAAAACACCTTTATGTCATTTTAGCTCTATGAAATTATATCTTGATAGTGTAATAGTATATTATTCAATGATTACATCTCTCCATTACTGCATTTAAGTCTAACCACCATGTTTTCAGGCTCATCTGTAGTTCCCATGTTGAGAATCCATGTCTCTAAACTCAACCAATGTTTATTTTATTATTTATTTGATATGTTGTCCAAGTCATACAATATATACAGTGCTAATATCCGTTTCAAAATATGGTTTCCTTTTAACTGAAGCACTCCATCAAAATTATATTTTTCTCCTCAAAATCAAGTCTCTCTCTTCTTCATAAATTACCTATTTATCAAAAGCATTAGATTTAGATAGGAAATCAAGAAGTTTCTTACCATCATCAAAAAAATTTAAATGCTTATCATTATTAGGAATAGAGGGATAAGGAATTAATTCTATATACAAAATTTCAAGTCAATCTTGTCTAATAGAATGAGGCTCACAGCTGAGACAACTAATGAATCAACCATTACATTCTTTGCTCAAGAGATGACTAAAATGTTAAAAGCATTAAAAGACTCAATCAAATCCAAAGAATAATATTTGTTTTTATTTAAATAGGAAAGATTACATGAAAACTTATTATGTACCTAGTTAATGACCAATTCAGAATCACTAAAAAAATTTAATTAATGGACATCAAACCTGATTGCAAACTACATACCCAATATTAAGGCTTCATACTCTATCATGTTAGTAGTACAAGGGAATTAGAATTTGTATTATTCAATGTGTCTCTTACCTTTGGGATCAATTATAAAAATATCAACCCTATATCTTTGCTTGGAGTGTGATGCATCTAAATATAGTGACAATATATCTAGATTTTGATCATGATCAGACTTTTTCCTCTTTATTGGTCTGGTTGACAAAGTATAAACACTTTTAGCTAATTCTTGGCTACCATTAGAGGGGTTCATAAAAAAAAATTCAACCAATCCTCCATATTGAGTTATCACCTTGAAAACCCATTTTCTAATTCATGTTTAGTAAACATTAAGGTAAGTTTGACAAGTTTAAGGTAATGGCTTATTATAGTCCTGTGCCTGTTTAGTCATGCCATGACATATAACTTTGGTCCAAAAGTATTAGGTGGTCTAATAGGTTGTTTTAAATCATTAAAAACTTTTTCAAGGTCTATTTATGTCCTTATGGTCTGTATAATGTCATAAAAGTGAGAATATCTCCCCTTTAATGTTACAACTCCTTTTGAAAATATTATTTGATCATTTTATAACATTTCAAAGGGAGTTTTGAAATAAATGGTAGGTGATTTTCAAGGATAAATTGTTTTCAGGTCACTCCAAATCCATATAATCATGAATAATCTCCAAGAATACTTGTCATCTTTGTTCAATCAAGTTTCCCAAGTAGATATGGTAGTTATAGTGGAAAAAGAAGAGTTTTAGAAGGGTGGTTATAGGTTTTTAGAGATAATTTAACATCCATGAACATACATAGCCTAATTAATCTCCCTCATACTCAAATTCATGCATTTGAATGAGTTTTATACCCAAACAAAACCAAAACCTACCTATCTCTCATATTGCCATCCTTGGTAGCCCCAAAATAGTTAGTGGTTCTCACTTAGTGTGCAAAGGAGAGAGAGAATTAGATGGAATTATTTTAGTGTTTGATATGGGTCCTTATACCCTTCAAATCCTTTTCATTATTTCACATATTTAGGTACCCTCATCTATGAACAATTGCTAAGAAGTCTAGGTGTTCAAAATGCTCTCTCATTCATGACAACCAACAATTTCCAAAAGTTTCTAAGCATAGGTGAGATATTGAATGAAATGTATAGTTTTAAAAGGTCATATATAGATTTAATATCCATTTCACATATTTTAATTACTCATTTGGCATTTGTGACCCTTAGATGAGGCAAAACTTTCAATGTGAATGAGCTACAAATGTAGATAATAAGTCAAAGGCAAGGTTTGATCAGTTTTGAGGATTTATTCACTCTAAGTGATCTTTGAATAGTATCAATCAATGCCTCATTCCTAATAATAATATCTTCAAGTCATATCTCATCTATTATCTATCACTTCAGGTGGTCTTTGGAATGATTCAGGGTAATATGGCTTCATTTAAGAGTAACATTAATGTAAGCAAAGTGTACATATAATAGAGATCCTATGGAGAAGCCAATAATGGTTCAAGCATGTTCTCCAAATGTGTATTTCTTATAGATAATTAAGACAATTTAAATCAGGTATATGCCATCTATATTAATCATAAATATACATGAAAGTGAGTTTGAACCTATTTGCAATCCAAAGGGTCTCCTCAAGCCTGTACGACAAAAATGAGGCTATAATAAATAGAGAATGGATGCTTAAGAGACTCCAATAATAAATAATAATAGGATTAGGTTGACCACCATTTATATCATGTTTAATAATACAAATATTTTCTAATTAAACTTGTTCCAATGATGCTCAAAGCTCAAGAGGCTCAGAACATCACCTACATACCTGAATGTTTGAAGTAGAAACCTACAAATTTGAGTTGTTGACTAATAAGTTTAGATTTAACAATAGTAAAATGAGATTATATTGTGTTTTTAACCACATATTAATCTCAATGACATGTTTAAATGGACCTAAATGAAGAGGAATTTAGACCTACAAGTATGCAGACTTACAGGTCCACATCCTTAACCAAAAGACAAAAGCTATTATGAAGGGGAGTGTGTGAAGTTTTCAAAGGCAGTATTGATTTCATAATAGTATGAAAAATTATAAAAAATAATTTTTAACACCCATATATAGTTAAAATATATCTCATAATATGATTGATGCCATTAAATAGAACAAGAGGGATAATGAGGCCTTATAGGCCTAAATGCTCAAATAGGCATGTGTATGAAATAAAAAAGGGACTTGTGAATGTTTAATGAGTTTAATGGGTTATGTATTGATATGATAAGGTAATAAAATAAAATTATAATTTTTTTTTTAACACTAAAATCCTAAGACTCAGTAGTGAGAGTTTATTCCTAGGGTGAAGTCAGGGGAGCCAAACAGAGACCTACGGGTTTGTTTGAAGACAAACTTAAGAAAGATTATTTATGAGGAGTATGAGAAGACAAGATGAATGATTATAAAAAATATTTATGAGGAATAAAAATTTCCACATATTTTTTAATACTATCAAAAATTTAGAGCTAACAAAGAGATGGCATATCTCTAAGTTTGCAGTCATGAACGTAAACTGTCATCTATAGGTCTGCAGTTGGCAAGATGAAAAACATGCATATATTTGGTATTGATATGAATATATATATTTTATAAAGATGTATTAGAATAAAAAATAAACATATTAAATTATTGAAACATGTAAAAGGGTTGGCTAACCTCAAGAAGACAATGAGGGCTAATAGAGACCTACAGGCCTAAAACCCTTAATAGGTCTGCTACAGTTAGTGAGGTCAAGCCTTGAATAAATGAGGCATAAAAGTGAAATTAAAAGAATATTATAAAATATTTAATAATTATTAAAATATAATTTATATTATTAAGAACATAATATGTGTTTTGAGGGGTTTTTATGTTCAAAACCATGTTTTCAATCCTCATACAGTCAGTCAACCTAAGAGTCCATTTTTGAATGCTCAGAACTCCTTGGAGGAATTACATGGTGGTAAAAGGTCATTATAGGTGGTGGTATGGGTATCCTACCTCAAATAATTATAATTGTTTCAAACATCCAGCTCCACACCTCTATGAACAATCATCAAGATGACAAACATATTGAAGCCCTCTTTTTACCTTGTAAAGAAACTTGAGAGAGCCTGTTCTCTTGCTTGAAACATGAATGAGAAGATGAATGGTCTCAAATGGTATTTAAGAACTATGTATATGTATATTAATTATATTATTGTGTCATTATGAGATATAAAGAGGACTTTTCCTCTATGAACCATTGTTAAGACTAAAACACACCTAAAACCCTCTTAAACCCCTTTCAGTGACCTAATGAGAGGGATATGCCCTAAAATGAATTAAAATTAAATGTTTTGACCTTGAAATTTTTTTTGTGACATTAAAATGTCTCATGGACATCTGGATATGGTATTTTGTGGCATGTCGGAAGGCAAAACTATACGAAACTGGCCTAAAAGCATGACTATATGCCTATTTGTGAGTATGTAGGATAAGAATTGGCCTTCAAATCAGATACAAAGGCATAAAAATATAGGTAATTGGTTTTATAATCATTTACACACATTTAAATTTATATTAATGTGATATATAAGCTTTTTAAGTCACCAAGTTGGGTCAAATAAGACATGACTACACTATTTGATGTCTAAGGAGCCTATATGCAGACCTATGGAGTACTTCAAGAGATTTTCCTCCCAAGGTATTGAGTCATACTATTATGTTTCATGCCTCAAAAAATCATTATAAATTTCTATAACCTACAAAATTCTTGAGAAATGACTCCAATTACCTCTCAATCCTGAACAAGCACCTAAGCGAGGGTTTTGACCATTTCTTGGTTCACCCATATGTACAAGGTTTGAGGTCCTAAAATTTGTCATGGTGAATGTAAAATAGGTACCTAAAGTGAATAAAACATCTCTCTAAAGTTTCACATGTGTGAGCATCAATTAGATCAAAATCTCAGTTTGTAGGCCTAGAGGGCTAATTAGAGAGATAAATAGGTAGAGTAAGTGTACTTGCACTTAATGTTTGGTCATGAAATTTTTCAAAAAGATATAATATAATATTGGGTACTAAAAAATATGATTATTTTTCCAATATCATTTTTATATTATTCTACACAAGGACCTTTGTGTGTTTTAAGCGCTGAAAGGAATTGAAGACAAGTATGGGCTTTAGGTGCAAAATGAAGTCTTTGAGAGTGTTTGATGCATATAAATGGGTTGATATAAGTTTTTTAAGATAGATATATGTCTCCCATGGAGATATATTTCATTCATGAAGATGAAATCAAGATTTGAGGTACTTGATCAAGAGAGGCATAGTGAGATCAAATGGGTTTCAAGACACCTAAAGAGTTATGTGAATGATCATCACTATAACATAAATATGGAGAGATCCTAAGAAGATGAAAAGTTTCAAATATTATATAAAAGGTTATTTCAATGTAATTTTATGACCAAATAATGCCACTTGTCACTTTCCAAGCTAAGAGAAGGGTAGTTTAAAAAAGAAGACAAAGGTGTCAAGCAAACAAAGAAACCCCTACACCATTTGGGAGAAGAAACATCATCAAAGAAGAAACACATATCCTTAAATATCTTATGAAACTATTCTTCAACCTCCTTCTTGATTTTAACTCTTGATTGACACTTATCATTGCTCTCTTCTACACCCCTTCTCTCTCTTCTACTCTCATTCTCTATAAATGCATCCTTGTTTTTCTTTGTATGGATCCTCCACCCAGGTATGGCGAATCCATACCCATTTTTATGCCTTTTATCAATGAAAGACTATTGGTTTTACCTCCTTCTATGATTATACTTAGTGTGTATGTTTAGATGGTTGATCTTGTTAAGTGAATTGCTTAGTATTTCTTGGCATGTTATCATAATCTAATACTTATATGTAGTTTAAAAGCTTATTTCATAGGTCACGTCAAGTGTATAAGTGTAGTTCAAGGGTTGAGTGTGTTTTATACTAGTTAGTATCATTCTATGACCTCTTGATTAGTCCTCCTAGCCTAAGCATCTATCATAACCTCCACATTGAAATGTTGATGTGAGATATTCAGATTAGGAAAAGTGTATGTTAAAGTTAGTCTCTTGGTCTACATGTACACATACATATATTTGGTAGTGATCAACTAATTTTGTGTATCACCTCCTTAGATAGTTTGATTTCATGTTATTCTTCTCCCTTTTCCTTTGCAAGTTAGTAGTGTAGTAGGCCTAATTGATACATCAAGGGGAGTTATCCCTATAATCTACAGGTTTGGTCCACCTAAAGGTCACCCACAACCTAGGACCAATGTCATTACATAGTTCAAGTTGAGAGGGCTTGAAACACCTTCTCAAGGGTACAAATTTTATTTATAATAGACACTTGCCTATGTAGAAGTGAATTTAACTTGTTTGTTGATTGCATTGTACTCCATTATCATAAATTTCATTCATAGATTTTTATCAATTCTAATTTGATTTTCCACTCCTCTCCATGGAAACCACATGTGGGAAAAGTTAGTGGCCATATAGCCATTGAGTGATCTTGATCAATCTCTACTTAGTAACATGCCATATCCTTTTGGGATCATAACTACTTCTATATCTATGAATTGATGCACTCTTGGCTCAGTTTGTAACTACATAGAGGCATTTAATAACTCACCAACAACCTTGAATTCAGACTTGTCTAATTATAGTACCACTTTATTTGATTTCATGGTAAGCAATCCTAATTTCTTAAAAACACTTGCAAGCATAACATTATCTAATGCACTAGAATCTAGAAGATAATTATGAATACTCTTAAAAAAAATTATTATTGTAAGCAAGAATGGAGGGACTTCAGCTCTACCCTTATGTATTATGACATTGGTATTGTTAAGGTTTTTTTTTTTGGGGGGTTGAATATTCTTATTTTTAAGAGACTTAATAATAAAAACCCTTTGCTCAGTGATTAGTGATAATTAATAGAGAGTGTTGTTTACTTTTACATTTTTCATGTCTTCCATAATGTTATAACATGTTTTGATAGAAAATGGTTTATTGTCACTTAACTTTGGTGGATGTGGATCATTTTTAGATTTAGGATTAGGAGGTGTAGTGGAATTATCTAGTGGAGTTGAGGTAGTCAAAGGCTGATGTGCTCTACTCATAAGAGTATAGTTTCCTCATTGGTATTTCTTTAAGGATTGAATGTCATTGGTTTTATCATCAGGTTCATTGTATTCTCTACTAGTTAAGTCTAAAGTCTCTAAGATCAGGGTTGTATTAGGATACTTTGATGAACTAGAATCATATGAACTACTCAAAGTATTTATATCATTTGGTAAAACTTCATATTGATTAATCTCCTTTTGCATGATGTTAAAGACTAGAAAAAAATCAACATAGTCAATTTATCCATGTTGGTCTATATTGTGGACACAAAACCAATTGGGCAAGGAAATCTCCATAATATTGATCTCAAGAAGTTTTTTGGATGAGGATATCTTGTTTACTAGCTCTATTAAAGGGCATCTAATTACATTGATAAGTGATATTTGGGATAGCATTTCCACTACTAGAGCTACCTACTTATTTTTGTAAGTTTATAAAATCATTGCTCAATATTTTGACCATTCTTTGGATTGCATCTAACTCAGGTTTGGCTAAATATTGAGTGGAATTATTTGTATTATTTGTCACTACCAAAACTAAAGCTCAATTGTAATATTGGGGCATTACTTCACTACCAGCTAGATTTATAAATCATATGTTATAATTAGGGGTAACATGAACTAATGACAACTGATTCATGATCAGGAGAGGTTATGGTAATGGCACATTTTGATTTTCAAGTGAGATTAAGTTCAATGTTGGCATGTTTGGGAGAAAATTGAGAATGGGAGCCAACATATGCCCTTGTGGATCATTTTTCATGTCCACGTTTATCACTTTTGTATATGTAAGAGAAAGTTAGTAATAATTAGATCTCTCCTTAATAAAGTGGTAGTCCTCAGATCCAAGGCATTTTTGAACATTTATAGGCTAACTGGGCATTTGGCCTATACAATTCTATTACCCTACTATAATTTTTTTGAAAATGTGCATTGAAATTGCATATAGGCTCATTAGTTTCCCTTCCCATACAAGCAAATTTATAGTATAATATGCATGGATCGACTACTTGACCAAGCTAGGCTAAAAATGTGTTACTCAATTGATTATATATTGTGATTGAATTTTATGAGAGGTTAAGGAACCAATCATAAGCTTGATCAAGTAAGGTGAAAATAAATAACCTACAAGCTACATCTTCATGTTCCAAACTATAATAAAAAATTTTAATTTTAATTAGTAGAGTGTAAAGATATAATTAATAACTTTTTTTAGATTTTTTTCTAAATATTTATATGAATTTGACTATCTCCAAAATGTTTTACAATAGGGATGCAAACTATTTGACAAAATGTCTAAATGAAATGTGAAACCATACAAACCATACTTTAACCAGTTCATAAAAATGCATTAAACATTTTTTTACAAATATATTTACAAAAATACAATACTAAGACCATAACAATGTTTGAATCCATGGAAGATAAAGAGAGGAAAAAATTAATCAACCAAAATTAAAATTAAATATAGTGATTGAAACTATATTACTATCATCCATCAATGTTTATGCTTATAATGGATGGATTTATGAATGACCATAACCATGAAATCAAATCGATAAATTAAGAGCTTATTTTAATAAAATAAATTAATTATAAAAAGGTGTAAAGATTAAAAAAAACATCTATAATATGCTCACTGATATCCTACTTTTTTTACATTTAGAATAGGGTAAGAAATATAATGAATATCTCATTAAATTAGAAACATCTACATACACAAAAGGATTTAAACCAATTTACACCAAAAATAAATAATGAATCATAGACAAATGTAACCACTATACCAAATGGTTAAATTCATGGTGTATGATATATAATAAAACTTAAAAAAATTCCACCATACATTGTTAATGCCCTTGCTAAAAATACTCATTATACACAATACAATGTACAAGTGTGAACATTACAGTGTATAATAGCCATCAAAATGTAACTTTATTATATTTCACAACTAAACAGGTTTACATTACCAATATGGAAAATCATAATTGTTGTCCCCATGAGGATGAATTAAAAAAACACTATGAAAGGCACAAAAAAGCATTTAAAGAATATAATAATCGACTACTTGACCAAGCTGGGCTAGAAATGTGTTACTCAATTGATCTCATCCTGTGATTGAATTTTATCGAAGGTTAAGGAACAGTCATAAGCTTGATCAAGTAAGGTGAAATAAAATAACCTAAAAGCTACATCTTCATGTTCCACATTAATCAACCTAATAAACTTTTTGTAGGATGTAATGTGTTCTTTTTTAATCCTTATAGTGTTTGGAGTGAATTTTGAAAAATAACACTTAGGGTTTTGTGGGAAAATCATGGACATCACTAGAAACATTTATAGATGATCAAACTAACCAAGTTGTAGCCATTTGGACTAGTCTATTGGTGGTAGATTATGGGGATGATGTGTTTGGATAAATTAACCTTTTAGGATTACTTCGATCAAATATAAGACATCTATGAGCTTGGAGAGGAGAAATAATTAATTTTATATGTCCCAACCTAACCCTAGATTGTGTGATCCTTGAAGAAGACTCTAGAGTAACAAACACTAATCTTTGTTAGTATGGGTTTTAGGCACACAACAAATGGAAAACATATAGATGAACTACTATTATTAATCAATGACTAAACTTAAAGTATATGAAGGTTCAATATCAAAAATACTTACAAGATAGGAAATATGGTGTCGATGCCCTCCTTATAACACTAATTTATGCTATGTTGTTTAAGCCAATAATGAGAATGGGAAAATCAGAAGGGGAGAGCATCAAGTTAACATCCAATAAGGAATTCAAAGGTTATGTGTACAAGACTCAATGAATTTAAAAATTTAATACCCTTAAAACAATGCCTTCTTAGATAATTAGTCTCAAACAAATTTTAATATTCAGAGGTTTAGGGCCCTCCTTCTAGCACTAATTTTTGTCATGCTAAAATTTTGACTCACTCAAACATAATTAGGAATTAACTAATCTAAGTGAATAAAAGTTTTCACTAACTCATGGATAAATAGCCCCCTTGTTTTTAGGACCTAAGGGGTATCCAAGGGTGAAGAAACTCCAAATGATATAGTATGGCTAGGCTATGATTGTTTCAACCAAAATTTCAATTGATTTCCTTAAGATATTCAGGATCTCACAGTTGTTTCCTCTACAAATGGACTATTTGCAATGTAATGGGTATATCATTTATCATTTAAAAAATATAAAATAGAAGGAGAAAGTAGGGTAAAAAAGTGGTTAATCTCTTTTGAGATAGGTCTTCCAATACTCAAATCAAATCAGTGTTGGCTGAAATAAAATTCATGGGCATTAAGTCTAGCTAAAGCACAAACTAGAATACTATAATGAGCAAGACTCAAGGAAAGAAATGTGAACATGAAATATAAAACTCTATTCAAAAGAAATATAATGCATAATAATATAGTTATTTTCACACTATGACTAATGTAAGCCTAAAAAGAACCAAAATGAGATTTTAAATCCATTTAAACTAGCTACTACACAATCTAATTATATATCCACTTCCACACCAAAAACATCTAATTTTTTTTCCATAGATTACTTCTCAAATCAATATCTTTGGCAAACCACCAAGCCAAAATAATGAGAAAAGGAAGGTGAAATCCTAATTCAATCTCCATATATTTTTTTAATTCAAATGTATTGACCCTAGTAGATAATAAAAGCCTAAAAGCATGAGGGAACAATAGCTAAAATTTGAGCATGTTTATGGAAGTGTTTTGGGATCAAATTTATTGAACCTTTACAATATTAAGCACTATTGCTTATATATATAATGGTATTCCATCATGGCTATGATGCAAAACCATAAATTAAATTCTCTTGATACATACATTAAATAAAATAATTGATTAGAACTCAGTGTTTTATGATAACATACCAAGAATCAAGAAGATAAGACCAATCTAGTCATGGCACAATTTCATATACAACTTCTAGGATGGAAGTGGCTTAAATATTCAATGCACTCTGAGATCCAATGATTAAAAGGTATTCTTTGGTATTCAATTTCTTCTAATAACTAATTTAGTAACCCAATGATAAGCAACCACCTCATTTTGGATTAATCCTAATGATTGAGTTGTTAGTCCATGCATTAACCTTATCCATTCCAAATTTATTATGCTTATCTCCAAGGTAGCACAACTTGTTTTAAATAAAACCTTTTCTTTATTAAATTTTGATGCCCAAGTAATATTGGAACAATGGATTGTTTTTGATTAAGTAAGGCAGCAAACTAGGGGCCGAACCCTATATAGTCAAAAAAGACAAAAAGGCAGGTAAGTAAAAGTTGCCAGCTAAGGAACAATGTCATAGCTGAGAAACATAGTCAGAAGCAAAACAAAAACAATGGAAAGACTAGAGTCAGAAAGGTCTAAACTACATAACTATAGAAGTAACAAGATCCTTAAGTTTCTCATTCTCTGCATTGTTAGCATTCCCAGGATTACCCACCACTTCCAACATAGACATATTCAACATAATTGTGTTTCAAAGTCCTTTGGCGAAGACCTTTTCTAGCTTTTGAATTCAGTCCTTCAAGGCCCCAATTTTGGTTTTCCAATCATTGTCATTCTCCATACCCTCACTAGCTTCCTCGACATGCATCTTCCCCTTATTGTCAGCAGTTCCCATAGAGTCAGCACCCTGCTCTTCAGTGACCTCAAAAACCCGAGAAGCCTATTTTCCTCTCGTGTCCTCTAAAATTTCTTGGATTTCTAGCTCTTCAGACTCTTCATCCTGGGTTGCTTCATTTGAAGCACTTTCTGAATAGTCAATCAGCCTAGCCTTCAGGGCTAGTTTTTTAGTGATCCTCCCTGACCTGTGCACTCTAGAAGGGAAACCTTCCTTACTTATTTTGGAAGGCTTGTGAGGTTTTCCACCTTGGCCCCCCATGGCCCTGCCTAGATTCCTATGGGTCCTTTCTGTATTCTCTTCAAAATTTTCTTCTTCTCCATCAACCTTCCTCTTCTTTCCCTTTTTACTCGCAAGGGAGCTGGGGGTATTAATAAGTGTCTTAACGAGGGTGGGGAAAGGGGCACCATTGGTTTTGGTAGGAGCAAGGGAAACCCATGATTCATCAATTGCATCACTAAACACTGGGTTTGAGGGAATGTCTTCATTAACACCTCTGATATTCTTGTTTGTCTCAAGGGCATGGTGAAAATTGTAGAGACAAAAAATAAGCCCCTGGTGTAGGGGAATAGGTTTTATGTTCGAATTCTTGGCCATTTTGGCTCTCAACCTCAGGATAGAGTGTTGCAATGAGGAAATCAGGTAGAAAGGAAAGCTGATAATAGCATTGCATCTAAAATGATTTAATAAAGGAAGGTGGTAGTTATAAAACCTGGTATAATGTCCCTTGAGAGTGAAGTGTTTCATGATAATGTAGTAGACTCCATCCCATGGCTCTGGAATTTTGCCACATTCAAACCCTCCTTGATATGGGACGAGTTCCTCTCCTTCACCCAAAAATAGTTTGTGACTAGATAAATCCATGATTTTGGTTTTCCTTTGGAGCTTTAAACCCTGTATGGTCATTCTTGTGGCCATAGAAATCACCTTTTCAGAGATTTGAAAGCTAATACCGCCCACAGTGACCCACTTATTCAACCAGGATCTCACAAACTACTCAGACGAGTTTTCATCATAACCATTTAGCCCTTCCAAATATGAGTTGATACCTCCTTCTTTACAATAATGCCAGACTAATGGGTTGTCTTTAAATTTGTAGCAGGATACAAGTTCAGTTTGAATACAGTCTCCCCCCATTTTGTTATTGTAGACCCAGCCGATGAGATTCCCAATTTCCACCTTGAGCTTTGAACAAGTAGTTAGCTCTTGCTTCTGTTTGCACTGAATGTGGATGTGAAGGCTCATTTTATGAAATTCCCTACCGCAGTGACATCTACTCCCATGCTTGAAAATAATTTCCCCTTGGTTTTCATGATGCGACTCTCGCACCTCCCCCTCATGATGTAGGGAATTAATAATGATAATCAAGGAATTACTAAGGTTATCATTTTCTGAGATCCCCGATGGCCTTCTCCACATGGACCGCCTTCTAAAGTTATCTTTGTCATCAATGTGCATCATTCCTGATCCATCGTCTCCTTTTGAATGATCTCTCTAATGTTTAGGGGAATATGAACATCTTGTCACCATACCCTCCATCCTAAGAATTGTTGACCAAGGTTGGCACAAGCATCAGCGACCCTGTTGCCTTCTCTGGAACAATGGATTGTTCTAATCCTATAAATAGATGTATTTATTTCTCTTGATGAACCTACTGACTCTTACTCAAATTTAGGTTCTACCTTTACTCAAATATTTGCTAATGCTCCAAGAATTACCATCTTCATGCTCATTTTCTCCTATGATCATCTCACCATATCTTTGAGGTAAGCTATTTTTAATTGCATTTATGTTTAGAATGCTCAAGTCTATGCATTGTAGTCACCTACTCTCCTCTGCTTGTTATCTTTGCTTCTAATAAAAAACAATCGATTACTCACCCATCATTTCATATTTTCCTTAGCCATAAAATTTAGGCTCATTGTATGTTAAGGGGGGATTCTTTCATTTCTAATTTACTAACAAATGTCACCTTTTTAACTGTCCACTACTTATTTTTTAGGCTTCATGGCTTTGCCCATCAAGTCCCACTTTACCACTTGGCAGCTTATCAATGTTCCTAGGCATTACCTTATTATTTTAATACATTATCATCATAACCATATGGATTTTTCTTAGAAACCTAGGTTTTTTAAGTTTTCCCAGGTTAACATTGCTAATGCCCCAAGATTTTCAATCAATATTGTCAATACTCTAGGCATCTAGACTTCTAAGATGGTTTCATGTGGCACAATCTTGGGGCCTAGAGGGCACATATCTTTGAACTATCATTCCATTCCTAGGCTACCACTTAATACCATAATGCTTTTGAGGTTCTGAGCTTCTAAGCTTTTGAGCTTATGAGCATCCATTGTGTTGGGCCACCAGGATCATGGCATGATCTTAGTACTTGAGGGGTTTAAAATAGCTCAATCACTTTTTAAAAAGGATCTAACTATGGAGCTCTTTGGGTTAACTTCATTTTAACATGTGGATAAATATCGATGGCTCTAGGAGATATCAATTATCAAATTTCATCATGAATTACCGAAGGCTTGTGCTTCTAAAACTAAGACAAACATAAAATTGAGAAACAATTAGCATATTACTAAAAAAAACCAAGAATTCATCTAAGTAAAATGAGGCTCGACCGAAGCACATAATGACTCAAAATTAATCATGATAAGTGTAAAACTAGTTTCAATCCAACCAATGAAAGCCTAAAAACTTAAATAAATCCCAACTTTGAAAAAGACTAAACCAAATAAGCATCAATTTGAGTAAAATAAATTGATTTAATAGCTAAATGAATATTCTAAATTGATTATTATGGTGATTTAAATAAAAATTTGAATCAAATATGTAAAAATAAAGATCAAGATACAATCAAAAATATCAACTATGAAGCATAAGACCAAATCACTTTAAAAAATTCAAAAGGTCAAATATTGTTTCTTGAACTCTTGACAAAGAGGGTTTAGTTACTTATGAAAAAATGTTCAAGTGAGGCTTATGTCAAATTTGTAAATATATTTGGCTCATAATTGTATATATCATAAACTAAACAAATATCTACAATTTAAGTGTCATTCATAAACAAAGTCATACCAATATGAAATAACAAAAAATAAAAAAGCTATGCTAAAGAAAGAGGGTCCCCATGTGATATTTTGAGTAATGGGGTGTGTTAGACCCAACAGGTTGACCTATTTGGAAAGATAGGAAAATAGAACATTATTTAAACTGACTAAATTGAGATGGTTAACCTAGTTGGATAAACAAGAAAATAGTTTAGTCTATAAACTAACTAGATTGAGCTACTCGATCTAGTTGGAAAGATAATAAAATAGAAAAATATGTATACTAACTAGATTGAACTAGTCAATCTAATTTTATAGTTTGGAAAAAATTAAATTTGTCTAAAGCTAAATTATTTAGTTTAAAAATACAAGTGAAATATAATCACATAAATGACTGGATCGAGTTGGTTATTCTAGTTAAAACACACAACACATAACTTGTATCAATATTGGCTAATACAATCTACAATATAACATAGAATAGAAAACAACAAGTAAGAAAGTGTAATTTTTGTAACTACTAATGCTAGTTAATTATCTAAAAAGAAGAACATGGGAATGTAATAAAGGTTGTGTTTGATAATGTACATTTACATAGACAGTGGCTTGTCCATTGGATAGTGATGACCTAATGTTTCATAGAACTAACTAAGAGGAAGTGTCATTCCCATAACCCACTAAATTTGGTTTTAAGGATAAGATGGAATTAACTTTTCAATGTTAAATACTAACTAATGCACCACACAATAAAATGGATGGATGGATTTCTAAGGTTTAATATAAAGGGAAATCTTAGGTGTTTCAAAAATGTCATGAAGTATGTGGAAATTGAAGACTATGTTTAGCTCTATATTATGGTTATGAGTCTTAGGTCAAGCTCCTCACACCATAATATTTGTAAATGATAGACAAGGACTGTAAATAGAATATCAAGTAACCCTTCATGATAGTAGCTAATTAGTTTTAAAAATACTAGTAGGTTATTTTTAAGGAAAACCAGACAAGATGAAAATAAAGGTGAAATCAATTTTTTGAAAACAAAGTTTCAATTTATGAAAGAAAATAAACAAACAACCAACTATTTTTTTTCAAAAGTAAAATGATTCATAATTAATATAAAATAAAGGTTAATTTGGCAATGTTTGTAATGTTGGTGATGGTTGTTTTCTATTTGATGGGATATCTAGGCCTATTGATTTGTGCCCCAAACTAGTTCATAGCTCTAGTTAAAAGTAATTTTTAGGTCATAACTCCGACTTTAAATGTGTTTACCCTATCAAATAAAAAATAAAGGTTAATTTATTTTACTTATGCTAAAAAATGAAACATATAGAATATGGTCAAGTAGATCAATCTATATGAACAATAATACATAATAGAATCGATATGGTTAACTTAATCTAATGTAAAACAAGACCAAACAAACAAAATTGACTAGGTTGATTCAGCTTGATGGTAGAAGATAGACAGAGAACTAGATCAAGTGGGTTTATCTAGTTGACTATGTGGGTATAGTTTTTAAAAACTAAGGGAAATAATAGAAATTTTGAATTTTAACTCAAAAGTAGGAAATGAATTTTGATTAAGATTGACAAAATGGAAATACTAAGTTGTTAAGAATGAACCTAGAGAATAGAACAAGATTGACCTAGTCAATTTAGTTATTTTTTTTAGTGTTGAATTAATATTTGATTGGGTTGTTTAGTTGGGTTTTTAATCCTTTAAAGGTTAAAAAAACACAATTATTAGATAGAATTAAGTGGGTTGATCTATTCTGAATAACACTGATATCATAAAAATAAAAAATGAAACTAGATAGATTAGATAAATTTCATTATCTAAAACTAAAATATAGATATGAACAACTTTGATTAGGTTGATTTAGTTAGGCACATAATATATAAAAATTACTAGATTGACTAGTTTGATCCAATTAGATAAAACAAAAAACCCTATGCATGGAGAAAACAATAGGATTAATAGGGCTGATCTAGTTGGAAACCTATAGAGAGAAGATAAAACATGATCGATGAGTTTAATATAGTTTAAAACCTATGCACATAAGATAAAATTTTATTGACAAGCTCAATCTAGTTGAAAAATTGTTCATAAAAGATGAAACTAGATTGACAGACTTGATCTAGTTGACTGTAATTAAAAAATTAAAAATTTCAAGGGTTATTCATGTCAGGTTCATCAAAATGCATGCAATAAATTAAGATGCATCTACAACTCATCATGATTAGTGAATTTAAAGCTTAGAGAAGGTAATCTTACCAAAAACACTCATTTCATAGCTATTATATCAAGACATGACCCATTTGGATCTAATAAACCTAACCAAGGGATCTCATACTACACAATACCAAAGGATAGGGTTACAAAGCCTCTAGGCAAATGATGCTATGTAATAACCCTAGCTAGGCCTACAAAACATAAAATAAATCTAATCTAGTGCTCACTAAAGCTTTTGGCATAAATGGGGATAGTTAAGTAAACAAAATAAAATATGCAAAGAGAACTCTACTCAAGTCAATTTAAAGTTAAACTAAGCAAGGAGTAAAACATTCATCATATTACTTTATGCAAACATCTATCTACCAAATGAAAGAGTAAAAGTTAGGAACACTTTGAATGAACTTTGTGTGCCTCAGTCTCTCCCTTGGCCAATTATGATTTGTAAGAGGTTATTGTGGATTTGTAAGGATCGCACTATAAAAATCATCTCTAAGCTAAAAGACTCATATTTTTCATCCAAGAATTTCCCACAAGATAAGCTTCTTTCTTTCTAAGTCAAACCCCTAAGAAATAACTCCTCAAGTTTAGAAATAATAGAATTATGAGTTGTAATAATGTGAAAATGAATATTCTTCTCTATTGTATTAAAGTGAAGGAGGTATTTATATCCAAGGATTGACCCCAAACCCTCTCAATAAATTAGTTGACAAGATAGACCAACTTGGTTTTATTAGGTGGGAGAGATAGCCATTAGGTCTCAAATTAAGTCAACTGGGATGATGTAGTTTTATAACATGCACTCAATCCCTAACAAAATCAATCTGGGTGACATAGTAGGAAAATGAAGAAAATGGGTGTTTTCTTATTCAAATGCTATTTTATAAAGTGAATTACTAAGAGGAGTGGATAAATGGGTTGAATTGATTAGGTAGTTGGATAAAAGTAAATTGTAGTTATTTTAGGTAATGGTATAGTGGAAAATGACCTTTAAAATCATAAAAGATATGCCTACCCCTTTCCCATTTTACCATTTAAGACATGTACTCAGAGAGATTGAAACTTGTCAGGTTCTTGCAAGAGAACAAACGTCAGTAAATGATAAAGTTTTTAAAAATATTGTGTGTATACATACAAATATATATATATATATATATATATATATATATATATATATATATATATATATATATATATATATATATATATATATATATATATTGTAATAAATTTAAATGAATAGATAATAAAGTTGATTGAACCTAAATTATGTTGTTCATACTCAAGCTTTGGCTCATTCACCTTTTGAATAATAACTCCAAAATGGAGTAATTTAATCATATTCCAATAATCAAAACTAACCTTGAATTGTAAGTCATCCTTATGGGCCACACTAATACAATTTAAAAAATTTAGCTAACATAATATGGTATCGACCTATCCAATATAATATAAGTGATAGAAGAAAAACTTATAAATTTAATACAATATAAGAAAGACAAGAATGAAATAAATTATATTGGCCAAGTTGATACAATAGGATATATTGAACCTAGAAAATATGGATGGAAATTAGATGAAGGGGTAAGATGGAAAGAGACTTAGAGGAGATAAAATTGATAATAGTGAAGGTATAATAGAATAACATGCAAACATCTCTTACAAAGTACCATGATCCAATACCACCCATTCTCAATGCACCCTTTAAGGCATGCACCCAAATAGATTGATAAGTTGATGAGCCACTATAATAGAAAGCATTGATAAAGTGATAAACGTGAAAATATTAGGTTTATACATATTTCTCACTTGAATTTCATCACATTTCATAATAGTGTAACATGGTATGGTGCTTTGGGATAGATAAATAACATAAACTAAAAAGAAAATTTTAAAGAACTAATGATAAATAAATAATTTAAATTACCACATACATACCTTATCTTACCTTTCCACATAAATTATGCATGCAAATATAATAGTCTTGATCATGGAGGGAAAAATGATTACATTTGAGAAACCTTAAGGATACAAGGCAAAAAAATAAAACTAAATGTACACGTATGTAGGATGGTCAAAAAATACATGTAAAATGAAAAAAACTCTAAAAATGATTGAAATAGTTGGAATATAATAAAGTCAAGATCGACAAGGCTAGGTTGGAATGAAAATATACAAGGAAGTATAAATAATATACATGAAAATTAGTAATCCAAAATGCCAATATAATTGCAACCAAAAACCTAAAAATGCATACAAAATAAGATAAGTAGCAATTGAAATCAAATGAAGGACATAAAGAACTATTTCATGATAAAAACATCAATGTAATAGAATTAATAAACCAAACCTTTAAAAAATATGGGGAAAATATAGAAACATGATTGAACGACCCATAAAAATGGAATAAAAAACTAAAAGTCCAAAATATAACTAAGAGAAATACTATAAAAATTAGGTAATGACCAACAGAGCATTTCATAATTCTATCTTAGGAGTTCTAAGAGGAAACAAACATGTATATTAGTCTCTTGTTAGTTAAAAATACAAAAACATAAGAACAACAATGTAATAAGACTAAAGCCTCTTGCCTAAACACTAATGGGGAGCAGAACACAATAAATAAAGGTACAAAAAAGAGATGAAGACAACACAAACTCTTACCTCCCTTTTCATACATGGTGCTTACTTGTTGGCATAATAATTTTTGTGCTCAGCTTATGATGATTGTAATCTCTTAACTATACTCATCCATGGAGGTAGCATCTTTCCAATGTCACTTATGGCTTGGTGTTGAAGTTTGGCACAATTTTGGCATAATAACTTTACTCTTAAAAACTTCAAGAAGGTATTCTTGTATAATAACCTTACACACAAAATATTATGGATTAATGGTGTAGGCACTTGTATTTATAGCTTAGATAACTAACTCTAACCAAGGGTAGGCTAGGTTAAATTCTAACTTGGGTTGAGTCAAAATTAACCTTGGTTAGGTCAGTCTCACTTGAGGAGGGTTAAAGGTACTCATGAAATCTTGACACCTCTATTTTTGATATTTTTGATACATGACAACTCACTTTAGATGTTTGTGATATGTGATTCATATTTTTGAATATTTATGAGATAAAAAATTACTTTATTCATTTGACTCTTTGACTTCATTTTTGGAACAAATTTTTTTTTAGTAAATGAAATTCACTAATTTGATTTGGATCTTATGCTTAGGCAAGTTAATTAGGATTTGAAATATAATTAATCTTGCTTAGTAAATTTTAGCTTTTAGGAATTGATTTAAATGTCATTAATTAATAGATTAACATGCCAAAAGTACCAAATTATTAGGTCATAATTTGACTAGGGTTAAAACCAAACTAGGTTAGTAGTGTATATAGGGCAATACACCATTTAAGCTAGCCTCGTCATGTTTCTAGGTAATTAAATCCCTTACATGGATGAAATTAGGCAATTTAGGTGATTTCTAGGATTAAAATATGTCATTTACTAGAAATTGAATTAAATGTTGATTTAAGCATGTGTGTGGCCAAAATTAGGTGCATACATGTTGCCCCTATTTGATAAAGAGTTATAAAACATAGGCATAGTAACATATTTTCAAATAATTAAGTCATTAATTTGAATGGTCCATGCCCCAAAGAGTGATCGATAAGCCCTTGATGCCCCCTCGAGGGAGCAGGAAGTAAAAAATAGAGTCGTCAAATGTTACCTTGAAATGAATAAAATTACATGATGTATATAGTAATGGGGGTGGGATTTTTAAATTTCCCAAAGGCAGTTATAAACAATAATAGTGATAGAGTCACTAATTTGACTAAAGGTAATTATAATTAGTAGTGAAGGGTATGAAATTGGTTTGCCCAAAGGCAATTATAAGTAGTGGCACTGTTGGATTCCCCAGTAGGGTGGTGAGATGGATATTGATTTTCTCAAAGGCAGTTATAATGAGTAACCAAATAGAAAACACTTTTTTTCCCAAAGGTGGTTATAATCAAGAATAGAAAGGGAAACATATTGATTTTCCCAAAGGTATTTATAATCAGGAACACACACATTGGTAAAGGATAACAACACATTTCTATCCTAAATGTGATTTCAAATATGCACATTCGAACAAACTAGAATATACGCTAATAAATAGAGTTATGAAATGGGTCTCAGAGGGAAGCCCAAAAAGATGGTATTGGCAAAGGATAATAACACATTTATAGCCTAAATGTGAGTTCAAAGATGCACATTTGAATAAACAGGAGTGATAGGCTAAGAAATCATGTTGTGAAATGGTTCTTAGAGGGAGTCCCAAAAGGATAGTGTTGTCAAAGGATAACAACACATTTCTAGCTTAAATATGAGTTTGGAGAGAACATTCAAAATAAACATGAGAAATAGGGTAAGAAATCATGTTATGAAATGGGTCTCAGAGGGAGGCCTAAAAGGATGATGCTGGCAAAGGATAACAACACCTTTCTATCCTAAATGTGAGTTTGAAGTTTCATGTTCAAACAAACATGAGTGATAGGCTGAGAAATCATGTTATGAAATAGGTCTCAGAGAGAGACCCAAAAAGGTTGGGTTAAGGTTAAGAGATGTTCTTTGGAAATTATGATCTTAGTGGGTTAAATGAATCATATGGATGCTTATGTAGATATTTTCATCTGTATAAACATATAATAAATCATTTGTTGCACTTATTGATTACTCATGAATTGAGGCATGGGTGAGGGTTGTTGGCTGGTTTGTGACCATCAAAAAGATGCTTCCATTGCTTTAAGACTTCATGAGCATGGTTTTGATTTAAATTTTTATATTATGCATGATAGTTATGAATAACTAAAATTAAAATTCATATCTTAAGCATGGAAGACTTAATTTAAATGTAATGATAAAAAACATGGAAATAAGATATGAATAATCAAATCCCAAGTGTAAATATAACAAATAAATCAAGTGTAAGACTAAATACAAAACTTCACAACCAAAGTACATGATATGAATAATCAAGATTTAATTTTAAAAATTGTAATAATCTTACGGTAACTGAGAAGCAAACAATAAATAAAAATAAAAAAATATAAACAACTAAAAACACCAAGAAAGACACAATAAAAATACAACAATACAACAAAAACAAAGTGAACAAAATAATCAAAATAAATAAATAGTCCAAAGTAACACAACACAAGAACAATTGGTACAAGGTTTCCCCTAAGCTATAGGGAAACAACAACATAAATAATAACAAAAAAAATTTCCCCCAGATCATAGGAGACAACAAAAAAATAAGATGAAAAATAACATGGGGGAGTAGAAGAAAAAGAAGGGGTAGCCAAGTTAACTCTAGATGCACTAGGCAAGTGGATGTTGCCTACATAGTTCCATAGACACAAGATATGATGTGAACTTCAGGCCAAATGTAGTTCTTCCAGGATATGGGATAGAGGAAAATGGATGATAATAAAAAATGATAAACATGTAGAGGAAAATAGGATTGGTCTCATAAAATGGTGAGTGCATAGGAGTATGGTTTAGGTTAAAACCACACTAAAAGTCAAGAGACAAGTATCCATGAATAAACTAGAAATGTAATTCATAGTGTCCACTACATTTAAGGCTTGAAAGGAGAATGAGCTCTCAAAATAGAAAGAGCATATAAATAGAGAGTACTCATAAAATGATATGAGCTTAAGATGAAGTCGAGTGGTTATTAATGTATCAAAGATGAATATATAATGCTCATAATATTGACTCACATAATGGTGAGAGCCTATGACTTAAGGCCAAGAAGGATGGGGAAACTAAATTACAAGTGGTTACTCATTAAATAGTTAGGGGTTTGAGGATCCTTAAGGCAAAGAAATGGTCAAAAAATAAAGGAAGGCATAACTGAACTAACCCTAGATACCTCATGTATCTAGGTGTTTCCTACATAGTCTGTGCATACCTCAAGCTAATGTAGTTCTACCAAAAATAAGAGGAAAAAGACCAATGTGGTGTATAAATAAATTGAAAAAATAATATGGCCAATCCCAAAAAAAATTATGACTTTATATCTTGCATAGAAATTTTAAGCCAATTTTCATCATTTTGTGATTTTTAGGATTTATTAGATCTTTTACAAATATTTAAGGGTTTTGAAACCATTACACATGTTTTTGGAACTTTATAAGCATCTCAACTCAATCAATAATTAAGAGATATAGAATAATCCAACTCAAAAAATGGTGAGAGCATGGCTTAGGTTGCTCACAAAATGGTGAGAGTGTTCAACTTAAAAATGCTCTCAAAATGGTGAGAGCATGGCAAAAGGGTGATTGAGATAACCTCAATGGGAATCAAGGAATGCTTACATAGTCCCATTAGGACCTTAAGTCACTATAGTTCTACCTACATAAAAGGCATCTAATTAATTATCAACAAATTCTAGGTAAAATGGAAATGGCAAGATAAATGATAATAATAATGGCAAGGTGATGCAATAATGCATGGTAAAGGTGTTGTTCTTAATTTTCCCACAGGCAGTTATAATTAGGAAATAATGATAAAGGGTCAATGGTATTAATTTACCCATAATTTATTATAATTAGGAAACCATAGTAAAGGGTCAATGGTACTAATTTACCCATAGATAGTTATAATTAGTAGCACAAGGTGGAACTCTGATTTACCTAAAGGCAGTTATAACTAGTGGAACCAGACAAGCGTAACAACAAATGAAATATGTAATTAACAAATCCACTATTATACTAATTTTATATACTAACATTTAAACATATAATTCTAAAATAACTATTTGAACTAAATCTTTTGTCAACCACTAAATGTGCCTGAAGAAGAAATGAATTAGAACCAAACATGATAGGTAGGATTTAGGTAAAAAGAAATGGTAGGTGAAGGGTTAAGAGTATGGTATAATGAAAAGGGGTGAATTAAAAAGAATAGGCATAATGTGGCATAACTTAGACAATAATATAAATCCCTTAAGCATAGAAACATTTGAGGTGCATTATGTTCATGGTTCATCAAGTTCATCTCTTTTAGGTGTAGTGACCCTGTATGCTTCAGAACTATAGTTGGAAAAAACCACATAGGGCCCTAACCAATTTGGTTAGAAATTTCCCTTTATTTTGGATTTGGCATTTACATTTTTCTAATTTTATTTTAATACTAGGTCACCAAGATTGAATCAATGATGCTTGACGTGCTTATTATATTGACATTTGATTCATTTATGATAATCCTAAAGATTATTCAGGGTGGCCAAGAATTTAACATCAAGTAATTCTAGCTCCCACAAGTGAGCCAATCTATAGTCTTCATCATCAGTGATGTGTTGCAACAAAATTTGGAGAAAAGGAAACTTGACCTCAATGGGAAGAATGGCTTTAGTTCCATAAATAAGTGAATAGGGTGTAGATCCTATTGGAGTATAGAATGTGGTATGGTATGCCCAAAGGGTGTTAAATAGATGCAAGTGATAATTATGACCAACATCATTGAAAATATTTTTGAGGATATTAAAAATGGTTTTATTAGAAGCATCAACTTGACCATTACCTTGTAGATAATAGGTAGTAAAGAAATGTTGTTTGATGTGGCATTGAGAATAAAGTGCTTTCACATCCTTATTCTTGAATGATCTGCCATTATCAAATATAATGTCGAAAGGGATGTTATAGTGATAAATGAGAAGGTTGAATATGAACTTAGAGATTTACTTACAAATGATGTAAATGAGGGTAATGGCTTCCACCCACTTAGTGAAGTATTCAGAAGTAGTTAGGACATGTTTATGGCCATTTAAAGAGGTTGGATTGATCTTCCTAACAAGGTCAAGTCCCCACATTGAGAACGGACATGGTGTCATCAATGGTTTGAGTGTCTTGGTGGGATCATGAATTATATTAGCATGATTCTAACACTTGACACACCTAATTACATATGTAGTTGCATCTACTTCGATCATTGGCTAGTAATAAATTGTACGTAGTAGTGTTTTTGCTAAGATTTCCCCATTAGTGTGGGCTCCACACACTCCTTCATGGATTTCCCTCAATGTTAGTCCAGATTCAACCAAAGGTAAACAATGAAGTAGAGTTATATCATAGCTTATATGATATAAGGTCAATCCAAGTAGGGTATAATGAGAGGCTTTATGGGTGAAGGCTTTTTTTTTACGTGATAAATCAGGAAACATGGTTTGGTATTGAAGATAGGTATATATATCTGAGTACCAAAGAAACATTGGACCAGAAACCTCATAAACCATCTCGATGGTTGATTATTCATGCATTGGTACTAAGATATACTTGATAATAAATTGATAATCCTTAGCTCTGTTAGTGATCTAGATCATGGAACCAATGGTGGTCATAACATTTGTTATCTTGTTGCTGGCCTGAGGTATTATTCCAAATTGGATGTTATCAATATACTGCTTGAGAGTATCAACCATTAATTTATAGGGAAATAAATTCTCATCCTTGGTTTGATACTGATCTATGGCCTAATTGATGATTAATTGAGAATCACCATATACTAGTAAATGTTGAATGTTCCATTGTATTATTTGATGAAGTCCTACAATGAGCACTTCATACTTGGTCATGTTATTGGTACAAGGAAATAAAATATGAAAAGACTTGAGAATGACATCCCCTTGTGGCATAACAAATAATATTTTGGCCCTTGATCCATATGTCATGAAGGAACCATTAAATTACATCTTCCAATATTTGGCCTCAAGAGGTGCATATGCTTCATCAATAGTCATAATGACCTTGTTAGAAAATCTAAATGTGAGAGGTTGAGTATCTTGAAGAGGAACTTCAACAAGCTAATCTATGAGTATTTTCTCCTTAATATATTTTTTGTTGACATATTCAATTTCAAACTCACTAATACATGATCCATTTTTCCATACAACCCTATAGAGTTGTTTTGGAAACTTTGGCAATAACAATGGTCTTGTTGTTTAGCATATAATGACATAGTTTTTGGGCTACAAACACCATAGCTAAACAAGATTTTTTAATTGATGTATAGTTATGTTTCATACACAACCAAATTTTTTTTTAGCTAATATACATCATGCTCCTTTCCCCATTCATCATGTTGTGCCAAAATTACCGCGAGGGTATTCTCAGTTGCTGACAAGCAAATAAGTAATGGTTTGTTTAGCATCGATGGCAACAAAATAAGTGGGTTGGTAAGATGTTCTTTAAGTTGATCAAATGATTTTTGACACTCTTCATTCTAGGATAATGTAACACCTTTCTTCATCAAGTGCATAAATGCATGGCATTTGTTGGCTAATTATGAGATGAATCGCCTAATAGATTGAATCTTGCCCTACAACCTGTGGAGTTGTTTCAATGTAGATGGTGGTGGCATTTTTGTAATTTTGTGGACTTTAGCTGGGTTGACTTCAATGCCCCTATGAGAGATAATGAAACCTAGTATTTTGTCAGAAGTGACACCAAATACATATTTCTTTAGATTAATCTTGATGTTTTACTCATGAAGTCTCTCAAATATTCTTCATAGCATAGCTCGGTGATCGATACAAGTCTTTGATTTATAAAAAATATCATTGACATAGTCCTCAATAATTTCATTCATCATGTCATGAAAAATCACTATCATATCTATTTGGTAAGTGGCTCCAAGATTCTCAAGCCCAAATGACATTACCTGATAACAAAATGTTCCCTAGGGAGTGGTGAATGTTGTCTTGTGATGATATTTTGGTGCTATCCTAATTTGATTGTACCCTTAAAATCCATCCATTAGTGAGAGTATTTCATTGCCAATCATTGAGTCAACTATCATGTCAATATTAGGGAGAGGAAATTAATCTTTCAAGAAAGCTTTGTTGATGTATCTAAAATTAGTACAAATTCATATCCCTTTTGGATTTTTACTTATTGGCACAATTTTTGAAATCCACTCTGAATAGTCAATTAGCCTAATGCATTTTGAATCTAAGAGTTTTTCCAACTCTTTATTTACTAACACAACAATGTGAGGATTCATCTTACACAACTTATATTTAATAGGCTTAGCATCAAGATGTAAAATGAGATGATGTACAACCAAGGTGGGGTCTAAACCTAGCATGTCTGAGTAAGCCCATGTGAATATGTCAATAAATTCTCTCAAAAGAGCTATAAAAACTTCACATTCCTTCTCAGTGAGGGATGTGCCTAGTTTAATCTACTTTAGGTCCTTTTGAGTCCCAATATTCACCTCTGAAGTGTCCTCTAATAGAAGTGTAGAGTCATCATCTAGAATAGTTGGCAAGGAGTTTAATTGATTGTCAACAGCAAATTCTTCTAAATGGTTTGTCTCTTCTAATATCCTAAGTAGGATGAATCAAAATCCCCTAATGGTGGCATCAGCCATGATAAAAATACCTCAGGGCATTCTTAAACAATCTATGCAAAAACTCATTGTTCTTCAACATTGATTTTTGATCCATAATTTGTCTATGGGATAAAGGTCTCCTATGCTTCATAGGAAAAGGGGTAAATGTCCCTATTTAATGGTGCTAGAAACTAGTTTTGACCAAGAGACTTACCTTTCTCTTTAATTTTTCCTGGTCAGAAAGTGCCCCAAGGAGGTTTTCACTCTCATACTTCAATGTTTGTTTTTTATTTTATTTTTTGGCTATGGAAGTTCACCCAATCTTTGAAGTAGGTAACATGATATAATTTAATAGTAAAGCCTTGCTTGTGGTCTCCAAGAGGTATGTGACTTCTTAATCCCTAAAAGTTATATATGTCCTTATCATTTTCAAACTCATCTAATAGTACTATTGACTCTTGCTAGTCCCAATATATCAATTAGGAATGGTAAATGGTTAAATTTAAAGGTTGATAAATAATGATAATGATGTAGATGGTATGTGTGTCAAATAGGTTTGTGGTGGCTATGTCATTGTATATGCTATAATCAGACCCTATGTTTCTAATGGCATCATCATCACTATTCATTGGTGTTGGAATGCAAATTAGGTATGTGGGGTCACCTTGAGGTGGTTAAAATACAATACCATTAGTTCATTTGTACTTAGACATTGAGATTAGTTCAATAGTTCCTTGTTGATGTAACCCAAGGCCTCTACCTTCATAAGCTAGGTGATCCATAATCCAATTTGGAATATGGTACTTCACACTTTGGTAATAATCAGCTAACTCATTGATGTAGATCCATGAATCATCTTCTACTAATGGGTCATGTTCTAGGCCAGAGGCTAGTTTGAAGACAATAATCTTGTTCAGTTGAGATTTTCCTTTGGTGTCTGATGCCATACTAGTAGTTTTGGTCATAGGCCTCCCATAAGCTTTAGGATTTATGGGCAATTTGGCTTATATGAAATGCATTATGGGTGATATATTCTCCAATACCTTTGTTAGTGACATAGAAATGATTGGAAATATCTGGTGGAGGTATGACTAAGGTAGAGGTTAAGTTGCATGGGTCAATGTAATTGGCTTATGGGTATGATTCGTTAACTTTTCCTTTTTTGGCTCTATCACTATCTGACTTGGGCCTAAGATTCATGCCAAACTGGTAGTTTTAGCTCTTATACTCAGCCTCAGGGCTTTTATAATATTGGTATTGCTAAAGATCAGCAATTATAGTCACTTCCATTCTTGAATATGGAAACTTTATACACTAATACAATGTAGAAGGTATGGTCCTAATTTCATGGATCCAGGTTTGGCTCAATAATAGATTTTAAGAGAGATCCAGGTCTAAAACATGGCACAAAGTATCATGGTTTAATGACCCAATGACTATCAATAGGCTAATGGTACCTTGAAACTCTCATTCTTCATTATCATAAGACTTTATAATGATGGTATCTAGCTACAAATCAGCTATTATATATCTAAGATTTTTGAATAGCTTTAGAGATACAATGTTGAGACCTAAACCATTATATACAAAGACATGTTTAACTCTATGGTTCATTATACCAACTTCAATATATAATGGTTTGTTATGCAAAGGGCCTACAAAAGATATATCACTTTGGTAAAAGGTGATACATTGGCTAGGATGCAAGTGTCCTACCATAGTTTTGAATTTATCTAGAGTGATATCATCTAGCATAAGAGATTGGTTATAACACTCATTAAAGATGTCTTTGTGGATGGTAGATGTAAATCCATGATGGAAATGTGTGAAGGCATATTATTGAGTTGTTCCATAATATCATAGACTTTCCCCTTAGATTTTTTAGTTTGTTTATTTTTGATAGGCATGGAAGGCTGATTAGGCTCATTAATAGTATTTAGTTATGGTCCCTTGATAGTTACTCTACCACATCAAGTTAGGATTGCATAATCTTAATCTAGAACTTGGATTTGATAGTTAGTTGGGTAGGTAGTAAGGTTTGGAATGATGATTCATGGGCAATATGGTGCTTCATTATCAACATAACCTATAGAAGAATCATCCAAATTGGGAAGGTGTTATGTATTATTGGATAAATATGTATTGTGGTGTGAATGTCTAGTTGGTATAGTGTTAATAGCGATGGTGTCAACATGACTTCCTAAAACATGTCTTATAACATTGTTATAGGTATATTCAATGGCATGTTTACTTCCTTGGTTGGTTTGATCATTTTCCCCTTGGTTTTGACCATTTTTTTGTTGTTGTTGTGGCGATCATTATTGTTTTTTATTATGTAGTGGATTTCTCTACTGCTATTTTTACTATTGTTATTTTTTATGTTATGGAAATGAATTTTGGTATAAACCCAAGTTATGATTATTCATAAGATCATGGGTATCTCTTTCTACCTCCCCATTTTCTAGCATGTTCTCAATCAGATGTCTAAGTTAGATGTATCATCTGATGGAATGTCCCTTAACATGATGATATAAAATTAATTTTGTTTGTACCAATAGAGGAAGGAAATATCTTCAAGAAATGTCATTGGTATAGGTCAATTGATCATATTGGCTTGAACTAGTCTTTAGAATAAAAACTTAATGGGTTGACCAAGGTCACTAAATTAGTAGGTAATGGGTGGTCTTATCTTCAGAGGAGGGTTTTGTAATTGGTTTTAATTTTGTGTTAGTTGGTTATGTGGAGGTCCTAGTATAATGTATGGAGGAAGTGGTTGTTGAATGGGTGAAGGTATACAGATAGTGTTTACACCATCTAAACATGGCATGATTTAGTAACTCCATTACTAACAACATTCTTATATGGTTGTCGAGTTTAGGTATTTCATTATTATTGGTTTGAGGTGGCATTAAATCCGGTATTTGAGTTTGGTTCTGATTATGGTTCTGACATTGATTTTAGATTTGGTTATGATTGGAAGATAACAGCTTGATTATGCCTTTACTGATAAAGAGTTTCTCAATTTGGAATCCTTTTTCTATAACTTCTTTGAATGTATGATCACACTATAGCTTAAGATGGTAAGATATATCACCATGTAAGCTCCTTGTGAATATTACAGATAATTATTTGTCTATAAGATTGTGAGTAAACTAACTTATTAAGGCTCTCCAACATTAAAAGTATGTAGTGAATCTCTCACCAGGATTCTATTTAGCTTAGCCTAGATCCACAATAGAAATCTCATTCTTGAGGTTGTATGAAAAGTGTTACACAAACTTCTCTAAGATATCATCAAATTTAGGTATAGAGTTCTTTGGCAATTTTAACACCATTATAAGGTTTATCTAGCTAGACTCCTTGGAAATAGTAGAAGTAGATATATATCTCTATAATCCACTACTTGGTAAGTGACAAAGATCTTAGTTAGATGTACCTTAGGGTCTCCTTTGCCTTTGTGTTTGATAAATTTAGGTGGCTCATACCCTATCAAAAAACTTATTTACAAATATTCCATGTTGAAGGAATAAGAGCATATCTCTACTAGTTTGAATTTCTTCATTTGTTTTCCAACATGTATTGTTTGAATTACATCCTTCATCTATTGAAACTCTTGGGCTAAGAAATTAGTAGGAGTGTCTTATTGTTCAGTTTATGTGGTCAAATGAGGATTACTTTGATCGAGGTAGGTATATATGGGATGCTAATTGAATTGGTTGGATAACCAGGTATATGTATCCATGATTAGGATTATTCTATGGGTATGGAATACATTATTTTTAAAGCAAATTTAGGTTTGGGTTGGCTACATAACCATGGATAGTGAATTATGGTTGTAACAATGATATTTGTATCTATGAAATGTGTTGGTATTATTGGGCTTGGGAGGGAACTTGTTGCCTACTTATTGAACCCTTCTAAATATAGGGAACATGTTGATGACTATATCCCTACTATTGAGGGTGTTGGTAGTTGGATCCTTGTTGCACATGTGATTCCTGTTAGGTAAAAGGTAATTATTATTAAACACCTAGTACCTATTGTATGTAATAACATTGTTATTGGATAAACACCTATTATTGAATCAGTACTTGTTGAAATGGCACTTGTTGTTGATTTGACATTTTTTTTTGGGATAGAACTTGTTGTTTTGGTAACTATTGAAATGTCACTTATTTGTTTGGAAATTATTAGGGGTTTAGTAACTATTGATTTGGAAATTATTGTTATTGACCAACTAGCATAGTCTAACCATTAGGAATACATTTTTGGTTAGGAAACATTTATGGTTGATAACATACATTGGTCTATTATGCTTATTGTGACATAAATTTTGTTGTCACCTATGGAGGTGATGTAGTGTTCTACACTTGTTGTGGTGGTAAATTATTTTTTTGTTGGCTCATTTACCCCTATTACACAATTGAGGAATTAGTTGGTTAGGTAGTGGAGGTTTCTTATTGATTTTGGTAAATAGGTGTACATATTCCTTATTATTAAAATCCACTTGTGGCCTTGTTTGGAGGAACCTATTGGGTATTATCTGGTCATAAATTAGACCCACTTTGGTTTATGTTGGACTACACTTCTGTGTTATTTTCAACATTTTGGGTGGTATATTTTATTTGATAATTATTCTCTTCCATCAAAACATGCACATTATACATATCACCAACCAATGTGCTTTGGCTAAAGGGGTCTAAGTTTTGACTTATGTATCCCAAGGCATCTATTTATTTCTCTATTGATGGAGCTATCTCAATGATTGGCATGTTATAATTAGCCTTTAAATTAAGGTTATGAGCTAGGTTGAGATAGTTTTGATATGCTTGATATACCTATTCCATTTATTCATTCATAATACCCTTTCCTTTTACAAGCACATTTTGGTCTTGTTGTGGCATTTGGACCAAATCTTGGATATAACTAGTAGATGCCTATTCGAATGGTTGAATTTGTAGCACATTACTAGGAGTATTGATCAAACTACTCAAACACTCTTGTGAAAAGTCTGATAGAAATTTGGCACCTACTTCAGTAGCTCCAACTATCACTTTGTATTTGTGTTCCAATAGATGATGTTCAAATAAGTATGGATCATAGTTAGTTCATGTGGATGTTGTAACATAATAGGGTCTTTTTTATTGGTTTTGTTCAATATTAGGCATCATTTGAGAAAGGAATTGTTACATTTTCTCTTGATCCTAGCTTAGATAAGGAGGCACAATTACCAAATAATATGCTAAAGGGTCATGCCTTTGTTTAATGTACAGAATGTTATAAGATGGATAAGAATCTATCTCATAAGCGACATCATCATACGACTCTCAAACAAAAGGGTCACTAGTCACAAAGTTTCTATAGCTAATATTATACATGGTCTCACTACATGTGTAGTGAGCCAAGTTTATATCCATGGATATATTATGTGATAAAGAAAGGGTCTAAAGATAACAAACCATTGAGATCTAAAAAAGGGTATTTGGCTCTGTAAAAGAGACACAAAAGGAAAAATAACTAAACTAGGCAAGTGTAGGACAAACAAAAAGTGAAACTGGTCCAACAAAATGATAATGATTTGCCCAAAGGTGATTATAATCAACACCAAAATTAACATAAAGGTTAAAACTTATTTATGGCTAGAGTACTTATTTGAACATAAGTGGTTATAATTAGTCACACAAGTGTCTAAACAAAGTAGAAAATTTGTGAACTAGGGTCAATAAATAGCAATGATTTTTCCAAAGATGATTATAACCATACTAAAATAAGGCTATAATGGGAAACACAAAATTTGAATAAGAACTAAGAATAAAAATAAATTAAGGCAATTGGCTTAGATGACACTCAGTAATTGGCTCACTTTAAGACTCATAGTTTGAATCATAAAAACTATTAGAACAAAGGAACTAAGACACTCAAAATATTGACACAACTTTGAATAAAACACATGGTAACAATGTGGCTCAAAAATATTCTCTAATCAAGGCACAAAGTAATCAACAAGTGTTAGGTCTAGGCAAGGGGTCTTTAGATCAAATATAAAACCAATCCAAGTAACACAATCCAAACACAAAAGGTGGACAACCTAAACCCAAATTAGATGAGGCTTTGGTGTGAACCTGATTAGTTTAGGATTTGTACTTTAAAAGGTTGAAATTTAGATTTAACATAAAAAAGACTCAAATGTTCTAAGGTAAAAGGCTAAACCAAAATGGGTAGCATAACTATGCATTTGAAATAAGAGATGTATAACAAAGGTTCAAAACTTGGTTTCAAAAGTGCCAAGAAATGGGAACAAATCTGATAGCATAATGATGCGCTTTTAAACAAATGACATGGTAAAAGATTTTGGACTAAAATATCTAAGGCAAATGTTTAAAATGAAATGGGTGGCATAATGACACCCCATGTCAACAAGAGGCACATAAATGGTTTTTATATGAACTTCTAAGGCATAAAGTGAGACATAAACAAATAGAGTAACACCTCTTAGGCTAAAAGGGGTATATAAGACAATGTGTTTTTTGGACTTGTTTTTACATGTTATTGACAAATAAAATAGTTTTAACTCAAACTAATGCAATTAAAAATGAAAAGACTCAAAAAAACCTAAGTGTATCATCCTAATCCTAAAAACTAACAAGGTAGCTTCATACTATCAAATTCCATCTATATACTCATTCTTGAGAGGAAAGAATTATTCATCCAAAAATTTAAATGTGCATGAAAAGTAGTGATTTTAGGGCCCTTT
Organism: Torreya grandis; assembly: GCA_037957365.1. Lineage (NCBI taxonomy): Eukaryota > Viridiplantae > Streptophyta > Pinopsida > Cupressales > Taxaceae > Torreya > Torreya grandis. The sequence continues at coordinate 2,019,415 of JARHVA010002088.1, read as the reverse complement.
TTCTCTCAAAAATTCACACGGTGACATGAAACTTTGGGTTACTCATCTTGCATTGATAGTATTTTTGCAACAAGTGGGGTTTATCTAAAATTATCAAGTTTTATACATTCTAAATGGTCTCATATGTGTGGTTAACACTAGGTTACAATATATAGTTTGGATACATGTTAACTAGATTATTATGAAAAGGTCTTATCTTTTTCAAAACCACTACATCTATCAATTACTTAATGTAGTGTGATGTCTAATTTAAACCTATGTTCTGAGGTAGTCTCTTACTAATGGAGCTTGTTTAACCACTCAAATAAGTGTCCCAATAATTCAACCTCAATTTTTATACCTCTACCATGGAATGGGGTTAAAACTATGCTAGGAGATGAATTATTGGGTCAATGCTTCGCTAGAGAACTCATGGGGAGGTTATGAACTCCCACCCACGAGCTCAGATGCAAGAAAGTTAAGATAGGACTTTAGGGTCATTTTAGGGTCACCCAAGTCATTCAGATCTTGGGGAGTACATTAGAGAAATTCCTTCTACGCTTGGACTAAGAAACAAAAATCAAAGAATAAAGCATTTTTGGTCACTCAAGTTTTTCTAAAGGGGATGGGGGGAGAGCATACATGCTAAGGCAATTTTGTAAAAATAACACAAACAACAAGTAAAAGTGATAAACAAACAAGTTCTTAAGAGCGTTTAACATATGTTTGAGTTGGTTTTTAGAGAACCAAGTGAAATATGATATGAATTTTATCCCCTTGGTGTTGTTTGAGTTGTGAACTTTGAAAAATGAAAATTAAACAAGTAAATGATTTTTAAACACCAAATGTAAATGTGATTTGAATATTAGAGTGTTAAAAATGTCTTTCCTTGGTCTTTGGGTCCTTAAAAAAGTGTTAGGGGGTCCCTATTCTTATAATCTAAAAGGAAATGAGTAAATGATAATTAAAATTTATCTCTCGAGTTTCTTATGTTTTTCACATAGTGCAATACCATAGATACACAGAGCAAAACTACCACTTTCCTACAAAAATACAATTGGTTAGTGCAAAAATACAACTACTTTCAAAACAAATTGTTAGTGTAAAATCACAACTATATAGTGCAATAATGCAATTATTAAGATGATAACATAATTATTAAGGAAATAATGCAACTAGGAAGGTAAAAATACAAATGGGACTTGTAAAAACACAACTAATAATGTAAAAAATGCAAATAGACTTGAAAAAATGTAACTGGGCATGCAAAAATATAACTAATAATGAAAAAACATAATTAGGCATGAAAAAATGCAAATGGGCATGGAAAAATGTAAATAGGCATGCAAAAATGTAACTAGTCTGTAAAAATGCACTTGGGCATATAAAATGCACTTGGGCATGTCAAAATACAACTGAGCATGCAAAAATGCAACTAGGGGTTGCAATAATGCACTTGAGAACGGAAAAATGCTACTAGGGGTTACAATAACATGACTAGGATTTGTAATAATGTAACTACATAAAGAAAAAGTGCAATTTCCTGTGTAACATCTATGAGCATCAATTTTTCACTTTTTGGTCATTAAGTTAATATTTTGACATGAAAAATGTTGGAAAGAGGTTCTAAAATGCCATGGGAAGAACTTTGTAGGGTGTGAGTCACATCAAGCATTCCATTTATGTAACTTAGAAGTTTGAATAGGAAACAAATATGTAGATTAGTCTCTAGTTAGTTCAAAATAAGAAAACATAAGAAAAATAATGCACTAAGACTAAACCCTCTTGTCTAAACACTAAGGGGGAACATAACACAATAAGCAAAGGTACAAAAAAGAGATGAAGACAACATAAATTCTTACCTCCCTTGTCACATATGGTGTTTACTTGTTGGCATAATAATGTTCGTGTTTGGCTTATGATGATTGTAGTCTCTTAGATATGCTCATCCATGGAGGTAGTATATCTCCAATGTCACTTGTGGCTTTGTGTTTAAGTTTGGCATAATTTTGGCAAAATAACTTTACTCTTAAAAACTTCAAGAAGGTATTCCTACAGAATAACCTTACACACAAAAGCTTATGGATTAATGGTGTGGGCACTTGTATTTACAGCTTAGATAACTAACTCTAACCATGAGTAGGTTAGGTTAAATTCTAACTTGGGTTGAGTTAAAATCAACCTTGTTTTGGTTAGTCTAACTCTAGGAGGGTTAAAGGCGCTCATGAAATCTTGACACCTCCATTTTTGATATTTGTGAGGCATGACAAATCACTTTACATATTTGTGGGATGTGAGTCATATTTTTGAATATTGATGAGATAAAAAATTACTTTATTATCTCATTTGGCTCTTTGAATTCATTTTTGACACAAATTCATTTTTAGTCCATGAAATTCACTAATTTGATTTAGATCTTGTGCTTAAGCAAGTTAATTATAATTTTTAATAAATTAATCTTGCTTGGTGTTTTTTAGTTTTTGGAAATTGATTTGAATGTCATGAATTAATAGATTAACATGCCAAAAGTGCTAAATTACTAGGTTGTAATTTGACGAGGGTTAGAACTAAACTAGGTTAGTAGTGTATACAAGGTAATACACCATTTAATCTAACCTCATCACATTTTTGTGAAATTGAATCCCTTATGTGAATGAAATTAGGTAATTTAGGTGATTTATAGGCTTAAAATATGTCATTTTCTATAAATTGAATTGAATGTTGATTTAGGCATTGAGGTGGCCAGAATTAGTTGTTTACACATCTTATCATTCTTTTTGCTCAAATTCAGCTATGCCATAGAGGCTTTCAGGTGTCATGTGTCAGATATTGCATTATAATAGGGTCAGCCCAAATTATTGCGATGCAAAAACATCTCACGAACAAAAGTTTTGAAGATCTATGGTGGACATCTTTTGTGAATGTTAAGAAGGAAAATTTTCTTTAAGGCTAAGTTCTAAACAAAATATGTGATAAACATATTTTTTTAGCATTTTCCATGAAGACCAAGATGCTAAAATCAAGTTTTGAAGTTAAATTCCAAAAAAAAATTATCGAAAACCAAATCCTATCTAAGACATATGAATAAAAGTTATGAAGACTACTTCTGAACAATTTTAATGACTACTTTTGCCAAACATAAGCACTGACAATTTTACACAAAGTGTAAATTCCAAACGGTTTTACCAAAGACCAAAAGTTACGTAGTGCTAGAGTTTTGAATAGAATTTATGATAAACACAAATGTCAAAAATATGCAAAAATCATGAACAAAGTTGTAAAGACCAAATACATGAATAAAATCTACAAACAAAAATTTTGATGAACATTTTTTTCAATGTTCAAATAGATGTAAAGGATAAAAAATGCCAAAGTTGACTTCTAAACAAAAATAATGAAGACCTAAAATATACAAAGAACACTTTTGGTGAAAGGCAAAATATGTGAACCCTGAAACTTTATAATCATTTTTCATGCTCATAAATCATGTGTATATGTAAAACTTCTAAAAAATATCAATAGGTTAATTCGAATAAATTAAACATGTGAAAATTAATCCTTGCATTTATACTGAATAACGAAGTTATAGGCACATATAAATATCTTACGAAAGAAGACTTTCAAAATAGACCTAGGCCTTTCATAATATAGTTGGTCCCTATTCTAAATAAAAAATAAAGAATGGGAGTATGTTGAGTACAATAAGTCCTATTTTTTATTTTTTAAATATTTTTGGTTTTTAATTTTAAAACATTTGAAATTTTGACATACATCAATATAGTCAAATAAGGCCAAGGAAAAATGCTTGGAAAATATAATAATGGGAGAGATCCTAAAAATCCTTAACATATGTTAAGGCATAATGTACAATGAACGTAATAGCATGGTAATGTGGAGTACTTGAAAGCAAATAATGTTTCCCCATTATAAATGTGAATCACAATATCATAGTTAAAAATAGTATGTGGGAGGTGGAGGGTGATGATGATGAATTGGTGCATATTCTCATTTATTATATCATATTTTAAGCTCAAAGTATGTCTTGTTATGTATATGTAGTCAATACATGGGACTGATAAAGTGGCATGCTACAAAGGATGTACACTATAATAATATTGCTATAAGGATGCATCATAATAAGATAGATGTTATATATATCCAAATGAGGATAAACAATAAAAAATCAAAGGAAAATCAAAACAAAACAAGGGATAAAATAATAGTCAATGCACAATCAGATGAACATGTGTATGTTAAAAACTTAAGTTTAGAGGAAATATGCAATCAAGAAAATGTCAATAAGTTATGTAAAATGGACTATGCAATGGTAAACTTAAATAATACATGTGTATGCCCTATATCAGGTGGTAAAATTTTCCCCTACCATGAATAAAAATCCTCATATATATTTGATGTATGTATGTCATAATCTATAAATTAATCGTATATTGTATAATATCCATCATCACTATCATACTCAAATTATCCCTATGTAATTTGTTTAACTATAATATTTGTAGTAGTTGGTTCACTATCATATATGGATATATAAAATGCTTGCATTTATTGTGAAATTATGCTCAAGTCATGCATGAATGTATTAATATCATTAAGATCAATACTATTAAAATCATTGAAATTTTAAATCTAATTTTATCATGAAAAGAATTGATTTGTAAAATGTCCCTTGTATTTATGATAATAATGATATGGATTATTATAATGTCACTTAGGTATAGGCTTACTCATATCAAACACCTTTTATGGAGTTAGAGATATAAGGTTGTACTCAAGTACTATGGAAATATCTTATGAGGTGGTTCAGGTAGTTCTGAAAAATGTCTCCTTTGTGGAGTTGGTATGGAAAGCTGAGTAATGGGTTGTGCTAAGGTAAAATAATTCAAGGGGTAATTTTATGTATGGTATGTATATAAATGTTCATCATGCATTAATTTCATGCACCTATGTAATGTAGATGGTATTGATTCCATATAATATATCAAGGGTTGACCCAAGAGTAAGTTGTAATGGAGTTTATTAGGTATTATTTGAAATAAAGTATACATTGTCTTAGGTACCATAGTCACATCCAAGTATACGGTATAAAATGATTACTGAGGTGTATCATCAAATACTCTTATGAGATTATATGACTTGAAAATTTAATATGTGTATATTTTTATCATTTTATGCTACACATTTATTCCTAAATCATTGTCGATTAACATTCACTTAATATTTTTTTGTTAGTAATCTTGTTTGAATATATAATGGAATATTTTATTTTATTTCAATTTGAATAGACCACCCTTCATAATAATTTCCCTTATTAATATCATTAACGTATATATGGGTGTCTTATCTTATCTCAAATAAATGTGTATGAATATATACATTTGGATTTTTTATTTCTTTATTGACATATGAATCATCTATATATCCAAGGCCTCTTATTCCTTTATGAGTAGATATAGTAATAGGGTCAATTATGTTTTGTGCATGTCTTCCCAATCCTTGTCCATTTTATCCAAAATTTTGAAATTATTTTCATCCAAAATCATATGGTGTCAAATGAGTAAGGTTGGTATAATGTTATCCTTAACGTGGGGAATTGTCTTTGTTCAAAGTAAGATCTATATTTTATGAATACTAATAAGATGAATAAATAAAATATATATATTTGCTCTAACTTCAACACCTTATCTTTAAAATATAGAATGGTCTACTTGAAGGATCATTCATTAGGCATGGATAATGATGGTTCATGTGGAACATCCATAGAAGCATATTGTATAGGGGTAGCCATAAAAATATGATTATGTTCACTACTCATATCATTTGACCTAGAAATTTGCCTTATATTAAACCATATGATGGAAATAAATAGAATAAAAAAATTAACTCCTAAGGCTGTCATAGATTATTAGGGTTTTAATATTGGAAACCCTAAAAAAATAAAATATGTATAAAGGGAAAATTAGAAATTAGGTCTAAAAATCATGTTTAAATACATAAATACGAAACCCTATAATAAAGGATGAAACCTTAAAGGAAACCATGTTTTTTTCTATTTTATATACAAAATGTAGGCTAACCAATATGTTTCACCTTATTTTTATTTAGTAATCTTAACAAGATAAACTTAGGAATATGATTTAGATTATATGAAGTATAGTAATAATACACAAATCTTAATGTAAAAGTTAGGATGTGATTAAATAATTGCACTTGTTATAAATAAAAATGGCCTTAAGTATTTAGATACTCAACATGTTTTTATTTTACATAGGTCTTATATTGAATGTAGGTAACTGAATGACTAAAAATTAGATTAAGATTCACTCAGATTAGGAACTAGGTGTCTAGATGTGCCTATTTGAAGTCTTTCATCTATGGACTCTAACATATGGTGCATGAATCTGATATTTTTGATTCTATCATGTGAGGTTTTGCCTCAATTTTTTGTATAGGTCATTACATTTTCTTGAAATATGTATATTTGTGCAATATCAAGTCTTCTTTATGCACACAAATCTATAAACCTATTTCCTTCTCTTTGAAACTCTAGCTTCATTTTTCACATTATATTTAAGCCTATAAAAGGAGAAGAGTGGTGGGTTGATTTAATCTCAACCACTCCATAATGAATTGATGATTTTTTCTTACATATCCAATACTTCTAAGATGTGATTAGAACTATATGTAGTTCTCCATGTTAGGTATATGTGTGCAATGGTGCTCCTTTAATGAATGTAACATGTGATCTAAATTTTGACAAATATAAAAATGTGAATTTGGCTTGGCTTGAGTGATTCAAAATTTATCCAAGACCTACTTATTGTGACTGACTACTAAAGTTAAAAGTTTAGTGTTGTCCCTTTTAAGATGTAAGTGTTAGAATAGGCTTACTTGGAAATTCTAGATAGATGAAATAGGCTTAGACTTATTGTGTATTTATATGGGACTCTTTGGATACTTTATGACACCACCATCATGTGAAACATATATGTTGGCCCATAAATAAGGTTTTAATTTAAAAAAATCATTATTTGTTATGGGGATGAGTCACTTAGAATTAGACACCTATAAAATTTTGTAGGTGTCTGAGTTTATCAAATTTATCTAAAACATAATAATACATATCTGATGATCTAGAGATGGTATAAGTATGATAATGAATAAGTCAAATAAAAATTAGGGAATTTTTATAGGTGACTAATATCAAATCAATAAGGTCAAACCCATAAAAAACATGTAGGTAGAATAGAAAAGTGTATAAGATCCATATGTGTGCACACAAGTCATATAAGGTGAATATGGTCAAGATTGACATTGCCAAATGTCTAATAACAAATTTTAGTGTCTAAAAACTCCCCATTTTATTTTAGTATTGAAATTAAAAATAGTGCTAGAGTAAAATTATAAAGAGATGTACCTAAGTGTGTATAACACACTTTATCTTTAATAGGAGGATTCAAGCATGCATCTAATCCATGCAAACCTAAAATGAAAATGTAATAATAAATGTCCATTTATGAAATGAAACTAAAATTTTTGAAACTTAAGGAGAAAAGAAATAATACACCTATAAGTGGGTGAACCATATTTCCCCATGTGATGTTATTGCCGATTATACTTCCCATTATAGCATTGTGGACTATTTAATTTCCTAAAACATTTGGAGAACTAGGTTTCCTGCTAAATCAATTGGAGAATTGGGGGTGATTTTTCCATAATGGATAAATTAACTAATGAAAGGGGCATGGGTTTGAAAAATAAACTCCCTAACCCTCAAGGAGTAGTAGAGTAGTGCTAGGTCATTAAGTGTGCATAAAATCTCAATCGCACTATTCATTAAATTGATCTTCAATGGATGAAAGGGGGAGATTATGATATGATCTAGAATCAACCATTTTCAAATGAATTATAGATTTAATATGTAGCCTTTAATATCATTAATTCCATGTCCTTAAGTAAAACAATTTAATAGTGTGTGTGCATGAATATTGTTCATACTCCATAATTTGATCCAGTTGGTGATGACATGATATATAATTTGATACATCTATATCTCATATGTCCTAAATCTAAAAAAAATAAAAACCTTTAATTTATTAACATGTAAAATGTGTTCATATGCATTACATATTCCATAAAATTATTTCCCAACATGCAAACATAAGTTCCATAAATTAATCCAAACTAATAATTTAAACCAATCTGAAATTTATGAATCATATAATTTATCCCAAAATATGAAGTTAATTTAAAGGTTTAAATCTCTATAAAAATCCTACTAATACTCCCCCACTTTTTAGGTGAGGGATGTATCTTGTGAATTAATCATTTCAAAATAAAAGAGTTAACCTCATCATGCTATGTTAAAATATGTAATAAATTAGAAGCATGTGTTAACTTATGGATAATATGTCATCATAGTAATGAATATGTCATCAAATCATATATGAAATATGTTGTGTAATTAATATGAGTGTCATGATAATATAGATATATAAATTAAGAATGAAAAATTAACAATCATTGATATAATTATTGAATAATAACTACACATGAAGGTGCATGATATGGATAATGGTACCATAGAAAAATAGAGAGGTGTGTGATATAGATCAAGGCACCACAAACTCAATAGACAATCTTAGATTTATCCACTCATTATCACATAATGTCATGGCCATGATCCACATAATATAAGTACACACAATATCACTTAGTGTCACATAAGTTAAGGGTCACACATAATGGACAATCAAATGTCACATAATAAATAAAAGGGCCCCAAAGAAAGATTCATGTAATGAAAACTCAATCAAACAATGGTAAAATAAGATAAGGGTGTAAATAAAGAGGTGTATAATGATAAATTAATCTAAAAATGTCATATATTAAAGCAAGAGCTAAATAATTATAATCAATTATAAGTCTTTAGAAATAAAATGGTAACAATGAAGAACATAACAAGTGAAACTATTATACACTATCAATCAATATCAATGTCGGAATATAAAAAAGTAGCATATCCATGAAATATAGAATTGTAGATAATATAAGTAAGATAAATGCATTTGTAAGATAACAAAGTAGCTCAACATGATAAATGGAAAGGTCATATAAATATAACCTTTAATAATGTAACCTATGGAATGAGATATCCACAACATTGGCATGGCCCCTAGATGTAATAATGTCCTACATCTGAGCATCCATGTATCATGTGTAACCTATATATCCTACATCTTATCCATAAATACCATGAAATACACATGCGTATGAAAATAATATATAGTCTACCAAACATGTGATAAGAGAACGATTCAAACCGTCAGTAAAAAAATGCCTTCATATTATTTCCAATGCTATGTCTTGAACCACTCAACCATATTTCCTACATAATCTCTCCATTTAAATAAAATAAAATAAAATTATATTAGTGGATAATAAGTTTAAAATTATTATTGTTCTGATACGAGAACTTGCTTTTATAGAAGTAAAGTACTTAACTTATTCAATCCCCCCTAAAGATAAAAGAATATATTACCACACTTCTCATTTTATTCTTATTTAAACAAATTAAAATCTTTCTCAATATGTTTGTCTCATCTTATTTAGGTTTATATTCCCAATCCAATCACAAATTTGATCAAATCTCTTAATCCATAATGATTGTATAGTATTATTGAGAATTCTTACGCAAGGATTCATAGTACAAATTGTATCACTATGACAATATTTTTATCCATATTTATTACATATGTTAATATGGGTATGCATACACAATGATCATTTAGTTATCATTATGCAATTATCCTTTCACTTCACTTGTTTTCTCGTTTGAATCATGAGCAAATGAGTCTGGACTTACTTATTGAGTTCGTAGAATATTTAATTTATTTTAATTTAGAGTTCATCAATCAATTTAATGAACATGCATTTTGAATATTATATATATATTTGTATTCATAATAATAATTTATATTAGAATTTTCACATATTTATAATCAAAAGGAAACCCACTTATTATGTTATGGTGCATCAAAAAAACCCCTAACTAAGAGATTGGTCTAGACTAGACTAAACTAAATTAAAATTAAGGTCCAATATCATATATGGATAAGGCAAAAGGTTTAGGCCCTGACTAATGACACCAATAACTTCCTCGCTTGATTACTAACTCTCCTGATCAAGAGAGATCAATAGGTCAGGATGTATGCCATTAGATAAAATAATGTATGTGTATGTGATCAATGGATCTACATATAACTATATCTCAATAAGATGAGTATCAATAGGAGAAAATAGTATAAAGATGGATATTAAGTGGTAATCTTAGACATTGACTCCTTCCTCTCTTATTGAGACATCAACAAGTAGCATGACATTCATTTACCATCGTATGAACCACTACCACCAACTAGTTTCCCATGGGTTGAGATACCACCCATTACCATAGGTTTAGAAAGACTTATGGGACAGAATTTACTAAATCACCATGATGAGATTTATTTTGTATGGACTGATCTTTATTCCTTTGGACCAGATTCTAGATGGATTGATCTTTTGTTGGTGGTATCTATTTCACTAGGACAGATTATTTAGTCAGGCTAGCTTCATAAATGAATAATTTAAAATAGAAAATATTTCATGCTCATGTCCTATTTTCTTTATTTTTGGAATATTTTTAAGTTTTTTATAAATTTAAAATATCTAAAACTTTTACATACATCGATATAGTCAAACAAGGCCAAGTAGCAAGGCTTAAAAAATAGAATAATGAAAGGGATATGAAAAAATATATAACGTATGTTAAGGCATAATGTGTAGAAAATGTCATAGTAATTCAATGTTGAGAATGTAAATTCAAGCAATGTGCCTCCACTATAAATGTGAATCTCAATATTGTAGCTCAAAAGAGTATGTAGGTGGTGGAGGGGATGAGGATGAATCAGTGTATATGCTCATAAATGTATGTGATCATGTAAGTTCATTGTAAATGTTAGCATATATATGTAGTCAATATATGAGAGTAAACAAGTAGCATGATACAAAGGATATGTGTTAATTTTATAATGCTACAAAGGATGTATCATTGTAAAGTAGGTGTTAAAAATGTTTGAATGAGGATAAATAATCAAAGGTAAAGGCTAAGTGAAAACAAAGCAATATGCTAGAATAATATCCAATTCATGATCATATGAACATGTGATTGTCAAAAATATAAGTGTAGAGGAAATAAAAAATCAAGTAAATATAAATAATTTATGTACAATGGAATATGTGACGGTCAACTAAAATAATCCATGCATGGGCCCTATATCAGTTGGTAAAAATGTCTCCTACCATGAATTTGATTTATCTATGTCATATATATGATGTATTTGTGTCATAACTTGTTAAGTACTCATATATTGTATAATATACATCATAATTATCATACTCAATTTGTCCCTATGTAAGTTGTCTGAATATATCATTTTTAGTAGCTTATTCATTGTTTTATATGGATACATAAAATTCTTGCATTTGCTATGAAATAATGCTCAAGTCAAGCATGAATGTACTAATATCATTAAGATCAATACTATTATGATCAACAAGATCATAAATCTTATGTTGTAGTGAAAAGCATTAATTTTTAGAATGTCTATTACATCTATTATAATTATAATATTGATTATTATCATGTTTCATAGGCAAAGGATTTATCATATCAACCTCCTTTGGTGGATGGAGATATATATGGTTGTACTCAAGTAACTATGATAATATATTATGAGGTGGTTTAGCTTATTATGAAAAGTGTCTCCTTTAGGGAGTTGAAATGGCAACTTGAGTATTGGTTGTGCTAAGGTATAATATTGGAATGGATTGTTTGCAGGGTATGTATATAGATGTCCATCATTCATGAATTGCATCTACCTATGTAATGTTCATGGTATTATTTCCATAGCATGTATCCAAGGTCAGCCCAAGAGCAATTTGTAATGTAAATGATAAGGCATGATTTGAAATAAAGTATACAATGTCTTAGATCCCATAGTCACATCCAATGATATGGCCCCAAATACTTACTGAGGTGTATCATCAAATACTCTTATGAGTTTATGTGACTTGCAAATATAATTTGTGTTAATTCCAAAATCATGTAAGCATTTTATGTTACACATATTTATTCTTGAATTATTGTCTATTAACACTCACTAAATTTTTTTGTTAGTACTTTTACTTAAATATATAATATAATTTTTTGTTTAATTTCAGACTGAATAGAACACTCGTAATGCACCTCATGGATAACAATTGACTTCAATTTCTAACTGACATATGATAATCAAATAAGACTAAGAATTCTTCTAGTGGGATGACAAGGAACTCACCAATGGGTAAATGATGTATATGGGACCATTGATACTCTTATTTGAATCTGTACAATAATGTTATTCAACCTGTTGAGACATGATTTAGGTATGGATAAGGTGACTATGCTAAATCAATGGTGATATTCCCTTGATGGTGTTGATTACAAGGTGAGTAGATCAAGCAAATGGTAAGAATTGGCTACGCAATGCTTGAATTATTGCCTTATGTTGCAATTAAAATTATGCTTTTACTAGGTTTTATATTAACCCCACTTCATGACCTTATGAATTAATAGGAAAGATAATTATGTTGGTTTAAGTAAATGATTTAACATGCTTATGATTACAAGACTTGGTTATTAGGATAATGGATTTCATGGGTGTAATTAGTGTATAGGAATAGGAAAAGGGAATATGAATGAGACTAAACCAAGCATGGTTTTATCACTCAACCTTTCTTAACCTTGCTTAGACCCATGATAATTAGTTGGTTGCCTAGGTTACCGACCACCACCTTTATTGAATTAACGTATGTTTTAGGTGGTTAGCCTTTAAGTTTGGTTGGTGAAACTTGTTGTCTTATGATAATTGGATTTGGTATCCAATGTCTATTTTATATAGTGACTAACTATCAGATTTTCCATTGATTACCTTAAACTATAATCTATTGGGTTTAGAGAATAGTAATTTTAGGTTATAACCATAGAAGTCTATAAGAACTACCATGCACCTTAATTGAACATAGAAAAGAACATCCTTTAATGAGGCATGTGTTGGAAAGTGGTTAGAGGTTGACTGGTCCTCAAATATCTTTTTTATATAAGTTGAGATCACTTAGTTAAGGAATTTTACCAATCAGGAAGGATATTAGACTTAGCATAAAATAAGGAGAACTAGCATATAGGAACCATGGGTTAGGAGAACCAAGTTTGGACAACTGGAATATAGCACCCAAGTGATCTAGAGGTCAATAGGTGGGATTCCTAATAATTTATGTTTATGTTGCTCATTGGGAATGAAATGATTTTATTCTCTATTTAATATTCTTACTTTCAGGAGAATACAACTATTTGATTTATTTTTCTTATTTGATTGTTTGTTCATGGTTGTGCATTGGCTACCATGTAGTGCTTGTCCTTTGAGGACCTAAGAAGGGTTGTTTAACTCAAACTTGGACATCATGATGGTAGCTATTGAATTCTTCCCATGTTATCCATGGTGGTAGGTTATTCAACTCTTCTATGACCATTATATGAGATTAATTGAGTGAGGTATCCTCTTGTTATCCAATCAAATGATGAGCCTTGTTTATGTTTTGAAAGCTTATCTGCTAGTTTTATATTTATAAATGCTTATCTTCACTTGTATGATCATTTGAATGCCTATTTTCTTTGTATTTATGACTAGGGGTCTCTTTGGGTAAGAATCGAGAATAAGATTGTAGGTATTGTATTACATTCTCTTGTGTTAAGATAACCTTGCTTAGATATCCACCCTTGCCTTTATCAAGTGATATAAACATGCTCAGATGTAGGAGTATTGAGCTCAGGGGTGTCTAGAGCATAGATTTAATGATGATAAAAGGTTAGGTGGTAAACCTTCCTTCTTATGGATAGAATATGCTTGGAAGTGGATGTAGAACACCATTGAATACTACTTGGTTCTTTTGTAGTTGTTCAGATGAGAGATTAACCTCTCACTTATGTTAATAAGATGAATGAAATTGAATATTGTATAATGTTTTAGTAGCGAACTTACTTGTAATATTCTTGTAAAAGATAAGAGCTTAGAATAATATTACAACTATGGATTAAGACCTCTATTTTATATTTATTAAAACTTTGGTCTTAAACTAAGAATTAATTATTTATGAATGTTGATTTATAGGATCTTGGGAATATTCCTATATGTATCAAAATTATTTAGACTTAAGGTAATTTTAAATAAATTGATAAATTAATTTCCTTGATTAAACCTTTGTCATGGGTGGTTAATTTGTTGAACATTATGCATTTTTGTATATCTATATGTGAGGAGCTAATGGAATTAAACTCATCTAAAAATGAGTGAAACTTAGATAAATAATTATGAGATTATTATTGGGAATAACAATTTAGCCTATTGAAATGAATTATACATTGATGTTTTCTGGTAAAAATATGCCAATCATGAATAAAAACTTAGTATGTATTTGTGTTGAGTCCTTTTGCAAAAGGAGTCATAACTGGTTATGATTTTTAGTATTGAGACCTTGGGAAGGAGTCATTATGTAAAGAAAGTGTTGATGTTCAACTACCCCTTATTCCCAAAATGCGAACCCTCCTTTCTAAATTTTCTAAAATGCCTAAGATGTCAAGCTTGATAAGTCATTTAAATGCATATAAAATTGATTTAATACTTCCTATCAATTTTTGGTTAATCATTCATCTTAAAAACATAGGTTAATATTTAGAGAGATATAAACTATTTCAATATTTGTTCAAATCTTCATTTAAATAATGAATGATTAACCCTAGATTTATTTGAAATGTGAAAACAAGCTCTCACCGAGGGAAATTCCATCTAATTCCCCAATTGGCATGAATGAAATAAGCTTTAAATGATCTTACTAGACTAACTTTATACTATGTTTAAAGCATTTACTTGCAAAATTTGATTTAAATAGGTTTTAGTTTGCTTATGATAGGCATTTGACATTTTCAAAAGTCTAACTTAACCTCTCACTTGACCTTGTAGGATGTCAAAGTCAAAATAGTAGTTTGTGATGCTTTATGGGATGTCAAATTAAAAATGACAACCTAAAGAGGACATGTGTCCACCTCATCAGACCTCGTGATGCCTTAACAATTCATTGCCCTACATAGGAAACTTAGAGCAAATTTGTGAACCCATAATCCATGTGGCATCATCTAGAGAGCTCACAAAGAAGTTAGCCATTGGAATTCAAATCCAAAGGCTATGTGTCAATATCTTAGCTCCTCTGAGAAAATTCCATTCAATCCAAGTTACCACACATCCCACCATAGTGAAGAAGCCTATGATATGACACCACATGTCTCTATGGAAACCAACCATACCTAGGAAGGCTTTCAAAATGATACACATCTCCTTTATATTCATATAAGGCCAATGCATTTCCACACCACATTGCATCTAATCTAAAGCTTGTGAGAGATCATAAGGTAGACATGTGGATGCACCCAATCCATCTGATCAAGGCTCGATGGTATACAGCTATCCAAGACTCCTCCTAAGAATGGAAAATGGTATAAGAATGAATAAAATCCCATGAGAAATATGTGTGTCCCCTTTGGACCCATGTGATGATACTATGTGTCATTCTCATACTACTTTTATCCAAGATCCACTAGATCACCTCTTAGAGGGATGTGTGTCTAGATTGAACCTACATAATGAGGCCACTTGTCATTCTCATATATCTTCATCCCAAGATCAACTAGGTCACCTTCAAGAGAAACATGTGGCTCCACTCCAACAACATAATTAATTCTAAGTTACCAACAGCTATTTAGAATCCTTCTAAAGTTAACACCTGGCAAAGGGAAGTTGCAAGGGCTCTCCAAGAGAGCCACCTATCAAAGTAAAGCTATGATGTCCCATGAGAGAGCCACCTAGAAAAATAAAAACTTTAATTGCCTATAAAAGTGACATATGGCATTCTCACAACCAACTAAAGTGAAAAGCCCCACCTAAGAGCTTTCCATAAATAGAAGGATGCCAGATGGTAGGGTATGAATGACTCATCACATTAAAGTACATTATGAGATTTCATAGAGTAATTAGAAGATGTCACATGTCTAGATTTGAGCTGACTAATTATCTTAATCGCATTCAGGTCCCATGAGCACCTATCTATATCCAAGGTGGCATGCCACATGTCAAAAGGTGGTGATATTTAGATTTAAATCTAAAATTGATAGCAAATTAAGAGTATATCAATGCTAAATTTGAATTATAAGTAAATTAAATGCCAAAAGTAATAGCTCAAAAATTTGCAAAGATGATGAACTTGCCATTAATATAGCATGAACTAGAATCACCATCAAACCTTACATTAATCAAAGCAATCTTCAAAAAGTTACTCAAATTGACTATTACTACTCACATTTGCATTCAAAGCTCTAAGCATTTTCCCTCCCTACTATCTACATCCTTAGTATGACAAAGCTCAAGATACCCATGAATTGCACCAAAACCACCATTGTTGGGGCTCTAAAGTTGTAAATAAATATAAGAAGATGTTAATTGATACCCAAGACACTACAAAGATGGCATAGATAGGACCCTTCACTATAGGTAATAGCATTACATTTGGGAATGATGATTTTCTATTTCAATACAGTAATTTAGTTGTGTTTAAAGACATATATTTCATCATTGAGGCTATAAACTCAAGGGATATGTGTTATAGTAGCATCTATTATAATATCAAAGGAGCTAAGGATCTTGATGAGGTATAGACCATACCCCATATTATTCAACTAGCTTCAGACATCCTTGTAATCCAATCTTCTAGTCTCTATAAGGCCGCAGTAAAACCAGAGGTCATACCATGCATTGACCTAGTATATGGTCTCTTTAGGAGGTCAAAATGTGAAGATGGGTTGCTCAAATCCATGAACAAAGGGCTCCCAATCACCTTCATAGTTGGACCTAGTTTTTAAAAATATTATGACCAACCTTAACCATAGTTAGACTAAAACCAAAACATCATTAACAATTGGTATAAGGCACACAACCCTGATATGGTCTTGGCATCATGGGTAACAAACCCAACTTGAGTGGTCTTCATGGATGACCTAAGGAACATACTTATCCACCAATTCATGAAGGGAGTCAAGATTGGCATCACCTCCTTAATAGGATATATGACAATGCACACATTGGTTATGTGGATGTAATAACTATCCCACTACTATAAATAATCTTGGAGGATCAATAGATTCTATCACTTGGAGACATCATTAACAATAACCTAGTCTCTGCCATACATGACACTTACCAGAATGGGGCTCTATTCTACATGATGATCTATTTATTGGATATCATATGTGTAAAAAACATAATTAGGCATGAACTCATGGTCCCCTATGTGAGATGAAGTTGTGCCCCAATTATTCTCTATAATGCATAGCCACCATTTCAAGTGCAACATAAAGGTAATTTTAGAGGACTTTTATCCAATTGTGTATAAATCAATTACTGAATGTGAAATGCCAAGAGTTCCCCTAGAGATTAGATAGACACTAAGGGAGATAGGTGATTATTGGTTATACCTAGATTTCATGGTGATTTAGGTAGGAGTGATGGTGGCTCCCTTCAAACCATCGAGATATGTGCTAATGAATTTGGTAGAGGATGAGATGGCATATCAACTACTCCATGTAATTAATGGCATCTTCAAAATAAAAAATAAGATAGTCCCCCACAAGACTCCTTACAAGTTGGTAGGACTAAGATAATGAAATGGCAAGACATTATGGTAGATGCAAGGCATAAGGACTCATACCTATTGCCTAAATATGATTTCAGGGCATGGGACCCTGATAACAACCTTATCAAAAACTTTCTCAAGTTTAAGAAGGATGTGGCATTATAATATAAGTATCAGGAGGAGATGCATGAATGGGTTTACAAGGATGAAATGATTAATGAATTAGTCCTCAAGAATTCTATGAGGAAAAACATAGAGCTTGAAATGAGGCTTGATAGGGAGAAGAAGAAGGAGGACATAGTAATGCCTCAACTTCCACCAACTCATGGAAGTATGTTTGATGCAAAATATGAGGCTAGACAAGAGGAAGAGGATGATGATAACATTCCTCTCATCAGAAGTAGACCCTACAGACTTCCACTATAAGCCACTCCAAGTGGACAAAGCTTACCTCCAAGCTATGAGAAAGGAAAATCTAGTATCCATCCTAGCCCCTCACAAGGGCCTACAATAGTCCCTACATCTTCTAAAGAAGTTACCATATAGAGCTTGGATCAATTGGATCTCAATGTCATTGACCTCAAAGACTCTTAACAAGGAATTGAGTTTTCAATGGAAGAACTATAGGCACTATTAAGGAGGAATATTGAAAAAGTTTAAAATAGAAATAAGTCTCCTATGACTACCATGAGAGGGGTAGTGCTTTCTCCATCAACTCCCCAAACTCCCATTGTAAGTACTGCACCTTTGCCTTCATTCCTAGTTGTTAGTACATTTATAACTGATCCTAATTTTACTAATACTCCTATTCCCATGTTTTCATCTCATATTATTGATTCCTTTAGGGGCACCATCTCCCACTTTATCTCCCATGCCAATTCCAAAATTCCACCTCCATCAATCTCTCAAAGCACTAGTGCTAGCCAAACTATGGGTTCTACTCCTTCCTAGACTACCACAACAAGTGCATCATTCACCCTTGGCTCGCATACATCCACTAAGCCATTGAAACCCATTTTAAATCCATTCACCTAGAAAAGGCCACTTAATCTCACCACATCTGATAAGGTAAGTATTCCTTCAAAGTTACCTTCATTTATAATCAACATGGGCCCTGCCAAATATTTTTTTGACCCACTTGGACAATTGGATCCAACTGGTTTATGCATCCCTGCTTTAGCCTTGGCCTCTTCTTCTACCCAATCACTTCCATTAAAGCCACCTCCCACATAACTAACATCTACTACTACCCCAAATTAGGTTAGAGACATCATTTAGGCAACAAGGTAGGAGAAGCCCCAGGCAGCCCACTCTACCTCCCAAATTGGAATGCGGTTTGACACTGACACAGGCACTATGAAAAGGATAGCGAGAAGACAAGTTGAGAAACCATAGTCAGGCTCAATTGTGGTTCATGAGAGTGAAGAATCCCTCTTCACCTTGACCAAAAAGAGGAAATCAAACCCTAGATAGGTAAAAGAGTATGTAGAGTACCCAGTGTCTATAGTGTAAGCACAAGTAGAGTCTACTATTGCCTTGATAAAGGGGATGCAACAAGAATTAAAAAGGCTAAAATATTAGGCATTGCCAATAGTGCCAAATGACACTATAATTCATATAATAAATGTTGTGATCAGTATTTTCAACCTTTATAATGTGATGAACAAGAGGTAGGAAGATGGGATCAAACAATATAAGGTGGTCATGAAGCTCAACCAAAAGATTACACTCTATGATGCCAAGTTGGTGAACTTGTCTAGAATGACAAGAAGTAATAAATTCCCTAACCTTAAAGTTTTTCCACTCGAATACATTATTCCTACACAAACCATCCTAATGAATAAGAGGAGGCTTTTAAATGGATGGCTAGATCAGATCAAGGATGCAAATACATCCTTTGATAAAATTGAATTCAAAATTTCCTTGCTACTAAAGGACACCATGATCACTAGGGTGACCAAGCCTGATGGTTCCTTCATGGATGATCAAGATTTTAGAGTGCAGATGAATGTTTTTATTTCTCAATTATAGTAGGATGTATCTAGTGCAAAGACTAATAAAAAGGTAATAAATATCATCATGTTTACAAATTAAAGGCTAGAAAAGGTAGAGGTAATTAAAGAGGTACTAAGGCCAATACTAGCAAAACATGAGAAGATCATCCAGGAGATACTCGACATGTTTCAGCCCATGATCCTAGATTTTTCTCAGGTTGACCAAGATTACCATGCATGTGAAGAGGTATGGACGAAGGAAGAAGTAGAAAAGAAGCTAAGATAGCAACAAAAATAATAAGCCAGTCAACAACTACCTCTAGCCCCTTAGAATATTTTATTTCACCTTGTAAATTCAAATGTAGAATATTCCATTGTAATGTGGCATTTTAAGCCACATGGATATATTTTGGCACCTTTTTGTGGCCATTTAAACTTGTCTTAGGCATTTTTAATCCTATAAGTAGGGATGTTTCCCTCATTTGTAAATTATAAAATAGTTGTTACCAGAGTTAATACAAAGAGCCAAAGAATTTGAGAGTTTGTCTGTAGTGTTCTTTTGTGTGTGTTCTATGATTTATAAATTATCACACTTATAGATGAATAATAATTTCCTTTTTACAATTTAATTTGGAAATTCCACTCTATATATGCATTTTTTAGTTTGAGTTTGATGCTAGGCTAACATATTTCTAGTATATTTGCTTTGTTTTTCTTCTCATTTACAACTAAATGTGTTATTCAATTTACTATGAGTGAGCAATTTTATGCAAAGTATGATGTTAAACATATGCATTTACTTTCCTATAAATCTTTAACTACATTTATTTAGCTTTTAGCATTACACTAGGGTTGATAGATGTTATTTTTATGTGTCTTTGCCTTAAAAGTTAGCAGAATTAGTATCTTTGATCATCTTAAGAAAAAATTCTTTTCTGCCTTACCCTACTCACTCTTGGATTCACCCATGACTCACTCTAGTTTAGTTCATGCTATAAATATCCATTGTTTGTTCATATTTTGGGAAATAATTGGTAAATATTGAAATAATTCACAAAGATTATAAATAAGTAGTGTCACTACATAACATCTATTAACCCTACAGCAGGGTCTACTTGTAGACTTTCAAAGTGGTGACCACATCTCTGCTATGTGTGTTATTTCCAATAGTAGTTATGTTAAAAACTCAATCCCTAGGTCTTTTAGGACTCAAAATTGAGTTTCTTACTTTCCCCTTATTCCCTAGTGACATAAGGAGCATAATACATGCATCAATAGGAAGGGAAAAGCTGGTGTTAGAAGGAGGGCATTTATGCAATTAATTGCATGCATATTTGTATTATTATATCATATTTCATTAAATATATGCATATCTATTTAAAAATATGAAAATATTATTGAAGAATACTAGGGATCTACATTATTTACATGGATCTTTGCATCCTTAGTAGGAATCTTTGCATTCTTTTAATGATTTCATCAAAAATAGTGTTCATTCATGGAAATCAAGTAAATAACCTGGATATTTGTATAAATTTGTCCAAAGATAGGTGAAATACCATGTTCTTTAAGCATATTCAAGGTTATTTTGATCATCTTTACAAAAGTTTCACATAAATTTGCTAAATAATGTTGGTATTTGTAAGAATTTGTGTAAAGGTCAATCTCTAAGATGCTACTTATACTGGATCTAAGAATTTGACATCATATTTGCTCTAATTCTCTTGGGATTAAAAGAACCTTTATGTAACTTTGTGTCTAAAGTTGTTTTGAAGTACTCAAACATTCTAAGATTATTAAATAAGGCATAGAAACACTCTATATTGTGGGTTTAACATTAATCTTTGTAGACTAACGTGTAGGATTAACAATATTTATGTAGATATTAAGAAATATAAGGCTTATAAGCTTAGATATTCAAATATCAAGGTAAATCTACTTGATCTGAGGCCCTTTTGTGAAAGACTGACCAATCTTTGTAACACTTGTCACTTATGAGGTTATCTTTAGAGATCCTTTGCTCTTAGTACCCATTCTACATCTTGGAGTTGTCTAGGATTAGAACCAGGTCCCGATTTGAACCCAAGACTCTTTTAGAATCCTTAGAAACCCATAAGAAGGTGAGAGTAAACAAAGGTAAACATAAAATATCTAACCAAAATTTACCTCTCATGCTAATCATGGCATGGTTAGTTGTCTCATCCATCAATGTCCCTGGGCCCATGCATGATCTGCCTAGGAATATAGAAAAGTACCTACCTCTCTTTACCCCTATTTTGGAGAGTGACCACTGAAGATCATGTGAAGTCATTTAAGGCATCTTTAAGGTTGATCAATCTGATCCATGAGGATGTGGCATGTCACCTTTTTTCCTTCACCTTTAGGGATGCAACTTATGATTGGTTCCTTAACTTACCCAAAGACTCCATCATGGGATTGGGTCAATTTAATGATACTTTTATTACCTAATTTGGAAGGGTATTCAGTCCAGGATTTATATACCAATAGTTTACCACCCTTAAAATGGATCCAAAAGAACCAATTAGAATATTCAATGCAAGGTGTCAAAAGATGTATACCCTGACATCTCCACCTTATAAGTTATCAAACAATTTAGCCTTAGAGATATACAATAATGCTTTAGACCCAATGACAACCATCTTCCTATGGAGAGTCATGGGTATTGACACATTGGCTTTAGCCTATACTGAAGCCATACACATCAATGATCAAATGCACCTACAGGGGCACCTTGCCTTTACCATACTGAACTTTGATCCAACTATGCCTTCTTTGAAAGTCATTCCCAACATGAATCAAAACCAACCTACATTGAACTAATTACCAATGATTAACCAGTTGCCTTTGAGCCATGTTGTACCTAACCAACAACTTAGATTCTTCAACCAAATAAATGTTAAGGCACATACCCAAAATAATCAAGATATGGTGCCTATAAACAACACCAATGTCCAAGCTGAAACCCAAAACAAGAACCTAGAACCTCCCAATGGAGAGCTAGACTCAATATAAAGAATTACCTAAAAACTCACTAATGATTTCTTGGATCTTAAGAAACAAGTGGAAAACACTAGTGAGAGTTCAAATAAAATTTATAATTTACAAATGTATAACAAACCTTTAAATAAGTCTAATAGCAATAGTGATCCCCCTTTGAGCATATTTCTTGAGATTAACATTTGCGAGATGGCCGTACCCAACTGGTGTCGAGTGCATAATATTGCTAGACATGGATAGCTAGACTATTAGAGTTATTCCATGCATTTGAAGCTATCCAGAGCTAAATGGAGGGATTCAACATGAATCCCACTAATCAAAATAATGTTAAAGGTTCTAATAACTCTAATGATGATTCTAGAGAACCTAAATTGGTCCTCATGGTTGAGACTTATGATTTTCACATCTAAGATGAGAATGAGCACAAAGATAATGTCAAAGAGGTGCATGATTTTCAATAGTACCACTGAAGCAACTACACCTTGAGAAGTCAAGGTTATAACTCACCTTTGACAACCTCCACCCCACCTAATAAACCAAATCCAACTCCTAATGGTAGGATAGACAATAATCCTCCACACTCCAAAGGTAAGGAGAGTTAGCCGATAATAGAGGCTCCTTGTACAAAATCAAAAGGTGGATACAATATAGTGGAAGACATGAAAAATATTAAGGCAAATATAACATTACACAATCTCACATAAATCACTAAAAAATGTGATTTTCTATTGAAATCCTTGAATGAAAAACCTATCTCCAACAAGGATAAACAAGCTCATGCCAATGTGGTAATGTAAAAAAGAAAGCATGAGGTTCCACCATTCCTATTAATTATTAGAATTTTTGGTGAAAATCTCCATAATTGCTTACTTGATTTTGGTGCTTCAACTAATTTATGCCTCTAGGAATTTGTGAAAAAATAGGATTAAACCCAATCAAATTTGAGAAGGTGGTGGTGTAGTTGGACAAGTCAAGAGTAAAGGTAATAGGTGAATTTTTGAACATTCATATATAGCTAGCTCATGAGCCTCAAATATAGTACTTTATCAACATTTAGGTCATTGACATACCTAAAGCTTATGGATTATTACTAAGCCATAACTAGACTAAATCCTTGAATGGATACATGTCCACAAATTATTCTCACATGTAGCTACCTTGGTGAGGGATCCCCAATCCTATCAGGATTGATCGAGAACCTAAGATGAAACATATGATCACTGAATACAATGCCAAGAATGAGAAGGTAAACTACTAGTCCTCTGATTTAGGTGTCTATACTCTAGAAACCACTAATATTATTATAGGTGATAGGATGGAAGAAGAAAACAAGGGTCCTTGGACATTGCACTTTGATGGTGCATGATCCAAATAAGGTTCAGGCATGGGAATCATTCTAACAAATCTTGAGGGCAAATAGTATCTATTCTCCTGTAGATTATAGTTTTCTTGCACTAATAATTTAGCAAAATATGAAGCTCTTATTTTAGAACTTCAGTTGTAATTAAACATAAGGTTAAAGAAATATCAGTCTATGGTGATTTCGAGTTAGTTGTTAATTAGATTAGAAGTAGATATCAGTGCAAACTTTATTGTTTAAGGAAATATAAATTTAGAGCCTAGGATTTAATCAAGTAGTTTGACTCATTCAATATTGTTCCTTGCCCAAGAAGTAAAACTGGTTAGCAAATGATCTGGCTTTAGTAGCAGTGAACCTAGTGCCTCTAGAATATTTGAACTTATAAGAATTCACTATGGAGATAATTTCATTCCCCTCCATACCAAACAACATCAATCACTTCTAAGTTTTTGATGATGACCATTAAATAATTGACTTCTTGTATGATACTAGCATATTTGAATCTCACATCATTGATGAACAGGATGAAATTTTTATATAAAGTTTGAAGGACAAATAATATGGAGTAATCTAACTTAAAGAGAATCAAATCCCTAATTTCATGATCTCCTTGGAGAGGATGTTTAACCCAGATAAGCAAGGAAATGAAGCTAAGTAGCCCAAATTAAATGGGAAGGATTACAATCAAGTAAACTTGGGAGATCCTCAGAATGAGTAGAATGTCAACATTGATCTAGTGTGTATTGATAAAGAGTTAAAGGAAGCAACCGCCCTTCTAACTAGCTTTAAAGACGTCATTGTTTGGTCCTATGATGACATCAAGATATTTGATACTAGTGTGATTACTCACACTATCCCATTGAAATAAGCATGTAAACCTTTTAAGCAGAGATAAAGACCAGTAAATCTAATACTAGAACCATTGATTTACAAAGAAGTGAAGAAATTGCTCAATGCAAGGGTAATCTTTCATATATGGCACTCAACTTGGGTTGCCAATCTTGTGCCAATCTAAAAGAAGAATGGAGAAATAAAACTTTGTGTTGATTTTTGGAACTTGAATAAATATTTTGAGAAGGATAATTACCCTTTTCCATCTTTGTGTGAAGTCATATAGTTGGTAAATTGATCTGGAATGATGTCATTCCTGGATAAAATTTTAGGCTATAACCAAGTCCTAATAAACAAGAGTGATAGAATGAAAATTTCCACTAAATGGGGAACATTTACCTACAAATGAATGTCATTTAGACTAATCGATGTAGGAGTAACTTTCCAGTGAGTGATGGACCATGCATTCCATAGATTAATAGGTAAATGCATCATTATTTACATGGATGATAATAGGTTTTTCTAAAAATAGGGATGATCACATAATGTATTTAGAACAAGTACTAGATAAGTGAAGAAGGCATGGCATTTCCTTAAACCCTAAAAGGAGTGTCTTCTATGTGACTAAAGGTAAACTCTTAGGGCATGTAATCACCCAAGAAGGTATGACCATCAACCCTGATAGGATCAATGTGATTTCAAAGGTAGAAGTTCCTAATAGCAAAAAAGAGTTAAAATCCTTATTTGGTAAAATTATTTTTTTAAGAAAGTTTATCTCTAGTTTTGTAGAAATTATGAGATTGCTCAATGCCATGCTAAATAAATATGCCAAGATATAATGGATGGTTGAAGCAAAAAAAGGCTTTCTAGACATCAAGGATGTTATTATTCAAGGTCTTGTCCTGATAAGTCTTGATTTCAATAAAGACTTATATCTATACTCTTTTGCTTCTAATAATACTATTATTGGCATCTTAATACATAAGGAGGATGACAAAGAGCACCCCATAGCTTTCATGAGCACTAATTTGATGAATGTCGAGCTGATTTATCCTATTCTAAATAAGCAAGCATATACACTAGTAAAGGCTATCAAAAAGTGTAGGCACTACATTTTAAGAAACAAGACCTATGCTCTAGTGTTTGATCCAGCTGTCAAGTTAATGCTGGGATATAAAAAACTTGGGGAAATAAGAGGGAAGTGGAGACCAAACTTCAAGAATATCACTTAGAAATAAAATCTACTAGGTTAGTAATGAGGCAAGGTATAATCCAACTCATTACAAACACTTATCCTCACATTGATGTTTTTCAAGTTAAATCAAGTCAATTACCTGGTGGAGATTGGTACAAGGACATTATTCATTAATTATTATATGGAGTGTGTCCCTCACACCTTAAAACAGAACAAAAAATGGCCCTTATGCTGAGATCATCCCATTTTATGATCAAAAGAGGAGTCCTCTATAAATATAACTATGAAGGAGTCTATTTGAGGTGTGTTTCTAGAGCTAAAGCCACTGAGATCATGAACAACTTCCATGTAAAAGTAGTAAGTTGACATGCTTCAAGTTACACCACATCACATAATATATTAAGCATTGGCTATTATTGGCCAACCATATTCAAGGATGCACATGCTCATGTGTGAACATGCCACCAATGTCAAGTGTTTGATCGAAGAGAGGTAAAGTCAGCCATGCCTTTAAAATTGGTAATCAAATCAAAGCCATTTGTACAATGGGGACTCAAATTCATAGGAGTAATCAATCCCAACTCCTCAGTAGGACATAAATTCATGTTCACTACCAAAGACTATTTCAGTATGTGGATTGAATTAGTGTGAATCAAATATAGTAGAATAATTGATGTCATCAAGTTCTTAGAAGAGAACATTATCACTTTGTTCAGGACACCCTTATCTCTAGTATGTGATAATGGACCGGCCTTTGCATTAGCAGAATTCACTGAATGGGCATATGACAATCAAATAATCATCAACTCCACTTCAAATTATTACCCTTAGGGTAATGGAGTTGTTGAATCCACTAAAAAAACTTGATGAATTCCATCAATAAGTCTGGAGAAAAAAAACCAAGAGAATGGTAGTCCCTACTAATATATGCTCTATGGGTGGAAAGAACCAAATACAAGTAGGCACTCAAGGCAACCCCATTTTTACTGGTCTATGAGCAGTAACCTATATTTCCCATCACATTGAAACTGCCCACTTATGACTTCATGTATGAGTACATGGAAGATGATGAAAGAGTGCAATCTAGGATACTAAACATCATCCAAATGGAGGATAATAGAGATGAAGCATTGAAGAACTTTAGCAAGCATCAAGATGTTGTGAAGAGATGGTTTGATAAGCGAGCCAAGATTAAAATGTTTTGAATATCAGACTTAGTCCTACTATGGGACAAGGCCCATGAAAATAAAAGACAACATGACAAGTTTACTCCCCTCTGGATTGGACCATATCAAGTGGCAAAAATTTTGGGTGAAAATGCATTTAAGCTCAAAGACCTATAAGGGAATGAGTTATCCTTTCCAATCAATGGGGAATACTTGAAACACTATTTCTATGTTTCTCTATCACAAATTCTAGAAGGATAGTAAGCTTGATTAGAGTTAGAGTAGGTAGGACTAGGTTAGTTTTCTTTCCCCTTTTACTTTATGGTTATTTTCTCTCTCACTTTTGCTTTGCTTTCTTATTTTGTTTTCCTATTATTTCCTTTCCTTCTTTGATTTCCTACTACATGTTGGTTTTCTATTATGTGTTGTAGTTTAGTAATAAGTCCTTTAGATAAGAATTCATTAGTTCAATTTGTATAAATATGATCCTAAATGGGAAGAAGGGATTATTGATCTTAAACATTGGATGTCCAAATTTTGGAAGCCTCTAGCATTAGTCCAATTTAGTAAAGTTGGGTAGGGTTAATCAGAAGTTAATTTCTCATGAATATCCTAAGTTATTTTAAGGTTGTAATATAGTTCAGATGACTGATCATTTATTTTGACAAGAGTTTGGATCTATGTGGACCATCATAATGTCACTCAAATTTAGTAAACAAATTACCTAGGTAGAACCTTCTATTTGAGAGTGAATAACATCCAAACTATGTCTTGACAAAATTCTTACACCTAACTAATTCTGGTTCCTAACCATTCTAGTTTATAAACACATGTATTAAAAAAAACAAAAATATGATACACCAATGAAATGAAATCATAAAATACTTCATATTCCATGAATGGTGATTTAGGCAATCTCTATTGGGGCTATGGATGTCTGGCTAGCAGTAGAGTAAGGCCCAAAGTGGAGCCAAAGGTATCTTTGTCAAGGTTATGGATGCCTAGCTGTCAACAGAGCAATGCCTAAGCCATCCCTAATTAATCACAGTGTTATTATATAAAAATTTAAATAATTCTTAAGTCAATTCGAGTCTAATGTTTCGAAGCTTGAAAGTTATCACTTCTAAACCCAATGAAAATGGCTAACGAACCTCAAAACACATGCATAGTATGACTATCTACAAGGTTCAAACTCTATTTATAACTTGTGAATTTTCATCGGTTCCAAAAATTAGTTTTGATATTAATTAAAAATGATAGTGAGATAACTAGTTAATAATTCATCTTTGAATATAATATCTAGATTCTAGCATTTTACAATGTTTCCCCCATAGAGGTCACCATTTTTTGATGCTCAGCTACCCCTATTCTCATAATAGGGACCCTCCTTTTTTAATTTTCCAAAATGCCTAAGATGACAAGCTTGTTAAGTCATTTGATTGCATAGAAAATTGATTTAATACTTCCTATCAATTTTTGGTTAATCATTAATCTTACAAACACACATTAATATTTAGAGATATTTAAACTATTGCAATATTTCTTCATATCTTCATTCAAACAATGAATAATTGATCTTGGATTGATTCAAAATGTGCATACAAGTTCTTGCCGAGGGAATTTCCTTCTGGTTCCCCAATTAGCATGAATGTAATAATCTTCACCTAATCTTACTGGACTAACCTTATACTATGTTTAAAGCATTTTTAAAATTTGCTTTAAACTAGTTTTAGTTTGCTTATGATGGGCATTTGACATTTTTAGAAGTCTAATTTAACCTCTCACTTGACCTCATAAGATGTCAAAGTCAAAATAGTGTTTTGTGATTATTTATGGGGCATGAAATTAAAAATGATGACCTAAAGAGGATAGGTTTCCACCTCCCTAGACCTCACGATGCCTTAATAATTCATCACCCCATGCAGGACACTTGGAGCAAATCTATGAACCCCATGAGCCATGTGGCATCATCTAGAGAGCTAACAAAGAATTTATCCATTAGAATTCAAATCCAAAGGATACATGTTAAGATCTTATCTCCTCTAAGTAAATCCTATTCAATCTAAGCTGCAACACATCTTCCATGCATCCCACCATAATCCAAAAGCCCATGAGATGACACCATGTATCTCTGTGATAAATAAATAGACCCAAAAAGGTTTCTAAAATGGTCTATGTCCCCTTTAGATTCATCTAAGGCCAACACATGTCCACACCACATTTCATCCAATCTAAATATTATGATATCTCACAAGGTAGACATGTAGATGCACCCAAGTTGTCTGATCAAGGCTCGATGGTATACAACAGTCCAAGGATCCTCTAGAGAGTGATAAGTGGCAAAAGAATGAATAAAAGATTGAAATAAAGATGTGTATCCCCTCTAGACTTATGTGATGATGCCACATGTCATCCTCATATTGATTTTATCTAAGATCAACTAGATCACCTCTAAGAGGGATACGTGTGTAGCTTGAATCCACATAATAAGGCCACTTGAAATTTCACCTCTAAGAACCATGCATGGCTCCACTTGAGCCACATGATTAATGCCAAGTTGCCAACAACTATCTAGAATCCTTCCAAAGGATACACCTAGCAAAGGGAAGTTTTGAGGTCCCTTTGAGAGAGCCACCTATCAAAGCAAAGCCATGATGGCCCATGAGAAATCCACCTAGCAAAGCAAAAACTCTAATTGCCTATGAAAGCAACATGTGGAACTCCCACAACCAACCAAAGATAAAATTCCCTACCCAAGAGCTCACCATAAATATAAGGATTCCATGTGGTATGTTACAAATGACTCATCACATTAAAGTACATTCTGAGAACCCATAGAGCAATCAAAAGATGCCACATGTCTAGATTTGAGTCGATTAAGCAGCTTAATCACATTCAGGTCCTATGAATGCCTAGATAGATCCAAGGTGGCATGCCATGTGTCAAAAGGTAACAATATTTAGATTCAAATCTAAAATTGATGACAAATCAAGAGTAGATCAGTGTTAAATCTAAATTATAAATTAATTAAATGCCAAAATCAATAGTTTAAAAATATGCAAAGGTGACAAACTTACCATTAATATGGCATGAACCAAAATCACCATCAAACCTTGCATTAATCAAATCAATCTTCAAAAGACTACTTGACTCAACTACTTCTACTCACATTTACATTTAAATCTCTAATTTTTTTCCCTCCCTGGTATATGCATCCTCAGTACAACATATCTTGACCTACTCATGAATTACACTCGAACCACCATTGTTGGATCTCTAAAGTTATAGAGAAATATGAGAAGATGTTAATTAATACCCAAGACACTACAAAGATGGCACAAGAAGGACACTCCACTTTGGGTAAGAGCATTGCATTTGGGAATGATGACTGATTTTCTATTTTAGTATGATAATTTAGTTATGTTCAAAGACAGAGTTCATCCTCGAGGCCATAAACTTGAGGGACATGCATTATAGTAGCATCTATTATAATGTCAAAGGATATATGGATCTTGATGAGGTTGAGGCCATGCCCCATATTATTTAACTTGCTTCATACATCCTTACAATCCAATATGTCAGTCTTCACAAGGCTATAACAAAGCCAGAGGTCATGCCATGCACTGACCTAGTATATGGTCTCTTTAGGAGGTCAAGATGTGAAGATGGGTTGCTCAAATACATGAACCAATGGCTCCCAATCACCTTCATAGCAAGACCTAGTTTTGAAAAATATTATAACCTACCTCTACCATAGTTAGAAAATAAATAAAGTATCATTGATAATGGGTACGAGGCACACAAACCTAATATGGTCTTGGCATCATCGGTAATAAACCCAATTAGAGTGGTCTTCATGGATGACCTAGGAAACATACTTATCCACTAATTCATGAAGGGATTCAGGATTGGCCTCGCCCTCCTCAATAGGATATATGGAAATGCACACATTAGTTATGTGGATATAATAAGTATCCCACTACTACAAATAATCTTGGAGGATCAGTATATTTTGTCACTTGGAGACATCATTAGCAATAATCTAGTCTTTGCCATGCATTACACTTGATAGAATGGGTTCCCATTCTACATGATGATCTATTTATTGGATGTTATATATGTAACTACATAATTAGGCCTGAACTCATGGTCCCCTACATAAGATGAAGTTGTGCCCCAAGTATTCTCTATAATACATATCTACCATTTTAAGCACAACATAAAGGTAATTACAGAGGACTTTTATCCAACTATGTATAAATCAATAATTGAATGTGAAATTCTAAGAGTTCCCCTAGAGGTTAGATAGACATTAAGGTAGATAAGTAGCTATTGGATTAACCTAGATTACATAGTCATCTATGTAGAAGGAGTGATGGTGGCTCCCCTCAGACTACCGAGATATGTGCTAATGAAGTTGGTAGAGGAGGAGATGGCATATCAACTACTCTATGGAATTGATGGTATCTTCAAGATCAAAAATAAGATAGTCCCCCTCAAGACTCCTTACAAGCTAGGGAGGACTAATATAATGAAATGGTAGGACATTATGGTGTCTGCAAGGCATAAGGACTCATACCTATTGCCTAAAGATGATTTTAGTGCATGGGACCCCAATAATGTCATTGTCAAACACCTGCTCAAGTTCAAGAAGTATGTGGCATTAAAATATAAGCATCATGAGGAGGTGCATGAATGGGTTTACAATGATATAATGAATAATTAATTAGTCCTTAGGAATGCTATGAGGAAAAACATAGAGCTTGAAATGAAGATCGATAGGGTGAAGAAGGAGGACATAATAAGGTCTCAACTTTCACCAACTCATGGAAGTATGTTCAATGTAGGATACGAGGCTAGAAAAGAGGAAAAGGAAGATGATAGCATTCCTATCATTAAGAGTAAACCCTTAAAACCTCCATTGTAAGCCACTCTAAGTGGATAGATCTTACCTCTGAGATCCAAGCAAGGAGAATCTAGTAGCTATCCTAGCCCTCACAAGGGTCTACACTAGTCCTTGCATCTACTGAGGAAACTATCACACAAAGCTTGGATCAATAGGATCTCGATGTCATTGACCTTGAAGACTCTTAACAAGGAATTGAATTTTCAATGGAATAAATACAAGAACTATTAGGAAGGAATATTTAAAAAGTCTACAAGAGAAAGAAGTCTCCTATGACTACCATGAGAGGGGTAGTGCCTTCTCCATTAGCTCCTTGAACTCCCACTGTAAGTATTGTACCTTTGCCTTCCTTCCTAGTTGTTAGTACATTTACAACTATTCCTATTTTTTTTTTCATTCCCACTCCCATGTTTTCATCCCCTACTATTGATTCCTTTGGGGTCACCATCCCCCACTTTATCTCCCATTCCAAAACCAACATTCCACCTCCATTAAGCTCTTAAAGCACTAGTGATATCTAAAGTATGGGTTCTACTCCTTCTTAGGCTACCACAACAAGTGCATCAGTCACCCTTGGTTGTCCTGCATCCACTAGGCCATTGAACCCCATTTTAAAACATTCACCTAGCAAAGGACTCTTAATATCACCAAAACTGGTAAGGTAAGTATACCTTTAAAGTTGCCTTCATTTTTACTCAACATGGGCCTTGTCAAGTCTTTGTTTGACCCACTTAGGAAATTGGACCCAACCAATTTATACATCCTTGCTTTAGCCTTAGCCTCTTCTTCTACCCTATCACTTCCATTACAACCACCTCCCACATAATGAACATCTACTACTTCCCTCAATTGGGTTAGAGACATCATTTAGGCAACAAGGTAGAAGCCCCAGGCAGCCCACTCTGCCTCCAAAATTAGCATAAGGTTTGATGCTAACACAGGTACTATGAAGAGGATAATGCAAATATAGGTTGAATAACCATAGTTAGGCTCAACTATAGTTTATGTGAGTGAAGATTCCCTCTTCACCTTGACCAACCTCAGAGAGGTATAAGAGTATGTAGAGGACCTGGTGTCCATAGCAAAAGAATAGGTAGAGTCTACTATTGCCTTGATGAAGGGGATACAACAAGAATTGAAAAGGCTAAAAGAGTTGACATTGCCAATAATGCCAAATGTCACTGTAATTAAGATAATAAATGTTATAATTTGTGTCTTCAACCTTTATTTGGTAGTGAAGAAGAGGTAGGAAGATGGGATCAAACAATATAAGGTGGTCATGAAGCTCGACAAAATGCTTACACTCTATGATGCCAAGTTGGCAATCTTGGATAGAGTGGCAAGATGTAATAAATTCTTTGACCTCAAAGTTTTGCCACTTGAAGATAGTATTTCTAGACAAACCATCTTAATGAATAGGAGGAGGATTTTAAAGGGTTGGCTAGATCGAATCAAGGATGCAAATACATCCTTTGAGAAAATTAAATTCAAAATTGTCTTGTTGTTGAAGGACACCATGATCACTAGGGTGACCAAGCCTGATGGATCCTTCTTGGATGATCAAGAGTTTAGAGCATAGATGAAAGTTTTTGTTTCTCAATTATAGTAGGATGTATCCAGTGCAAATATTTATATATAGGTAATAAATATTGTGGCATTTTCCAATCAAAGGTCGGAAAAGATAGAGGTAATTGAGGAGGCACTAAGGCTAGTACTAGCAAAACATGGAAAGATCATCCAGGAGATACCCGACTTGTTTCAGCCCATGATCCTAGATTTTTCTCAAATTTACCAAGATTACTAGTCATGTGCAGAGGTATGGACTAATGAATAATTAAAAAATAAGCTGAGACATTAAAAATAGTAACAAGTCAGTCGATAACTACCTCTAGGCCCTTAAAATATTTTGTGTCACCTTGTAAATTCAAATGTAGAATATTTCATTATACTGTGGCATTTTAAGCCACCTGAATATATTTGGGTGCCTTTTATGGGGCCACTTAAACTTATCTTAGGAATTTTGAATCCTATAAGTAAGGATGTTTCCCTCATTTGTAAATCATAAAATAGCTGTTACCAGAATTAATGCAAAGAGCCAAAGAATTTGAGAGTTTGTTTGTAGTGTTCTTTTGTGTGTGTTCTATGATTTTTGAATTCTCATGCTTCTAGATGAATAATAGTTTATTTTATACAATCTAATTTGGAAATTACACTCTATATATGCATCTATTAGTTTGAGTTTGATGCTAGGCTGACAAATCTGTATTATATTTGCTATGTTTTTCTTCTCATTTACAATTGAATGTGTTATGTAATATACTATGAGTGATAAATTGTATGCAAAGTATGATGTTAGACATATGAATTTCCTTTCTTATAAATCTTTAACTACATTTATTTATCTTTGAGTATTACACTAGGGTTGGTAGATGTTAGTTTTATGTGTTTTTGCCTTAAAAGTTAGCAGAATTAGTATCTTTGATCATCTTAAGCAAATCTTATTTTATGCCTTACCCTACTCACTCTTGGATTCACCCATGACTCACTCTAGTTTATTTCATGCTATAAATATCCATTATTTTTTCATATTTTAGGCAATAATTGGCAAATATTGAAACAATTCACAAAGATTAGCAATAAGTAGTGTCACTGCATAACATCTGTTGTCCCTACAGTAGGGTTTGCTTGTAGACTTTCAAAGTGGTGACCACATCTCTGCTATATGTGCTATTTCTAGTAGTAATTATGTTAACAACTCAATACTTGGGTCTTTTAAGACTAAAAATTAAGTTTCTTAATTTCCCCTTATTCGCTAGTGACACAGGGAACACAATACATGTATCAACAGAAAGCTCTTTGATTTTATGGATTTTCTAATAAAAGACTGTGAGTTATTTGATTGAATATTATTGAGAACAATCTCTTGATTATGTGTATCTATCTCCCTTTTAAGTGGTTATGATTTAAATATTTACATCAAACTTACATAAGGATGAGTAGAACTTAGTTTTTAATCTATGGAATGTTATTTACAGCAACAATAGATACATTGGCAGAATCTTTGGTGATTGTAGTGGACTAACAGGAAGCATTGTGAAAAGTACCTTTGGTCTTAGCAGTTGAGTAAGTTACCTACTATAAACCTTACCTATAATGAAACCTTATAATAATAATTCAAGAAAATTTTTAATATAAGCTTACCTATAATTGGTCTACTTTTATAATTATATCATGCATGAAGCCTTTAGGTTTGACTGAGGTGCCCCTACTAAGGCCTACTGATTTAAGGTCCTATAAACCAACCCTTTGATGTTGATTTTTTACTTGTTAGTAAATTTCTTTTTTTTCTTGTTAGGAATAAAACATCCTACATGTGTAAGTAAATCATACATTGATTAAGAAAATAAAATAAGCTCTAGAATAAAAAACATAATAAGAGAGATAAACCATTACACTAGATATACGTGGAAACCCTACTAAACCAGCTAGGGAAAAACCATGGGGAAAAGGTAGTATCCAGACTTCAATTTCTTCATCAACACTCTCTCTCATACACAGATCCTCAAGTAACTCCTTTAGGTGAGCAAATCTTACAACCAAGATTTATATGCTCTAACCTCCTAATTGTAACATGTATCTCTTACATGATGATGCTAACAACCATAGCATCCAAAGGAGGTCTAAGCTTCTACCTCCTCCATGAGCTAAGCTAATAGACTCCAAGCTACATGTCTTTTAGGATTCATTCCATGCACTTGGGTGAACCAAAAAAACTAGCCTTTCAAGCCCTAACCTCCATCACTACATGATGATGCTTACAACCCAAGCATATAGGTGAGTTAGGCTTATAAGCCTTTCAACACTCTAACCTATAACATGCAAGCTTCATGAGCTTGCAAAGGATCCTCCATGATCCCCAAATGGGATAATCAATTATAAAGGAGGACATAATGATTTATAAGAATTTTATAATGAGAAAGAAAGAGGAGAGAGGAAATGTGGCACCATATTTGAGTGAGCTCAACAGTAACACCACTAGAGCCATTCATGTGCATAATACAAAAGCCACCCATGTGCTTTGGAGGAAAAATATGCCACATTCAAAGAAAGGGTATAATTGGGCATGAAATAATGTTCACCATTTCATGCATAGTCCAAAACAAAGTGGACATTATTTATACAAAAGTATCACCACCCCATGTGACCTTTTATCCTTTGTCTTCCACTTTCACAAGCATCCAAACTTGGTGATCCACTCATCCACTTAATGCCAAAATATTCTTACTCATCTCTTATCCTTAATAAAACACTAAGTGGATTCTCCACATAATGGCACCCCATATATCCTCTCACCAATTCCACTCAAAAGAGACACCCCACATGCTCCCCACATGAGTGAAACATGTGCATAGTGTAGATATGTGCCCCACATTTCTTTCACACCTTTTCAACCTTGAAAGATGACATTTATGGGTCATGCCATGTCACCTTGGAGCCACCACTTGGGACCCTCCATGGGCCAACATCCTGAGACACATCATGGGCCCCACTACCACATGTCACACCTGCATGCCACATCACCCTCATGCCATGTCACCATGAATAGTGAACAATGAATAGTGCTTATGAATAGTCCTCTATGAACAGTGATTATGAATAGTACTTGATGAATAGTGACCTATGAATAGTGGCTTCACACCTAATAGTTATCTCAACTTTTATGGAATTCCTTGGGCCTTATGTATCGAATCATTAGCTGAGACTTTAAAATAATCAATGTTATGAGCAATTCTATTTTAACTTTTGAGATTTCTATGAAAAGTTGAATTTCTTAGATTGTTTGCATATTTGGATAAACCAATGAGAATATTGGTTTAGTATCAAAGGAGTATTTTTCCTAGGCACCTTCTTGTTATATTGTTTATGTGATGCATATTTAGCTTAGCATAATATATTCTTAAGAAGAAAGACTCTATCTGAATTAAGCAATTGGTAGTAACCTATACATGTATTTATATTACCTTAGTTTAGTCCTAACTCTTTAATTTATCTCTAAGTTTTATTTTGACTAGAGCCTTAGTCCATTTATAATTTTGACTGCACCCAATTTTTCCTTCATTTTAGCCATAGCCATTTTCCATGTTTCCTTGTGCAACATTTTAACTTAGCCCAGTGACATTCTTTTGAAGAAGCAAAGACCTCATCTAGACCCTTAAGTCAAAAATAATTAACTTAGGCATTTAGTTATTTGTTATAGCCTTTAACCTTTAGTCGAGCTACCTTATGCAGTTTTTTACCTTAGCCAAATAATTACTTTGGCCTTTTATATTAAGATTTTTTGTAGTTGTTGGGTAAGTTACCTTGTGTAGTATTTTCCATAACTTCTTGATGAGTTTCTTGCACAACTTTAATTGTGTAGTGCTTATCTTATTCACTCATCAAGTTCCCTTATACAGTGCCTTGTCTTATAGGTTTTTCAGCTAAAACTTTCTTTGTATTTTGCCTTAGCTGATTTATCTCTTCGACCTTTTGTTTTGATTTTTCCTTAGTCAATTTCATGACTTTTTGATAGGTGGTTCAGATGAATCCATGTGTTTCCATCTCTTTAACCTGAGAGTGTTGTTATCATGGTCTAACATATAGTTGGTTTTGAGCCAATAGATGAGTAAGATGTTGCCACATGGCATCATCCTAGTGATTTTGGATCCTAGAAAGGATTGTATAAAGTGTGAGGCCTTCAGGCTAGTGGGCAAGTGGGATGTTACCACATGGCATCATCCTAATGCCCTGTGATCCTAGAGAGGACTGTATAGAGTGAAAAACCTCTAGGGTAGTGGGTAAGTAGGATGTTTCCATACGGCATCATCTTAATGAGCTATGATTTTGGAGATGTTCATACGGGTAGCCTACCTCTAGGCTAGTGGGTAAGTTGGATGTTATCATGTGGCATCATTTCAGTGATCCATGATCCTAGAGTTGACCATACAAGGATCTTGCCTCTAGGATAGTGGGCTAGTAGTATGTTTCCATGCGACATCATCCCCATGGTTTATAGTCCCTTCAAATTTTGTACCAAGGGTAAGCCTCCAGGCTAGCAAATAGTAAGATGTTGCCACATGGCATCATCCTAATAGTCCATAGTCTTAGGGATGTAGGCACAACATGAAAGCTTGTCAGACCAACAAGAAAGTAATAAGACACCACATGGAAATAAAGGTTCCTTAAACCATGAAGAGAAGTTGGTGTGGCCTTATATCACACAGAAGTAGCCACATAGCACCAGTTGCATTTGTAATGGCTGAGGTTAAATTTGATGGTCATCTCAACATCATAAGAATAGTTATCATTTAGTGAGAGCCCATGAAGAAATTTATAATTTTTGGCCAAATGAACCAGGATTATGACCTTAATTTTAGTTTACATCTATTTAATGCATTATGGTAGTTATAATACTAAATTTTGGGATTAGAATGGATTCTGGTGTCTATCTGTTGGTGGTTTATTGGTTGAATTTGTGTGTCATGTCTTTTGTCTTTAAGAAAAAATGGGCATAACATTTTGGTATCAAATCCCATGTTAAACTCTAAGATCTCTGGGGATGTTTTGTATGAGTTCATCACCTTTCTAACTCTGGGTAATCATGATTTATGTAAATTGAATATGATGCATACTAATTTCTTACTTTATTAAAATATAAATTGATAGACGAGTTGTCACAAAAGGAAGAAATAGAAGGCATAGAGAATAGTGGTCACCAAAATCCCTAAGTAATGAAACTAGTTAAAATCCATGTTCAAATTCTTGTGACCCTATAACGAGTGATGGTTATGCTAGAAGAAATATTGCCCAAGTTTCTATGCTACAAAAAGGAACCTAGTCACCCCATGGAAGGGACAAGTAGGTTAGGAAACCTTCAAAGTATCATCATAGAAATAAAATTATGAACCACCTTTAAATGTATTATAGGAGGCATGGTACTCAGACACAAGCTCCACATGTAAAAATAAGGATTTCAAACCATTTAAGGTCTGACAAATGCAATCTGGAAGAGATAATATCAAAGGTGCTTGCTTCAGCTAGGAGTTATTGACCATGATGCATGAAATTTTACAAATAACACTTGATCAAGGGAGGGGCTAGATGTGAGCACCAAATTTTGGTATAATCCTTATTATACTTATTTTGATTATTTTTTAAAAACATGAAATAATTCCAGTATGTTATATATTTGAAAGCACAATGGGCCTTATTGTTAAGAATACCCTAGTAATTGAGATATGTATATGTGTGTATGCACATGTTGATTGTTTATTTTAAGTGTTAAGTTAGATAGATGCACTTTTATTATGGTGTTACCATACTAATGGGAGGACATGAATTTGAATGAAGTTAGCTTGATATGCTTGAACTAATGCTCAATTGCTAATAAATTGAAATAATAGTTATAAAAAGGCTTTAATGACCTCTCTTTTGAAACTATGAATTCCATGGATACATTCATTACATATGTTTAAATTGTGGGAATATTAAAGAAAGTGTCTCTTGTTGTTAGAGCATTAGGACCATTTTATGAACAAGGATATAGTAAAACTCCGGTATTGAGGTTATGGCTTACTCTATGTTTAAATATAATATCACCTTATGCTAACTAGTTGAGTGGTAATATTTCATCTTGTTAGTGAAATAAGATGAATCTCTAAGGAACTAGCCGGGGCAAGTATGTCTCCACATAATTATTATTTCATGAAAAGAGCATATTGAATAGCTTTAGGTTGTTAATTGCCTTGTTGTGCATATATAAGCATACCTTCACTTATGATGATGTTTATGGGTGCATGTCAAATGGTTACGAGGATATCTTCCTTGATATGAATTATATGGAATGAATTAAGGTAACATTGCACATTCTTTATATTATGATGATAAATAAATCAATGGATAAATCTACAGTTATAATAATGATTAAGAGTCTAGAAGAGTTGATAATCATGTTGAATTATTGTGAAATTATGTGGAAGTAAAATGGAATGAATACACTTGGTATTACTAAATTTTATCATAATGAGAAATTTTCAATTTAGATAGCTATAACTACTAATTTCCTTGGGCACTTATATAGTATTGTGTGTTAATAAGAATCAGAAGTGGTGATTGTGGAGGTGCCCTTCTCTTGAATGATAGCCCTGAATCTCTCTTGTTGTAAACATTATGTTTGCACATACAAGAGTGACCTAATTATAGGTGGCATTATATCTAGATTCTCATGTTAAATAAGGTAAGCCCTAATTTTAATGCCAAATCACACCTTGGTAAGTGCTGAATATAGACTAACTGTAAGTATGTCATCTAAAGAGGCATAGGGTACTAGCTACTTGATTGTATCATTTTATGTAGTGGCAATGGTATAGTGACCTCCTACATGTTATTCCTAAAATTGAGAGTATCATTTATTATATTCAAATTGGTGTAGAACCCTCCTACATGTTATTACTCATAGTCAAACAACAATGAATTCGACATGATAAAGTGGTAATTGGATCTATGAGAAAAAAAATTAGTAATGGTCAGTGAAACATATCCCCTATGTCATGACGTAGTTTGATTCTCTACACTACTAGTGGATCATTGACGCCCTCTTACTTTATTCCTTCTCTCCCTAAGTAATTTTTATAGCCACATAGTGATCGTATTGGGATCTAATTTTTTCTTAATGTGTTTGCTAAACTTATTTTAAGTTGTCTAAGATTTTGTTTATATTTCTTGGAAACCAACATTGTTTTCTTCTTGACTTTGAATGTTTTGATCCAAAGGATAATCATGGAATTAAATGATTAATTTTATATGGATTTGATTTAATTATTGAGACTACTTGGTCTCCTTTTATTATTTTACACTAACATGATCAGATGATGTTTCTTCAAGTGATTATGTTGCTTGTTTATGTCGGTTTCATGTGTTAGTATGTGCATAATTGTCACTTAGAGTGAGTATAGGGGAGAAGAAGTAACTTAAAAATGATATTTAAGTGGGTTGGGGTGGGGACCTATCACACAAGTCTAATATCACATCTTTTCTAATCCACCATATGTGATGGTCTTAGACACTGAGTTGTCTCTTTCACTTTATGCATTGAAACGATTGGTGGACAAATGTCTTAAGGGCCCCTAGCATATCTATTATTTTTGTCTCTTCACTCTATGATTGGATAGTGGCTGGTGGATCAATATCCTGAAGGACACATACATATTGATTATCACATTGAATTCTTCACTGGTGGATTGATGTCCTAAGGGTCACATAAATATTGATTGGCACATTGATTCTTGGATGGTGGACCAATGTCCTAAGGACCACATATATATTGATATGTATATAATTTTATTGGCTAGTGGACTGATGTCCTAAGAGCCTCCTACATATTGATTTTCATATATATTGATATGCACATAATTATATTGGTTAGTGTACTAGGATCCTAAGAGCCTAGATATATTAAATGGAATGGTGGTAGTTTGTTTAAAATATTTCATGAATTGTATGGTATATGGAAAAGGGAGATATTCCCATGCTTGTATTCTTTTGTAGTAGAATTGGTGGGATGGGAGGCATTTCCTCATGTTCTAATTATTTATAAGATCCTTTAAGATTCAGATGGAACTAGCTATGATAACTCAGTAATGAACCATATGTTTGTAATAATTCTATATGAGCTCATAATGGCATGACCAAAGATTGATGCCTATTTTAGTAGGATGATTTTGCTATGATTAGTAACTATAATCCTTCTCTAATAATAAGTTTCATATTCAAAGTACGCTTGAAATCTCATGCATATAATAGAGAAATTATGGATCTTAATGGATTGAGACAACTGTGTTTTACATAATGATTTACATCCAAATCAATCACCTCGTTCAAGATTTAATTGTAATACAGCCAGAATTCAATGAAATATAGTGTGGCAATATAACCCTGAATAATGCAAGGCTTGGGTTTAAAATTGGACCACTTCCATCTCTAAATTAGAGAGATTTTTATGAAAGGAAGTTAAAATTATTACGATCTAGAATCAAAGTGTCCTTATGAGTTAGTCACAATAAATTCTCATTATGAGGAAATACTAGTAACAAACTTGTAGTAAAATTGGGGGAAATGGAGAGGTTGTTCCTCTTTAATTGCACAAATTATTTCTAGTCTTATATGCATGTTAATTTATGTTTTTGTGACATTGAGTGATGGTGGCATGTGATCAGCATCTTCATGATAGTAGTGCACCAAATCTATCTTATGTTGGGCATATTGGAAGGTTATATGATCCTCCCATGAATATCTTAATGGTATAATGGCAAAGTCCTTCTATTTTGGGCATGGTGAAAATTTGTTTGACCCTTACCTAGATGTCATGATGGAAGCCATTGAATTTCTCTTATGTTGGATAGGATGGTAGGTTGTTCAAATCTCCCATGACTATTGTTAGTAAATTTATGTGAAGAAGAATCCTTGCGCAAATGGAATTCATGACTTATGC
This sequence comes from Torreya grandis, assembly GCA_037957365.1. Taxonomy (NCBI): domain Eukaryota; kingdom Viridiplantae; phylum Streptophyta; class Pinopsida; order Cupressales; family Taxaceae; genus Torreya; species Torreya grandis. The sequence goes on along the minus strand of JARHVA010002088.1, from coordinate 1,976,606 downwards.
TGCAAGTTAGAGGTGATTATGTCACACCATTCTAAAATTAGTAAGAGACTTGGTATCAAAAAGATTAATGATCTAAGGCTAGATAAACTTTGAAGAAACTCATAGGATATCATAAATACAAGAGGGATAGTACATTTGGTCCCATGTAGAAGTTGATCTCCATATCTATGGATGTTCTTAAGGGATGCAAAAAATAACTCATATTGTGTGCCTACCTGCGAAGGCAGATAGATAATTTGAAATGGTGCTCCACTATTCAAGCAGATCTAAAAACCTTATTGGATGAGCAAAGTAGTCCTGCATCGAAGATGATGCCTCTCTAAGGGGGGAGAATGTAATACACCTCATGGACAATAAGTGACTTCAATTGTGACTCTGGAAAATAATGTTATTCAACACATTGAGACATGTTTCAAGTATGGATAAGGTGACTATGATAAATCAATGGTGATACTCCCTTGATGGTGTTAATTGTAAGGTGAGTAGATCATGTAAATGGTAATATTTGGATAAGAAATGCTTGAATTATTTCCTTATGTTGTAATTAAAAGTATGATTTTACCAGGTGTTATATTCACCCCACTTCATGACCTTATGAATTAATAGGAAAGATAATTACATTGGTTTAAGTAAATGATCTAGCATGATTACGATTATAAGCATCATGTATTAGGATAGTGGATTTCATGGGTACAATAAGTGTGAAATAACAATAAAAGGGCCTATGAAGGAAAGAGACTATGCTAAGCATGGTTGTATCACTAAATAATTTTATCTTAACCTTTCTTAGACCCTTGCTAAGTAGTCAGTTTCTTAGGTTACTTTCTACCACCTTTACTTAGTGTATGTTTTAGGCATCTAGCCTTTAAGCTTGGTTGATGAAACTTATTTTCTTCTAATCATTGGATCTAGTAGCCAATGTCTATTTTGTCTAGTGGTTGACTATCAAATCTTACATAAATTTCCTTAGACTATAATCCAGTGGGTTTAAAGGATAGTAAACCCAAGAAGAAACCACAAAAGTCTGCTAGAGCCACCATGCACCTTAATTGAGCATAATTAAACATATCCCTTAATTAGTCATGGGTTGCAAAGTGATTGTTGGTTGACTAATCATGAGACATATTTGTATATAAGTTGATCTCCCTTAGTTCAAAACTTTTTCCAATTGGGAAGGAAGCTAGACTTATCATAAGAAAAGGAGAAGTAAGAGATATGAACCATGGGTTAGGAGAGTCAAGTTTGGATAACTAGAGGATAGCACCTAGGTGGTCTAGAGGTTGATAGGTAGAATTCCTAATAACTTATGTTTTTATTACTCATTGGCATTGAAAATATTTTATTCTATTTTTGGTCTTATTGCTTTCAAGAGAGTAAAACTACTTGGTTTGTTCTGCCTGTTTGATTATTTGTTCATGGTTGTGTATTGGCTATCATGTAGTGCTTATCCATAAAGGACATGGGAAGGGTCATTTGACCCTTACTTGGACATTATGATGGTATCTTTTCAATTCCTCCCATGTTGGGAATGGTGATAGGTTATTCAAATCTTTCATGACCATTGGATGAAAGAAATTGAGTGAGGTATCCTCTTGCTATCCAATCAAATGGTGGGCCTTGTTTATGTTATGAAAGCTTACCTGCTAGTTTTAAATTTATGAATGCTTGGCTTCACTTTTATGATCATTTGAATGTTTTTTTACTTTGTATTTAGGATTATGGGTCTCTTTAGGTAACAACCAAGAATAAGATTATAGGTGTTGCATGGTCATTCTCTTGTGTTAAGATACTTTTGCTTAGACATTCACCCTTGCCTTTACCAAGTGATATAAACATGCTCAGATTTGGGAGTTTTCAACTTAGTGATATCTAGGGAAATATATTAATGATGATGAAAGGTTTGGAAATGAGTATTCCTTCTTATGGCCAACAGATGTTTGGGAGCAGATGTGGAACATCATTAAAGACTACTTGGTTTGTTTATAGTTGATCAGACGAGAGATGAACCTCTCACTTATATTAATAAGATGAATGAAACTAAATACTATATAATGCCTTAGTATCCATATTTCTTGTAATATTCTTGTAATATACAATATCTTGGGATAATATTCCAACCATGGATTAAGACCTCTATTTTCTATTTATTGAAACCTCAGTGTTAAACTGAGAAGTAACTATTTATTAATGATTGATTTATAGGATATTGGGAAGAGTCCTATATGTATCAAAAAAAATTAGCCTTGAGGCACTTTCAAATAAATTAACAGATTGATTTCCTTCCTTAAACCTTTGTCATGGGTGATTGGTTTGTTAAGCATTATGCATTTTTGTCTATCTAAATGTGAGGAGCTAATGGAATTAAACTCATCTAAAAATGAGTGGAACTTAGATAAATAGCTATGATATTATTGTTGGGAATAAAAATTTATTCTATTAAAATGAACTATACATTAATGTTTTCTAGTAAAAATATGTCAATCATGACTAAAGACTAGTATGTATTTTTATTGAACAATGCTATAAAAGGAGTCATAACTAGTTATGACTGTTAGTATTAAGACCCTTGGGAAGGAGTCCCTTGGAAAGAGGTCATTATGTAAAGAAAGATCTTTGGTTTTATGGATTTTATAATAAAATATTGTGAGTTATTTGATTAAATATTATTGAGAATAGTCTCTTGATTATTTGTATGTCTCTTCCTTTTAAGCAGTTATGGTTTAAATATTTGCATCAAGCTTGCATAAGGATGAGTTGAATGCAATTATTAATCTATTGATTATTATTTAGAATAGTAATAAATATATTCATGGAATCTTTAGTGATTATTGTGGACTGAAAGGAAGCCTTATGAAATTTCCTTTAGTCTTAGCAGTTGAGTAAGCTACCTACTATAAACCTTCCCTATAATGATACCATTTAATAATAATTGAAGAAGAATTTTAATAAATTATATAAAGGAATGAAGGCTTTAGGTTTGACTGAGGTTTCCCCTGCTAAGGCTTAATGATTTAATAATTTCCTATAGGCCAACCCTTTTACTTATTAGTAAATTTGTTGTTATTCTCTTAGCCTTAATGGAATGAATTGTGCCTTGGGCCTTAATAGTCAAATCATTTAGTTGAGCCTTTAAAACAATCCTTGTAATGAGTAATTCCCTTTTAACTTTTGATATTTTTATGAAAAGTTGTGTTTCTCATATTGTTTATATATTTAATTAAACCAATGATAATATTGGTTTAGCATCGAAGGAGTATTTTGCCTAGGCACCTTCTTATTCTATCATTTATGTGATATAGATTTAGATTAGAAGAATATATTCATAAGAAGAAAGACTCTATCTAGATTAAGAAGTTGGAAGTAACCTACGTAGGCATTTATATTGCCTTATCTGAGTTATCTCTAAATTTCTTTCCAACTCAAACCTTAGTCAATTTATCATTTTAGATGCACCCAGTTTTGCCTTCATTTCATCCATAGCCATTTGGCATGTTTCCTTGCACAACATTTTGACTCAACCTAGTGGTGCTCTTTTGAAGAAGTAAAGACCTTGTCTAGAGCCTATAGTTGAAAATAATTAATGCAAGGATTTAGTTAATTACTTTAGCCTTTAACCTTTAGTTGAGCTACCCTGTGAAATGATTTGTCTTAGCTAAATAATTGCTTTAGAATTTTGTCTTGAGATTTGTCATAGTTTTTGGGTAGGTTACATTGTGCAATGTTTACCATAGCTACTCGATGAGTTCCCTACATAGTTTTGCTTACATAACACTTATCTTAGTCATTCATTAAGTTCCCTTGTGTAGTGCCTTACCTTATGTGCTTTTTATATGGAAATTTTTGTAGCCTTTTTCCTTATCTAACTTATCTCTTTGGCCTTTTATTTTGATTTTTCCTTAGTTGATTTCATGGTTTTTTTACTAGTGGTTTAAAAGAATCCATGTGTCACCATCTCACTAACCTCAAAGTGATGTCAGAGTAGTCTTATGTATGGTTGGTGTCAGGATAATGTGAGAGTAGGATGTTACCACATGGCATCATCCCGATGACTTGTAACCCCATAAAGGATCATATAGAGTGTTAAGCCTCCAAGGTAGTAGAAAAGTAGGATGTTACCACGTGGCATCATCCTAATGACCCATGATCTTAAAGAGGATCGTATAGAGTGAAAAGCCTCTAAGGTAATGGGTAAGTAAGATGTTTCCATGTGAAATCATCCTAATGATATTTGATCCTAGAGAAGATTGTATAAGTAGCCTACATCTAAGCTAGTGGGATGTTATCACATATGATCTCAAAGTTAACCATACAAGGATCTTACTTCTAGGATGGTCTAATAGGATGTTATCACATGGCATCATCCCAACAATTTTTAGTCTCATTGAAGTCCGTATTGAGGTCAAAGCCTTCAAACTAACGATCTAGTGGGATGTTACCACATGGCATCATCTTGATAGTATGAAATTTTAGGGCTATAGGTACAATGTGAAATCTTGTCATACCAATAGGTAAGTGATAGGATGTGATGTGGAAAGAAGGGTCCCTAAGAGTATGAATAGAAGTTAGTGTGTCCTTAGATCATGTAGAAACATCTACGTAGCACTAGTTTTATTTATAATGGTTGAGGTCAAATATGACGTCCATCTCAATGTCATAAGAATAGTTATCATTTGGTAAGAGCACATGATTAAATTTCTAACTGCTGACCAAACAAACCAAGACTATGGCCTTCTTAATTTTAGTTTATGTCTAGTTAATACATTATGGCATTTATAGGATTACATTTTAGGATTAGAATGGATTTTGGTGTCTATCTTTTGGTGGTTTTTTGGTTGAGTTTTTATGTTGTGTCTATTATCTTTAGGGAAAAAATGGGCATGACACCACCCTTTAGAATAATAACCCTTATTAAGGTCATTAAGGTCTATATGGTCATCTTGTGTTATCATAAATAAATGTGTATGAATACAAAATGTATTTTAAAATAATTATTGGTAAATCCTTAACTAGGGAATCATGCCTTTTTTTAAAGCAAGATCTATATTTTATGAAGAATATTCGATTAGATGAATCACTAGAAAATATATTTTCTCTAATTTGAACACCTTATCTTGAAAATATAGAATGATTTCATGAGGAATAGAGTATTAGGCATGGACAATGATGATTCATGGGGAACATCTGTAGAAGCATATTATATAGCAATAGCCATAGAAATATGATTATGTGCACTATTAGTATCACTTCACCTAATACTTTACCTTATACCAAACTATAAGATGACAAGAAACACAAGAACAAAACACATTCCTAATATTATGGCTAGCATAGATTATTAGTTTTTTAATAATAACCCTAGGAAAAAAATTAAAAATATATAAAGGGAAAATCAAAAATCAGGTTTGATTGTAGAAATTTAAAACCAAACAATGAAGGATGAAATCCCAAGGGAAACATATAGTTTATATATGTTTTAGACATAATGTGGGTTTACCAATATGTTTTATCTTATTTTTATTTAATATCTTTAACAAGCTAAAATTTAGGAATATGATTCAAATTACATTAAGTATAGTGATTTAACCTTTTAGGGTTTTACAATGAAAGTTTTATGTTTAAATTATAGGGTTGAGATGTTTAAATCAGTTAAAGAAATATGCAATAATTAAGTACTAATTTGTTATGACCTTTGACCTTGTTTGACTTTATAAAAATAGAAATAAATAGGGACTTAGCTAAAAATTGACGTTCATGTATGATCTGGGTTCTAAAATTTGAGATTTGGGTAGTAGTTTGTGTCATCAACAGGATTTTGGTGTTTACTTGCTCACTAAATAGTAGCACCTAGTATAAATAGTGGTGCCATCTATGTGTAGTGTTCTCAATATGGTGCTAATGTCCCATTTTTGGGACTGTTCTTATTTTCTAGGAGAACCTATGCCTATGTCTATATGTCTTGTTCTTACATGACCAAAATCTGTAGCTCTGTGTTGTGCCTGGAAAACTTGATTCAAGGTATAAACCCTAATCCTCATTTCAAGTATAGCATGAGCAATAATTTTGTGTGTGTTAGTAGCATGGACTAGAAATATTTAACACACCATTATGTAGAGATTTTCCTACATACAAATACTCTCAAGAGGGATCAAGCCCAATTTAGTTCTCCCACGTAGTGATTTTATGTAAGTACAAGTGAATGCTAGAATGAGAGTGGCTTTAGATGCCTTGAATATGCTTGAGCTTTGAAATGTTTGAAAACTAGGGTTATGGCTATTGTAGATGGTAGTATACATAAATTAGGGTAGAATAGGGATCAAATACCTTGATTTTTCTCAACTTTGTCTTTAGTTTGAATAAATTTTGCATCTATTTTCCATCTAGTGAATAGAGGTGGATTAGACTTATATTTATAGGGTTTTGTTGCTTGTGTGGATAAGAAAATGAGCTTAAGATGACCTTAAGAGGTGCACACATTTGAAAATATATATATTAGAAAGAGTTAGGTCTAAGGATAATAGTAACCAATTGGGGACACTAGTGTCATGTGGTTGTAGTGTCCCAAATGTGGTGTTAATGTCCTCTTTACAAACTACTAAGTAATTTGGATTGGGGTTTGAGATGATATTTTTAGGACTATGTTTTGACTGGCTATAGATGATTTTGGTCTATTGAATGACTAGAAAAGTAAGTCTAATACTCAAGGATATGTTTTTGGCTAACCTAAGGATAGGTTAACTCAAGAGACACTCTTAGCATACAATTACCACTTTTAGGTGATTACATTTGCACCCCCCCCCCCCCCGCTTTATGCTAGTAATGTAGCAAAGTGAAATGACTAGTATAAAGGAAAAATAAGTATATTGGACTTAGCTTGGAAGTGAACCCCATGTATCTAAGTTTGAGTATGTGAATTTGGGTTTAGATATGTGAAACATGATCTAAAGCAATGTCTTCTAATGAAAGATGCAAAAATCAATCCTTATTTAAGAGATGATCAAAAGTAAAAGACTATGTTGAAATGAAATAACTAAACAAATTTAAGTAAAAAGAGAGGAAATGAATGAATATACCTCATTGGGTATATGAACCAATGCATGGACCTAGTGATAACCTATGTGTGTGAATGTGCATAGTGATCATATCATTGAATATCTTGAACTAAGTTGATGGCTTACTCAATCCTCATATGGATGGCTCAAGAACTCAATCCAATTTTTACTCCATCATTGCCCACCCTTGCTTGATGGATCTTGATCTCTATGAATAGCTTGGGTAAGACTGTAAGTGTGTCTAACCCTCTCATCTAGGTTATTCAAGAACTCAAGTAGGCCATGACTCCATCAATGACCTATGTAAATTAAGTGCTTCTATAACATTATTGTGTAAAGTGATGAAAATATCTAAGTATAGTCTAACTATGTATTCAACTCTATAGCCACTTGAATATATTAGGTAGATTTGGGTCACTCAAGAATGCTAACCATTATAGATAGAGTAAGGCATGAATATGGTGACAACCTATAATGTGATATTAATTGTATATAATGCAGAGAATGACATGGAGTTTGCTATTCCATCTGATCAACCTGTTTAAAGCTAAGTATAACAAAACTAATGTGTTGCACATATGCCTCCAATCTAGTATCTGAGTATATTGAATCTAAATCAAGTATGTAATGGTTGAACTTGTGTAATTGATCTAAATGTATGAGTGATCATTCTACACATGATGCCCATAGATCTGAGCAACTGGTATGAATTTAATCTAAAATGAATGTATCTAAGCTAAATATGAACATAACTACCAGACCTATAACTATATTTGTGCAAATTTGTATTGTACCTAGTGTATTGTTCTAAATGATATGGACTATCTTGAAGTTGGGATAACTATACAGTAGTGACATGTAGTGGACAGTAGCACCATGTGGTGCTAGTGTCCCAATCTAGGCACTAATGATTGCCTGGTCTAATTTTTGTGTGATTTAAACTGACTATTGAGTCTTTATTCTAATTTGTGTCTACCCTAAGTCTGATGTCTGAAATTGAGCCTATGTATTGAAATGTATCTATGAATATCAAAGTAGGAGCTTGACATCTATGAGAAACCCTTGTGAATGCCCCCTCTTTTGAGGGTAGTTATGAAACTCATGTAAGAACTACCCTATAAAGAAGTAGCTCTACAAAATGTGTTAGCTAGAACATGTACATGATATTCTAATATAATGTATAAACATAACATTAGAATTATAAATGTATCTGAAAATAAGTAGGAAATATAAGATGTATGTTATATTCTATCATTACACAAGGGTATCAATATATATGTAATAGATGTCTAATAGCAAATCTAAGTAACTACCTAGGGGGATGGGGCATGATCTGCATCACGGCTCCGAAGTAGAAATGGTATATGTATGAGATCTCTCATGGTATCAAAAATTGTTGTGTGTGTGTGTGTGTGTGTGTGTGTGTGTGTGTGTGTGTGTGTGTGTGTGTGTGTGTGTGTGTGTGTGTGTGTGTGTGTGTGTGTGTGTGTGTGTGTGTGTGTGTGTGTGTGTGTGTGTGTGTGTGTGTGTGTGTGTGTGTAATAAGCAAATACAAGTGTCATAGTGTATAAGCATACAAGGAAGCAAATATACAAGCACATGAGGCATGAAAAAAGTAGGCCAAGGGGCCACAATACAAGGGACATGGGCACATGTGACTAAATTTGAGAATGAATACATACAAGGACATGTTCAAATGTCCACATATGCAAACAATAAGTAATTTTGAATAGATCCCCATAGAAGGACATGTTCAAATGTCTGCATATAAAATTAATAAATCACACACAAGGGACATGGGCACATGTTCAAGGCATACAAATAGAGAAGTGACATAGAAGCTAAAGAGCAATGGCATATTCAAATGACCTCAAATATGTAAGAATCATAGGAAACACAACCAAGTCTAATCTAGGAACTAGAAATTAAATCATGGATAATTGTGTAGTTAAAATCTATGTAAATGTTAGGATCCATATATATTGAGGCTAACTAGTGATAGTTGAAAAAATCTGAGCAATGAATAGCAAGGATTAATATCAAGATAAATCAATGTGTAAATTGGAATGTATAGTATGTAAAGATAAAACTTGGTTATAATAACTATGTAGGAGATGCCCCTAAGTGGGCAGATGTATCAAATGTATAAACCTAGATCGGTGTAAATGCCTCTAGTGGGTAGATGATAGATGGTCTAGATCAATGTAGTGGATTGGAGTCTTGTATGGAATCTACAAGCACTTGATAAGAATAAGTGAAGCATATGTGTATGATAAAATTGACTATACTAAGATAGCTAGCAATATGTAATATATGGCATGTAGTAGAAAAGTAAACAAATCAATGCATACAATCTATAAAAATTTTGTGTTTTTTAAAATATTTGAATGTTTTTTTTTTTTTTACATGTTATATTTTTTATGTATTTAAAAGTATAAGCTATGTACAAGCAAATGAAAATAAGCTATGTATAAGGAGCAAGGGAGAGAATGAATTATGTACAAGGGTAGAAACCATACTAACCAATGAATCTCATGGGAGACTCACCATCATTATGGCCTATGTCAAAAATAGGAATGATAATCTCTCATGTAGTTTGATTTCTATGTTGTAGTTGAATGTTGTTGCAATAGGAATTTGTGTATTGTTCCTCATCAAAAACATAAAATTATTCCAAATCAAAATCATAACAACCTAGTGTTCTAGAAGGAATTGCCTCATACTCTAGAGTTAACCCTTTTGAATTGTACTTTGGCATATTGATTGTGATTTTTCCATTTGAAATTGTGCTTAGTGTAGACATACCATGTTGTGGAGGTTATTTTGATAGATAACCTTGTTTGAGAATGTTTGTTGGATGAACATGATTTTGACTTTGCAACTTAATATCTTGCTCTTTATGTAATATTTCCAATGTATCTAAATTTTTTACCTTGATAAATATATCTATGGCTGATGTGCCTTAGAATGTTCAATAAATCCCAAACCTTGTTAACCAATATTTTTAACTTCTAGAATAGGAGAAGTGATGCCTTGGGACTATTTTCCCAAACCTTGGCCCTGATAGTCAAACTATTGTAGATATTTGTGACCAAAATTATACCATATTGAATGTTGAGCCTCCTTTTGGAGAGGTATACTTGCTTGATTTATTTGTTCTTTTTGTATTGTTTCTTGATGTGATTGTAATTTTGGAACTTTTTGTTGTTATGAGTTATGCTTTGGTAACCATTTTTCTACTATTTTTGAATTTGACCCTTTGTGAATTGGTATTTGTGCTAGTGTATATTGTTTGGATGAAGTGTCACTATTTGAGTCATATGTATCAATTATCTATTGTATTTTACTTTTAATTTATAAACATTAATATGTGTGGTGCTCATACATTCTATGATATGCAAAAAAATATTTGGATCTCCTCATTGGGTGTAGAGGACGTAGGTTGATCAACTTAGCTTTAATCATGTCCCTTAATGTTTCACCTAAACTTTTATTTGGCCTTTTAATTATTTTTGTATCACTAGTTGTAGATGTATTTTTTTGTGATTTATGATTTGGATATGTAACATTGTTTGCCATAAATTGGCTAGGTGAATATGCATAAACATGATTTACACTAGTGTTCCCTAGAGGCCTTTGTCTTGTAAATTGATTTTCCAATGTTGTAATTTTTTCATGTAATAGTTGATTCTGATTTTGTAAACTTGTAATTATCTTGCTCATACTAAGAATTTGATCACATAGAGTCTCACAAGTGCAAACCTTAGTTATTTCTAATTAAACATGTAGGCACACATCTTATAGGGAAGAGATGTGAATAGGCTAAGTATGGGGAATAGTGACATTAGTATATGTTGTTTCATCTCATGGAGGAATGATATCATGGACCTAGTTAGAGGGAAAGTGTCTATCACTCTCATAGAAATGAGGATGAGAAGGACATTCTTTCTGGTGCATAAGATATGACATTGAAACTTAATACATAGTTGTTAGCTTATATGTTAAATCCTCTATGTGTGTATGGGTTTACTTGTTAATTGAATTCCAAAAAGGATAAAGATCACATGTTATGATATATGAAATGTATTTTAATTTATAGAAAGCATCATCTATACATGTGTTTATGTCTTTTTTGAGTTCATTCTGAATTAAAGGGAACAAGTATGTAAATGAAAGTATTAGACTTTGCAATAAGAAGTGATTAATTTATTCTGTAATTATGATCATGATTATATGAATTAGAAGATATATGAATGTAAAATTTGAGTTTTGTAAATAATAATTGAGTATAAATATAAAAGGATACAAACCCTAAGTTTGTTTAGGGTTAGGGTTTTTGAACCTAGGGTTTCATTACACCACTTTAAATTATATGTAAAATAAATTGAAACGCTAATGTAAAATTGATTTTAATTAGCTAGGTTATCTATGAAAAATTATAAAATCAAAAGTATTCATCCTTAAATTATTGCACAAAAATGTGGATTAATACAAGCTAGGGTTTGATGCAATATTCAAAATAAGATGGGTTCACCAAATGATTTAACCTTTTAGGGTTTTATAATGAAAATCCTATTTTTAGATTAAAGTGATGAGATGTCTAAATTAGTTAAATAAATATGTAATAATTAAGTACTAATTTTATATGACCTTTAACCTTGATTGATTTTATAAAAATATCAATAAATAGGTACAAATAGGGACTTAGCTACAAATTATTTGTCGTGGATGATCTAGGTTCCAAAAGTTAAGATCTGGGCAGTAGTTTGTGTCATCAATATGATTCTAGTATTCATTTTCTCATTGGATAGTAGCACCCAGTATGGGTAGTAGTGCCATATATGTGTAGTGTCCTCAATGTGATGCTAATGTCCCCTCTATGGGATTGATCTTATTTTTTGGGAGTACCTATGCCTGTGTCTCTATGTCATGTTCTTGCATGACCAAAACCTATAGCTCTATGTTATGCCTAAAAAACTTGATTCAAGGTGAAAACCCTAATATTCCTTGTAAGTATGGCATGAGCAATAATTTTATGTTAGTATAATGGTATGGACATCCTCAATACCCCATTGTGTAGAGATTTACCTACATACCAATACTCTGAAGAGGGATCAAGCACGATGTAGTTCTCCCACCTAGTGCTTGATGCAAGTGCAAGTGAATGCTAGAATGAGAGTGGCCTTGGATGCCTTGAATGTGCTTGAGCTATAAAATGATTGAAAACTAGGCTTAGGACTATTATAGATGCTATTTTTTAGTAAATAGGGTAGAATAGGGATCAAATACCTTGATTTTGCTCAACTTTGTCTTTGGTTTGAATAAATTTTGCACCTATTTTCCATATATTGAATAGAGGTGGATTAGACTTATATTTATAGGGTTATGTTGCTTGTGAAAATAAGAAAATGATCTTAGGCCAACCTTAAGAGGGGCACACATTTTAAAAACTATTTATTTTGAATATCCAACACTACGGACATTGGTACCCAATTGGGGACACTAATGTTATGTGGTTGTAGTATCCCAAATGTGGTGCTAATGTCCTCTTTATAGACTGCTAAGCAATTTGGATTGGGGTTTAAGATGACAGTTCTAAAACTATGTTTTGACTAGTTATAGGTGACTATGGTCTACTAAATGAATGGAAAAGTAATTCTAATACTCAAGGATAGGTCTATCACTAGCCTAGGGATAGGTTAACTCAAGCGACACTCTTAGCATCTAATTACCACTTTTAGGTGATTACATATAGTAATAATACATGAATATGAATGTAAAAGGTAGAATGTGATTAATTAATTCCACTTTTTATAAATCAAATTGACCTAAGGGATTTATATACTTTTAGGTTATGGAGCTAAAAGCTTCACCAGGATGCAAACAGGAGAAGTTATGGAGGATGCAGAGTTGCGCGGAGTTACAGTATCAGTTGCAGGTAAACCGATCTGATCAACCGACATCGGTCAGATGGCAGTGAGGAAGCAATTGGCGTCAGTTACCAATTGGCCGACATCGGTCATGGAGGAGTCGACGTCGACAGCCTGTGCGTGAACAGGCAGTTCGCATGTTGATCCGAGAGAGTCTATTTTTGGACTGTTTATTTGCATGTTGAAGGCTAGTCTTAGTCTTGAGTTGCATGTCTAATTATTGTAATTAGGTTAGTCTAATTATTGTAAGCATGAGATCTATATATAGACTCATGGGTTGTATTGTTAAGTGTTGAACTTGTAGAACCCAAGTGTGGAGCTTGGAGAGTTCTTCCCATGGTGGAATCAAGTAGGATTCCCCATGTATGTAAGATCAGGTTTGATATGCAGGGTGTTGCAGGATCATGGAGGAGATCTACATGTGATAAGTAAGATCAGGTTGGTCTGTAGGGAGATGTGTGAATGCAAGGGTCAGAAAGGAGATTGGTGGGGGAGCTAGATCCAAGGTGACAGCAATACATCAGGAGCAGGATCATGGTTAGATCTACTTGGAGTACCGGTTCGTACTCAATTGTACCGGATGTACAATGAGGTGAATGACAACTTGTGTAAGTTGTTAGTTGTGACCTATGAGAGAAGATTACTCAGGTGGGAAGATTACTGGGAGCCCTTGAGGAGGAAGCCTCACAGAGGTGGAGAAGAGTGTGATCTCTTTATTGTAATTTCCTTTGTAATGAGTTGAATACAATTATGTGTTGCCTCTCAGTTTCTGTGTTATTTCTCATTGATAGTTATTTGTTCTTCTGGGATTTCCGCATGTTCAAGTTGCTTATACATTAATAATCATGTGTGCTCTTAAATCTGACAAGTTGTGTCAGAACTTTGGGAAACTTTGGTCCTATCAAATGGTATCAGAGCTTTTGGTTGGGTTGATTAACAGGTGGTTTCAGATCTGGTAGTGTTTGTTGATTACAGGTTACTCACAGGGGTTTCTGATTGAGTGGGAGTATAGCAATGGCAGAAGGGAGTAAGCTACAAATGGAGAAACTGAATAGCACGAATGGTCTGCTTGATGGAAAGAAAGAGCAGGGAAAAAGATATTGTTGGTTGGTAGCAGATCAGCATGAAGGAACTGAAGATGCAGATGTTGCAGGTGTTGTTGCACAGGATGCTTTGGGAGGTTTCTTGGATAAAGTTGAATCTTGGATAATAGATTATGTTGCCTCTTTCCATGCAGCCCCAGGGAGAGGAGCTAGTGAGCCTTGCCAAAGAATTGGCAAAGGGAAAGTGAAGCTGAAATTGCAGACGGATGACACACAGTGGTTGAAGGAAGTCATGCAGGTACCAGTCTTGGAGATGAGTCTAATTTCTTCAGGAAAGTTAGGTGATGGGAGATGCACAGTAACTCTCACAGCGGATGCACTTGAATTAGATGGTGGTAAGAAAGTAGGTATGCTTTATCTATCTACTTATATTGTTGATTCACCTTCTATTGCAGAGATGTGGCTTCATAGGCTTAGTCACATATGTAGAAGGAGAATGCAAGTTTTGAAGCGGAAGTCAGATGTTTTTGACAAGCTAAAGAACTGGAAAGCCTTGGTGTTCATGGAAGAGATGATGGATAGAGATCAGGTGAGGGAACTGAATTATTTTGAGTAGGGCTATGTTAATTTAAACAGGGTTTTGATCCACGGAGAGCTCGCGGGTAAAAATTTATCACTCACAAACGAACACAGGTACCGAAATCGATCAGACAGTAACTGATGTTGGCATAAGGAAGATCGATGTCGATCATAAACAAATTGACATTGGCAGAAATGATACCGGCGTCAGCCAAGGAAATGACGTCGGTAGTCAGGGTCAGTGCAGGAACCGACATCGATCAGGAGCAGACTGGGAGATGGCCGAGATCGGTCACTGGAACAGATATTGGGCAGACAGCAAGCTGTCAACAAGTCTCAAACGCTCATGTCGAGGTCAGAAAGGGTAAGTGAACCTCATATTCATTGTTCACCTTCTTTATATTGCTTATTGATGGTCAAGAACTAGGAAGATGCGAAGAGGCAATGCAGGTAGAATCCAGATATAGTGGGAGCTTGGCATGGATGAGGAGTGTGAGTCCTTGGAGAAGAACCAAATAGGTATTCGTTGGTAGAAGTTGTCAGCTGGAAGTAAGCACTGAGAGATGGATGGATTCTCATAGTTAAAGAAGAGAGTGGATGGATACATGAGACAGAAGGCCAAGGCATATGGTCTTGAAGAAGCTGCAGGACAGTGGTACAGGTTTTGACAGGTGGATGACTAAGCAGGGCTTCAGTCAATGTCAGTGTAACTATTGTGTTTGTTCTTACCAGGTGGATGATGAGTCATGACATTATCCTGTTACTGTATGTGGATGGTTTGCTAGCAGGTTTATACATACAGGGATTTGCTGAGCTAAGGGTAAGGTTAGTTCAGAGGTGTGTCATGAAGAATTTGGAGCAGCAAAATTCTTTGGCATAAGAGACATGGAGATTTTATCTCTAGTGGGAGCTGATGTGAAGACGGTGTTGGCAGAGTTCATGATGCAGGATGCAGAATTAGAAAGCACACCAATGGCTGGACATTTCAAGCTTAGCTTGAAACAGGGTTCGAAATCACATGAGGTCTAGTGTAGACCTGAGTTTTCCCAATTAGTGGGGGTTGTCAGAAAGTATGGAGCCAATTTGGGGAAGGAGTAATGGAGGGTAGTTCAGTGGGAGTAACAGCAGGGATTCTTTTTATGCAGGGTCAAGTTCTTCACTACATGGATATGTAGGTTCGGATGTGGCAAGTTACTTGAATGACAGGTGCGGCATCACAGATTGTGTGGTGGTTGGTCTTCAGGATGGATCTTGAAGAGGAATACAAGCCAGGGAATAATTTAGATGGCGTATAGGTACAGGTACAGGTGTAGCTATTTATCTCCAAGTGGGAGATTGTTAGGTTGTGGAGCTAAAAGCTTCACCAGGATGCAAACAGGAGAAGTTATGGAGGATGCAGAGTTGCGGGGAGTTGCAGTATCAGTTGTAGGTAAACTGGCGTCGGTCTGATCAATTAACATCGGTCAGATGGCAGTGAGGAAGCAACCGGCATCAGTTACCAGTCAACCGACATCGATCATGGAGGAGTCGACGTCGACAGCCTATGCGTGAACAGGCAGTTCGCATGTTGATCTGAGAGAGTCTATTTTTGGACTGTTTATTTGCATGTTGAAGGCTAGTCTTAGTCTTGAGTTGCGTGTCTAATTATTGTAATTAGGTTAGTCTAATTATTGTAAGCATGATATCTATATATAGACTCATGGGCTGTATTGTTAAGTGTTGAACTTGTAGAACCCAAGTGTGGAGCTTGGAGAGTTCTTCCCATGGTGGAATCAAGTAGGATTCCCCATGTATGTAAGATCAGGTTTGATATGCAGGGTGTTGCATGATCATGGAGGAGATCTACATGTGATAAGTAAGATCAGGTTGGTCTGCAGGGAGATGTGTGAATGTGAGGGTCAGAAAGGAGATTGGTGGGGGAGCTAGATCCAAGGTGACAGCAATACATCAGGAGCAGGATCATGGTTAGATCTACTTGGAGTACCGGTTCGTACTCGATTGTACCAGATGTACAATGAGGTGAATGACAGCTTGTGTAAGTTGTTAGTTGTGACCTATGAGAGAAGATTACTCAGGTGGGAAGATTACTGGGAGCCCTTGAGGAGGAAGCCTCACACAGGTGGAGAAGAGTGTGATCTCTTTATTGTAATTTCCTTTGTAATGAGTTGAATACAATTATGTGTTGCCTCTCAGTTTCTGTGTTATTTCTCATTGATAGTTATTTGTTCTTCTGGTATTTCCGCATGTTTAAGTTGCTTATACATTGGTAATCATGTGTTCTCTTAAATCTAACAAGTTGTGTCAAAACTTTGGGAAACTTTGGTCCTATCAAATACTTAGTGTTTTTATGTTTTGTATGGGATTAAAACTTGATTAAGTGTCACTCAAATCATTAACTAGGTGTCTAGATGCACCTAGATAAAATCATTTGTCCCTAGCCAGTAATGTCTAGTACAGGAATCTAAGATTTATAATTCTATAATGTAAGGTTTTGCCTCATTATTTTGGTACAATTTGTTGTATATAATTTAAATATGTATACCTATGAGATGTCAAGTCCTCTTTATGTGCTTAAATCCATAAACCTGTATCCTTATCTTTTAAACCCTAGGTCCACTTTTAACATTAGGTTTAGGCTTATAAAATGGAAATGATGGTGGCTTGAGTTGATCTCAACCACTCCCAAATGAATGGTTAAATTTTGTCTACATATAAAATACTCTAAATGATTAAATCAAACCACATATAGTTATCCTTGTTAGGTGTACATGTGCAATGGTGCTCCTTTAATAAATGCAACATGTGATCTAACTTTGGACACTTGTAAAATGGCAACTTTGGCTTGGCTTGAGTGCTTTAGAATTTGGATAGGAACTAATATTCATGACTAATTGATAAATTTTGAAGTTTAGGGTAGTCACTTTGAATGTGCAAGTGTTAGAAAAGGCTTGCTTCCTAATACTAGATAGATGAAATATACTTAAACCTTTTGTGTATTTATATGGGACCCTTTGGGTACTTTCTCAAACCATCGAGAAGTGAAACATATGGAACTACGCATAAATATCATTTTAATGTTAAAAATGATCATTTCTTAGTACGGGGACACGTCTGTCAAAGTTGGATGCATTTGTAATTCCACAGGTGTTTGAGTCTATCAAACTTGTCTAAAATATAGAAAAATTGATATAATGATTTAGAGACAATCTAAGTGTGTTTATGAATAGGTTGAGCATATTTTAAGGAAATAATATATGTGACTGATATTAAATTTGGAATTTTTAACCCATAAAAATCATGTGGATAGAAGAGAGGGGTGTATAAATGCTAGATGTGTACACACAAGTCATGTAAGGTGAAGATAAGTCAAGATTGACATTGCCAAGTATTTAATACCAAATTTTAGTGTCTACACAAAGAGATAGAATAAATACAAATAAAAATCCTACTAATATTACACTTACATCTCATAGTACACATGGATTTATACTAAATCAACATTAACAAATTACAATGTAAATAACTAAGCAAATCAAGATTAGTGCACTAGAAAAGAAAGAAAATAATCAATATTAGCCTATCATTATTTGTAAAGGATATAATTAGATTGCAAGTATAATCATGCCTTATATATATTACAAAGATTTAGTTACATATGAGGATTAATGCATTGTATAGTTATTATATCCATCTGGTTGGACAAATGATTCCATCATAATAAATATGTCTAATTTTGAGGGAATCATCAGTTATTTTATTCATACATGTGTTATGCTTCAATGTTATATCACGAAATCTATTACATCAGTATATATCATCATTTAAAATATTAAATATTTTAAATATTAGTCAACACTTAAACAATACAATAACATAAATTGAAATTAAATATTGCAAGTTCATAATGTAAGCATACGTGAAACATAAATTATAAAGTTAAAAGATATTATATACCAAAATTTAATCAAATATCACACACACACACACACACACACACACACACACACACACACACACACACACACATCAAATAAAATGTTTAAACATGATAATAAAAGTATCTTAATACATAAGAAATGTATCACTCAATAATAGATCCATGATCGCCCTAACCCTTTATGTCACTCCCCTCATCTAGATTTCTAAGCATGGGAACCTTATTGAGAATGCCCCACTATCCTCATGTCTCAATATCAATCTTGACCTAATCTACCTATAGTTATCCCATATACATTCAATTTGGTCTAGAGGGTTGCATGCTCTCATTATAATCACACATACTTTGTAAATATACTACCCTAAATATGGACCATCAATTGGTGGAGGCATTTCCTACCTCTCTATCTAGGTTATCAACTCATCATGATAAAAAGTATCTATCACATATGTAGCAATGGCCATTATATCCTGATCAAAAATTTAGGCATGAACATAGTTATATCATAAACTCACTCTAAGATTCCACCTGACACTACATCATTAGGAACATGTCTTGTAAGAACTTGCAGTGATGACTCAATAATCATGGTCCAATAATCATCAGCTACAAAAATATAAGTCAATTATAAATCATTAGTATAAAATAAATAAAATTTGGTAAGGTACTAAAATTATTCTAAATTAATATCTTTATATACCTTTATCCATGGGGGACATTATCCTCTGCAATTGGGTATCCATCCCCCCGCCTCTCTAATTATATCCATGTCACCATATGCCCCTATGACACCCTCAACACACTCTACAAAATTGGGAACTAATATTTCACATAGAGTCTATCCCCACCGTTTCATGTTTTTGGTATGCCTTGTATCATTCACATCAGCTAGCTTATTAGAATAGCACTAATTCCTCCCTTCTCACATGGATGTCTACCAACTTTATGTGTCCATTTTTAATCCCATAGGGTTGGTGACACACTTTTTATAACACCAAACTTCCAATTGATGCACTTACTAATTCCTTTATGCTCGTACCAGGATAATTTCATATTGAAAATAAATAATATTTATACAAAGATTTGTTAGTTTCTTGATCCTATTTTCACTCTAACAAAAACTATTATCATAACCTTTTATATATGGGTTTTATAAAAAATCACCCAATAAATTTCATAATAAATAATAGTAACTAATCACATAATGTGAGTACTAACTATATATTTCCAATGTCCCCCTATCACACCTCCCCCACCTTAGTATGAACCTAAGGAAAGGAACAACATATGAAACTAGGACACACACCAATTTAAAATAAATAATGTTGGATGGGAACATATCACCAATCCAACAAGGATAGTGGGGATGGCCTCACTACAACTCTGATCAAGGATAAGGACACACTCTCTAATATAAGATCATAAAAATAATGGATAGGGACATACACACTACCCAAAATTGGGAACAAACATACATGGTTCATATCAAGATCAGCTGGATTGGGCCTTACTAACTTTTTAAATAAGTGAGTAGGGACACACACATTACTCACTACAAGTGTCGCATGGGCCTCCACTTCTCCTTTGTTTTTATCCTTTGGTTGGTTGGTTCTAACCGAGTATATACAAAACATGTTTAGATTGAATATCAGATCATCATTGTCTTCAGTGAATGTTTAGCTTCTCATTGAACTCATATTTGTAACTACTAATTTTTATCATTTCTAGTTGATCACAAACAACATAAACAATAACCAATCCCACTGAACATCATTATTAACATTAGTTGATTTGGCACAAAATTTGTTACATCTTTTGTATCTAGAGTACATCATCAACTTTGGTTATGACTAACAACTCTTTATCTTTTTTTTATTTTGGGATCGTTTTAATTTTTCCACCTTTGTGTTTTACAACATCTAAGTTAGTGGTGAATTTGGGGATGGTATTGGACCTCCTACCTTCATTTCCTCTAGCCTCTTGCTGACTTAGCTAACTTAGCTAGATTTAATATGATAGTCCTAGGGGCCAAATATACCTCCATGATTCATGCATATGGTTTTAGTATTTTTTTATTTCCATAATATTTCCTTAGTAATAGTAAAATCCTTTATGGGTGTTGGGTACAACCAAAAATTCACCCATATATAGAATAATTATTTTTTTAACTTAGTTTTGATAGAAAAACAATTATTTTAAAAAAACCATGAGATTTCATGAGAAATAATTTTTCTAATATAAATAAAATTAATATTTACATCATGTATCAATTTTTGTCCTGAAACCAACTCCCAGTTTGGAAGATATGTAATTAATACAAAAATTTTAGATAATTTATAAACCTAAAGTTGCTTAAAAGACACTAAAATAATTAAGTACAAAAGGATACATACAATTAAGAACAAAATATATATAATAAATTAAATACTAATGTGAGAGACAATGTGGTGATTTTTTTAGAGAGGACTCTTCATAGTTTAGGAGATGTCGAATTAATTCAAGCTCCAAGTAGACTTGGGGAATATTTTAAAAAATATTATAGTTTTAATTTTTTTAATTATAAAATTTAAAATATCTAAAAAATTTTAAAGAATATAAAACTATCTAAAAACCCTAAATTTACATAAGCATTATCTATACAAATACATTTGAATAAAAATTAAAATAATTGTTTTGCCTAGACAAGTTGTGCTTCTTATTCTTGTCTCACATGCCTCTTTCTTGTTGTAAATAGCTCTCAACTTATAAATTACACATTAAAAAATGATGGGTTTTGTTCTCCTATATTTCCTCTTTCCACAACATTTTAAATAATCCGATTTCATTGATAAAAAAATATATACTTCCCTATTTGAATAATGCTATCTAAAATTGTTTTTTATTGCAAATGTGGGCACTTCATAAAACCATAAGATGTCAAGAATGCTTTAAATTACTTGAGTGGAATCCTTTCAAAAAAACAAACCATACCTATATCAAACAAATTTTTAAACTCTTCCATTGAATGCCCTTTGCACTCTTGTATTCCTTTGTTTGTTATTCCTTTATTAAAAATTATGTGCTTCATCTCATTATGTTATGATTCATTCCAACACATCCAATATTCTTATTCATAAATTCCATGTAAATTCATAGCTAGCTATATAAATCCAATGCAATAAAAAATTAAACTCATAAAGACATGAAGATAAACTCTCAAATTATAAATCTTCATACCATTTGCAATGCAAAATTACACTTCATAAAGTATAATACCAAATTTATTGATGAAGGAGAAATATAGATAGCTCTAATGATTTCTTCCTCATGGGCCTCTTATCCCACTCTAATACCAGTGATAATTCATTTACCCTTATACCAGGATAATTTCATATTATCAATGAATAATATTTATACAAAGCTTTGTTAATTTTTTAATCCTATTTTTACTAAAAAAAATTATTCTCACAACTTATTATATATGGGTGTTATAAAAAATCACCCAAAAAATATCCTAATAGATAATACAAACTAATTTCATAATATGAGTGATAAATATATATTTAAAACAACACTTGTAGTAAAAGCACTCATCGACTCCTAGGCACTTGTCATGAAACCAACAATTGACCTTGATCTTATGTAATTGTACACCATCCTCAAACCACCTTACAAAACCTCTGTATGGCCTCAAAATGATAACCTTTGGTGTCAAATTATCAAGAAACATATGGCACTCCATGGTACTCATCATTGTCATAAGGAAGGTACTCATCCATATTTGTGTGTATGTTTGTGGGCGATCTCGTGACTCAACACGTGACATGACTAAGGGTTGAACTACTAAAATATTCGCATATGCCCATATGTGAATTAAAGTAGTAAATCCTAGGCCTCCATTATAATCCTCACAAGTGAAGTGGTACAAGTCTTTATATAGGTAGGAAAGCATATTTTTTTCCCAATGAATACATCATCTTGTATTCTTCAATATCTTCAATAATAGAGTGCATCCAATATGATATTTCCATGACACCTCCATCCACAGTTATGAAAAAACCTAATAATACACACTAATACTTCCACAATCATGGAACATCTGATAACATAATCTCTAAAAATAAAATAGTCAAATCACTTGTAGTATAATTTATTCTCTAAGCATGACCAGTAATATATAAATGAGCATGCCCTCTTAGGCCATGTCCCTCTACAACCTATACAATATCTCAAGTATCTACCACCAAAAATCTTGGAATCCTCCAGACATCCTCCAATGTCACAATCATCTCCCCTGTAGGGAACCAAAAAATACAAGTTTCTACATCCCATATCTCTACAAGAGTAGTCATCAAGTGCATATCATAGGGCATGGTGCCAAGGTAGCCAACATGGATTAATTTCATATAATATATAGTCATTCTCTCTAAATCATTTAGATCTAAGGCTAGTATAGTCTACATATTTTGACCATGTATAAACCCTCGCATGCACATGTCACCCTATCATTACATACAAATACAACATTAGTTCTATGTTAAATACTCAAAAAAATCAATTACAATAATAAAAATTATAATAAAAAATTATTATTTTCTTAGATTCATATGGGATATAAAATATATCTATGATAGACAATTTTGAAAAATAAACAAACATGCATGGTAGGGTTTAGATGCCTCTACTAGAGGAAAGATGCCTCTAGAAAAATATAAAATAAATCTAAAAATGCATAAATTTTGATGTATTCTCCAAAACAAATAATTTCAAAATGCTAAAAATAAGTCAAAAAAATCAAAATTTTGAAACAAACTAATGCTAACAGTGGATCTCCATATAAATCAATCTTTAGTCACTCAAATATAGTAGGGGTCACCTCTTGTCTTAACAATATTTTTGTAATTAGAGTTCAAAAATAAACGTAAAATGAATTTCAAATGAATTTTACATTTCAAAAATCAACCTATTTAGAATTAGTTATTTTTGTGCTATAAAATAAAAAATTTAATTTTAATATTAATTCACGCCAATATAATATGTGTGATATCTCAAGAATCGTATATCCTTTTCATCACCTATTAGTTGCATCAGAAATTAATAAGATGCTCTTCTGCATAATAACACTTTCATAGTAATTCGACACTATTTTAAATACTAATATTATACATGTCTCTCTCTAAGGCATATTCATTACATCAACTATTCCCTTCATCCTAGTGACTAGGGGAAAATAAATGCATACGATGTCACATATGAACAAACATTGCCTATGAAAATATCCTACTAATTCAGAAATAAATCTTAACTATGGTACTTTTATGCTCACTCAAACATAAATATCAAGTGAATATCAAAGTTTTATAATTCAAAATAATTTATCAATTTTAATAATTGGTAAAAAACATTCGATACTCAATTATATTGATACCTTTATGGTACACTGCCTACATACAACAATATGACTCAATCATTTGCTATGGATTGTAAATTGTGACATACAATTCTCAGATGACCACATTATTCTATGATGGCATTGTTCCCCATGTGAATGAGTATAATTCACATGATCATATTTACAAAGCACCACATTATGCATATATTACTCTTTGGATGTGAATGACTTGCATAGTTTCATCCCTCCTATCAAAATGGTGGAATACATTGGGACTCTTTCAAATTTTATATTACTCACATTAGGTCAGATTAATTTAAATTAGGTTAGATTACTATATTTACATAGAATATAATACTTAGATTGGATAAGATTATTTCATATGGGCATAAATTTTACACAAACTATTACAAATTATCACATATTAGCACATGATTGATACATGTTGGAGGCATATGTGAGGCATATGCAATACATTCTCTAGGGTCATGACATTTAGTTCACAAATTTTATGATATTATTATATAGTTTTCATGACTTAAATTACACATGTCATACATAGTGGGTGCATATGTGGGGCATATGTGAGTTAGTATCCATATTATATGACTTATATTATAAATTTTATATAGAGTGAGGGCATATGTGATACATTCTCCAGGTTTATATTTTGATAGTTCAGAGACATTATTTTATTTTGGCACATATTACTTGACTCATAGTACATAGGTTATTATATTATGACATTCTATAGTATTATTTTCTCAAGTTCTAATAAATTATACTAATATTCTTAGATTTAATTTAAAATTAGTCTACAGTAGATTATTTATAAAACTTACATGGATTCTCAGGTTCTACTCAACATTATGCATGTTCCACTCATACTCTACATTTGAATCTAGTATAGGGTTCCAAATCCACATGTAGTGATAAACATCTTGTTAAATTATTTGGCCAAGAAGAGATCAATACTAAAGACACATTTTCCATATGGATTGGTTCATTTAAACCCATGGAACCTTCACTCTAGCGACATGATCATATTCCATGAGTGGTAGAATACCGCTTACTCCCAAGAGTAGTCATTATTTGATTGTAATAATTTTTAATTATGAATATGCTTATTTATATTTGATAAATAATATATCTAATTATCCACATCATTTCTCATAGGTACACATGGATACTATGAAGCACTGGGGAAATGAAAATTTTAAGTTTAAGATCTCTAACACATATTTGCATTCTCTTCACCCATTTAAACTAGTATTGTTTATTCTATTTAAATACTATATTAAATGGGGGCCATTTATAGGCATATTAATTTAGTGTAAGCCTTGTTTGTCAAACATTTTTTATGTGACTTTACACATATAGACTATTAATGGAAAATAAGGTACGTATTGGTGCACTTGTCTTAGTATTTATTTTCTTTCTCTACTTTACTTGACTGTTATCTTTTACTCTTTTCATGTTTATTGGCTCTATCACAAGGATCCATGGTCCTATTTTCATATCTCTAAATTTTCTATGAAATCCTAATAGTTAATAGTTACAAAGGGATTCATTTTTTGGTATTGTCTGAAATTGTAAAAAATGTCTTAATTTACCTTTCAAGTATAGTTTGGGTCATATTACTCTTTGGGATTTTTTTTTACTCATTTGGATTTTTTTGGTCAAATTTTTTGCACTAATAGTTCCAAATTCAAAATTGATAACCCTATATATACAAATCTCTTAGAATCATTTAAGGACAAGCTCTCACTGATTGAAAAAAGGTACATTTAAAACACAACAATCTAGCTTATTATTATTAAAAATCTAAAATTTCTAAAGGATATATCTATTTACATGCTTGTATCAAAGGTAGACATAGACAAAATTGCACTTAGTCTTGTATTCACATGATTTGGCACACATACACATTAGTGGGAGAACTATATGTGATTTGAGCCCTTTTCAAAGTATTGGTGATGTAAGCAATGCTCAGCTAGTCACTAGAGATTAGATGAGTTCAAGACAACCCTATCCATTAACTCTTTTTTCCATGTCATGTTAGTCAAGAGATACAACCAAGAAGTAAGTATAGATAAATGAATCAAGAAATAATCCAAGGAAAAAAGGTAGGAGGAAATAAGGAAGCAATCCAAGGTGAAAAAATAAGAAGAAGCAAGAAGATGAGTATTCCTATTAACCTATAACTTCCCTCAGAAACTCAATGCATGTTAGGGTGGTTCCACATAGGTGTTTGGAAATAGAACTAAAAAAGGCTAAGGGCCAAGGTAAAAATGAAAGCAATAAAAAGCAATGGGCTAGAAGAATGGAAATATAAATCAAGGCAAGAACATAAATTATAAATGTAAAAAAAGCATAGATAAAGGATAAACTCAAGGGAGGAAGGAAAGAATATAAATCAAGCAAAAGGTCAATGGAGTAAAACAATGAAAATATAGAGGAATTATGATGCACATAAAATTGAAACATGACACTAGAAGAAAACACATAAAAGATACAAAAAATTTAGGAAAGAGAAAAAAGAAGTTGTGTAGTAGATTATTTCATTGTATCACATGAGATATGTTATATATATTTAAATTTTATGGGATAGATGATGACATTTATGGATTATAGGAATCTATTGCTTAAACTATGCATGTATGGTGTAGTTTATTATTACATGTGTGATCATTGGTGTGTGTTGAATTGTGTTTTCTATGTGTGAATTGATGTGTCTTAAATTACACATTCACTATGTGATCATTGATGACAGTTACATTCTATGATCATTGATGATTGTTACATTATGTGATCATTGATTTGTGTTATCTTTGGTGTTTCTATTAGTTCATTGATTGTGTACTGTCACATCATGTGTAATGTGTGTGTTGAGGATCCTCTATCCCATGTCATGGCCATGTTATCTATGTAAGATTGGATTAGATTCAAATTCATGTCATTTCTTAATCACTTGTGTGCATAATTATCATGACATTATGTGCATATATGTGTGGATACATGTGTGCTCATTGTTGATCTTGGTGTCATGATTGATGTCATGCATTATTATATTTTGTGTGATTCCATGATTGTTATCATGCATATTTAGAAATATTTATTATTATTATGCATTTTACTACTTTCCTAATTGTTATATCTACTTAACATGACACTTGTATTCTTATTTCCTAGATTACATGTTACATGTATTTTAATGATCAAATCTTTCTATGATGGCATATATTATTATCTTTATATATATTGCATGAATGTGTGTGTGTGTGTGTAACATGATGCACATAAATTTTTATTTTGAGAGAAGTGACATTCAAGCTTCATTCCTCACCTAAAAAGTGGAGCATATAGTGGGCTTCTCTTAAATATTCAGGCTTAATAGATAGAGAGTTCAGATTTTGTGTCAAATTATGTGATTTAGATTGGGACAAATTGACACATACGTGAGACATATGTGGGGAATTTTAGATGATTCTGTGGAAAATTTATAGATTTTATAGATTGTGTGGGATAGATTAGTCATATTGACATACAAATTATATTTTATATCACATTGAAGTAAAAATGGATAGAATGAGAATCATGAATATTGTTCATCAATCCATTTTTATATTTATATGTTGAGAATAAATGGTATTATGTAATCAATTTAGAAATAAAATCCATCTATAGTGGTTGATTCAGAGTTTCAATTAACATACGAACCTATTTTAGGGTTCCACCTTTTACATATAAACCTATTTTTGGGTTCCATCAAAATATTTATGATGATATTTTGAGTAATACAGTTGAGGTTCTACATATCTCAACTAGTATTTCTCCATCTCCAATAGGGGTTAAGGAATTTATACTTATCAACCTATGATTTTAATAGTATCATCTCCTTGGGGAATAATCACCCCATGGCATTCTCTAATTTAGTTCAATAAAGGTTAGTTTGGTTCGCATACCCACAAGCTAATTCATTCCTTGAATTTTTTAATTTCAAGTAATTCAATGGTCTAGAGTATTTTAGATTTTCTATTGTGAGTGTACATTGATTTATACATGTTTCCTTTCATGTTTTTCATGGATCAAGTTGGATATTTGGATCATACCTAGTAACATCGAATGTGATTAAAAATAGGTATAAATTTTATTTATTTTATAGATGAAAAAGGGGCATTTTTAAATGCATAAATTTGATATTAGACTCTTGGAAACATCAATTTTGAAATATTTTTGACATACATGACTTGTGTGTATACACATGACTATTTTCCACACTTTCCTCTATAATTTTTTCTATATATTATCTTGGCCAACCCAATTTTTTATCATTAATACTCAATATCTCCATGGTTTGTGCCATAATGTTATAGAATCCTAAGCAAATTGTTGCCATATTATAGATCATTATTTTCCATCTTTGGACAGTGTCGGAAATAGTCAAATATAATTTGTAACTATATAAATCCATTTTTTTCAAAAGCATCCAAGATTTTATAATGGTTATTTTTCAAATTAAAATATCTCCCTTGGGTCAAACTATACACGTTTCACATGTCAGTTATGGAGGGAAATAACAAAGAGTCATCGATGAATATAAATCAATCATAAGGTCATACTCATGGGCTAACTTTGAAACTACATTAAAAACAACTTACACATTTAGAGATCTATTTACACACCCTTGATACATAATCCAAAAGAATTCAAATCTAAAAACCCCTTAGAAGAATAATCCTAAAGCCAATATTAAATAAAACATGAAGACAAAATTACATGTTGTCAAGTGTCAAAATCTAACGCATTACATTGCATTATAATGGATCATGATTGAGTACAAAAAAAACTATGTGGGATAACTACATGTAATTTGAGCCCTCTTTAGAGTATTCAAATGTAGGGAATGCCTAATCACATAGTGGGGAATTGTTGGGGTTGTCCAATCCATATTATACCCCATTATTTAGATCTATTTGGTATCAAAAGTAGAGCTAAGGTTTTAAGGAGAAGAGAGATAAAATTAGGATCTATACACAAGACTGAGGGCAAGTAAACATCCAAAAATCATCTTCTAAGGTAGGTGCATGATGTGTGGTAAAATATACTATAAAAATAAAACTAGACAATACTAATAGATAATGGACATTTTTGGTTACCACAAGTGTCTGAGATTTTCCAATAGTGTCCTTGAAAGTTTTGACAGTCTATTTCCTGATCTAAGCCATCAAAAATCTAATAAACTATATCTTGAGCATAGGCAGTGACCAATACATAACAAACTATTAGATAAGTTCCTTATTTTTTGTTCATTTCTAAATTTAGTAAGTGCAATCAATATCTCTTTAGAAATTTAAATATGTGTGGTAAATGTTATATATTATGCATTTTAAATTTCAATACTTTTATCCTATTTAATTCACCCTAAATTTTATAATAGTTAAAAGATTATTAGAAACATTGGCAACATCAACTTTGTCACACTTTGACATACTTGGACTTTTGTACACATTTGAATTTTGTGCACACTTTCCCCTATTTATCTACCCACTTGTTGTCTTGGCCAACCCAATTTAATAGTTACACATATTTAGGATCACCCTAGTCTATACAATAACCTTCCAAAATCCTGGACAAATTATCTTTGTATTGCATATCACTAATTTTCACTCCCAAGAGAGTACCAATAATAGTTGAGTAGTTATACTTTTACCATAAGTTTATGCCTCTATTAGTAGAATTTAACAACACTCCACCACTTTTTTCAAATCGTAAAGTCTCCATTAAGTCAACCTATACACATTTCATGAGTTGGGCACAACGAGAAATATCAAATAGCTATAAATATAAATCAATCCTAAATTTATACCCATTTTGGCAAGTCCTAACAATCCTGAGAAACCAGTTAACCATCTCTTGAAACATTATCATAAGGGCATACATATATGAATATCCATCTAATGAGAATTCCTAGAGCCAAGTTTGAATACAAACCTAGGTAAAATATGCATGGTTCTAAGTGTCAAAATCTAAACATTGTATTGCATTCTAGATTGATCACGATGGTGGATAGACACACCTAGGTATTATAACTACATGTAGTTTGAGCCCTCTTCAAAATATTATAATATAGGCAATGTTCAGTCACTCAATAAGGAGTGGTTATATCTATCCAACTCAGATTTTTAACCCTTTTTTAAGGTTCATATTGTGTCAAAAGTATGATTAGGGTTTCAAAAAAGATAATAAAAATAAATATTAGCATAAAAGAATGAATGTGATCACACAAAGAAGACATTTTTAGGTGTAAGAATAGTATTTTGAGGCATCGCATACTTTCACAATCAATAGGGAAAATAATGTTAGGACCTATATGGTAGTGGTAATCATAAGGGTCTGAGTATCATTGAAAACGTGTGTACAGTTTGAGAATCTGTTACATGATTTGAGTAGTTACATAGTGGATACAAATCCATTTCAAGGACAATGATGAACACATTGAAAAACATAAATAAAAAATAATTTAAATACATCTCCTGATCTCTTTGTTAATTATAAGTATCCAAGTGCAATATCAATAAGCCCCTTTGCATTCAAATTTATATGAGTATTTCCCTATTTACACAATCTGAATATTCATAATTATACTTCATTTGATCACATTAATCTAAAATAAGTAAAATAAAGATATATTGTTTTCAATAATAAACCCTCTCTATCCATCTCAATAAAATTATGTCAATCAAGTCTCTAACATTGACTAATAATAACCAAATTATTTTTTATTATAGTAAATGTACGTACCTAAATTTTCTCACATTATTTATCATCACTAATATTACTATTAATCGACACTAATTTTGCTTATCTCATCTAATCTCATTTATCCCCTCTAATTTTATCCTAATATCAACCCTTATAATAATTAAATCCCATCCCCCTTCATTATTTTTCATCACACTAACCTTATCCCTACCCCAAAAATCTATTAATACTTATAATCATCTCTTAATCTTATCCTAATCCCACTTATCCATTATTTAAGAATTTAAAATTCCCATGACCCACCTACCCACCTACCCTAGCCTATTCCTAGGCTCTCCTACATCCCTAGACCCTAATCACCTATCTAATCACCCATCCTAATCCCCTACTAATATTAATTATCCCCTAAATAGATTTTAGGATTCTCAAAATCTATAATTCTCTCTAACTTAGCCCCTTTATCTCTATAAGCCTCTATTCTAGAGGCTTCCAAAGAATTTTTAATTTCTTAGATAATCCTCCACCATGGATCCTCCTAACTAAAATTTGAATATTGGTCATTGATTTTCATTCCATGGACTATTTAAACACACCATCTCCCTCCATTCCAACTAACCAAGGAGTGTGCTAAAAATCCATGCTATAATCAGAGTCATTGATCAAGCTATCATTATGTCAAAATTTTGAGTCTATCCATAGCAATCCATAAGCAAAATAAAGAATCCTTAAAGAATCAGTTTGAAGATCTTGGAGAGAGGATAAAAGGATCAAGGTAATGGTAAGATTATGCTTATTATTTTTTATTTACTTTCATAATCTCTCCCTTTGATGTTATTGTGTTTTGGGTTAAATTTATAATATATAGTAGTTTAAATTCATAAGCTCAAAAATATGATAATGCATTGGTGACCATGGTGGGAGTACCCATTAAATTTAACCATCTTGTATGTCAAGAGTGTTTTGACAACCTACAAAATTGACTAGATAAAGAACAAGCTCTGAATTTTATCAAATTATCATGCCCAAGAAAATGGCAGTTTTGCTCTACAAGTTGCGACATTGAAATCAGCGGTTTAGCCATTAAATCAGTGGTTTGAAACTAACCACCACCCTTTAACCATTAGTATCTAACCTTTGTGACATGTCCTCATATTTATTAAAAAAATTAACTCACAAATAGTGATATTGCATTTAAAATTCTGGTTTTGTCTTCAAAGTTGTGGTTTTGCATAAAGTAGTTCTTAGGGCACAAAGTCAGTTTTACATAGATTTTTGGTATTCTATGTGCCTGTACTAACCTTTTTATCTTGCAAGATTAGGATTTAAACCTATCAATATTGAAATTAGTGGTTAGTTTATGCTGAACAAAACTATAAAAACACAATTGTGGTTTTCTCATAAAAGTTGTGATATTACTCTCAAAAGTAGTGGTTTTGCCTTTATGGCTAAAACTATTAGTTGAAATTGCTAACTGTGGCATTTAAAATTTTTTATGCCTTTGTCTAAGTGTTGTTTTCCTATAGGAAATGGGAAGGAGTTTCCCAACTCAACATAAAAACATCCAAATGAAAAACCCTTTCACCACTTAGTGTAGACACCAAAATCGTGTCTACTCCTTGGTCGACTCCCCCTTGGTCCCCTTGGTCCACTTCTAACACATTCCTAACACACACACTTATTAATTTAAAATAACAACTTATTTTAAATTAATAACACCCCCTTTGACACTTCACCCATGACACCTCACCCCACCTTGGATACCTCTCCTTAGATGCCTCCCATCACCCTATGACCAATTTATGACCTGTTTCAACCCTCCTCACACCTATTAAACCCACCTTCAACCATTTTACCACAACCACAGAACTCGGCAGATGGAGGAATGGGTAAAAAGGCTAATTTTAGCCTTTTTCCATTCTTCTAGCTACCGATGTCGGTTACCAGTCGGCCGACGTTGATAGGATCGCCGACGTCAATCGTTTAAGACAGGCCCAAAGGCAAATTCTCTCCCCCTAAAATGTCGAATCACAGACCCAATCAATCACAGACCCGGTCAATCAATCGATCAATTCTCTTCCTTGACTACTAACTCTTTGGCTGCAGGCACACATCAAGCATCACAGGCTACAGGCACTTTGCATTAGTCTTCTACATCAGCAACAGGTCTTCTACCCTCCCTCACCAGAAAGCAAGAGCTAAGTACTCTTTTATTTCATTCCAGTAGCTTAGAATGTATTTGTAATCAGTTTTTTGTTTACTGCTTCTAAGCCATATTACCAGACTAGACTCGGCTATCAACCAAACCAGCCCTGACTCTCTTCCTGAGAAGGCTGAGAAGCCTTCTTCATACTCTCACTCTTTTTGACACCCTGCCCCCTACCTGACTCCTTCCTCAGACCTTACTCTATTGTCCTACATCCCTGCACAAGCCATCAGACTCCCACAGACACCCCAAAACCATTCCATTGACCACAGACTGACTTGAGACTTGTTCAAAGCCCCATTACCCCGACCGACGCCAGTCTCCAGGCTCATTACCCCTACCAACATCGGCAAGACTAACCGGCATTGGTAACTTGACCAACCGACGTCGGCAGACTAACTGGCATTGGTGACTGTGGCAGACTGACTGCAAAGAAACAGGTATGCATTATCTAATTTCCTCTTTGCTAGTCATTTGTCATTTCTTTATTTCTGACACTTTTACTTATTAATAGTGGACTGTCATCCCACAAGGAAGTCTTTGCACTTTTGGGACCGAGCTTCTGCTTGGCAATCCACCATCCATCCATCTAACAATCTCTTTGTTTTAGTCTTTCTCTCTATAGGTGTCATCCTCCACAGTCAAAGAGGAGTCCCTACAACGTCTGGATAATGGTGCGCAAACTTCATCTGGGTACGTACAAACCCTTGACCATTTATCTTAGTTTCTTACTTCCTTTGAATGTATAAAAGCGAAAAAACTTGTAGAAAAATTCTAGCACGCCCTGTGGGACCCTAGGACTTTTTCCTTGGGTTCATACTTTTTCTTCTAAAAACAAACTTTTCATATAGGTGCATTAGGTCTCTCCTTGCATCCTTTTCTTCTATCTCTTCCAAAAGACACTATCAGCAAAGTTAAAAAGAATCCTTCTTTTTCTTTCTTTCCTGCATTTAGAGTAGTGAAGTTTCATACTCTTTAACCTTTTCTCCACTTGTCTGCATCTGAACACACATTTTGACTTGGGCTTAAAATCTTTTGCATTTCATTTCTGCTTGCTTGCATACTTAGCTCTCATATCTAGTAACTTAAGACCGCATTATGAATAAAGCGTAGACCACTTATGTTATACAACCTGACCACTATCACAAACTAAACATCAAAACATACTTGAGACAAGGTCCGACTAGGATTTCATCACCTAGCGGATACCTTACCCTTCATGGCAATCCCACTTGGACTTCACTACCAAGGGGAAAGCCCACTCTGTTCTCTGGCAGAGTATAAACTCTAGGGGAAGTATATACTGGCTAAGCGACCCAGCTTATCTCTGGGCTTGTGAAGTGAGGGGAGCTTGCTCCTTAGCACCAGGCCATGTACAAAACCTAACACAGACCTTGAGCACCAAAACTAACCTGAAACCAACTTTAGACTACTTCTTCTAGGACCCGTTCTACAAGCCAACGTCCCAAACACTCTAAGGCATAAGCCAACAAGACTCTAAAATTTATTCTTAGGAATTAACGTTTAGGGTCTGCTTGTCTTCATCTATTTTTCTGTCTGTATCTGATTTTTTGAGTTGGTGAGGTCGCACTCTGAGATCTATAACAACTCAGAGTTTCTTCTTTCTTCCAAAAACTTTCAATTTTTGGAAACACACAGTCACCGACATCAATTTTTCCACCGACGTCGGCAACTTATTTTCACCAACATCGGTTATCTGACTGACATCGGCCCCACTTTCTTCACTAACATCAGTTTTTCAACCGACGTTGATCACTGTCAACAACTTTTTTTTCCAAAACAGCAACCTTAAAACCCGACCCTTTTTTTATCAAAAACAAATTTTGAGTTTCTAAAACTGAAAAAACACAGTTTTTAAAACCTAACCCTTTTTGCCTTGAATGGTTTTGACACGCAGTCCAACCAAAATGCTTGTTGACCATGCAAGGCAACGACCACTTCCACCTTCACCTTTCATATCAAGCCCTCTAATGGAGTATCATTCAGAGACCGAATGAACTCCTACCCAACTAACCCCAAATCAACCCTCAATTGTCCCTGAAGGGGACCAAAACTTTGAGAGACTCCTTGACCACAACGTCAAGGCTCTCTGACACTATCTCACAAGAAACCAAATGCGAGACCTTTCGGGTGAAGTGGTGATGACATCAACACCATCCACTACCCAGCCTTTTATGACTCAAACTATTGCCTCGACCATTAACCCGACCATGACCAATACGCAAAGTTTGGCCTCCCCATCTATTTTTGGACCGACCGCCATCGGGGTTTCATTACCCCCTCAACCACACGCAATTCAACCAAGTTCTACATCATGCCAAAACTTGATTGTCTCGACTCCACACACTCTCACACTTATAAATGCAGGAGTGTCAACCTACCCTTTTACCAATGCCACCATTCAACCACCTTTGGCGGTATCTAGTCAACTTGTGCCTTCCAACTTTATGGTGCAACCACCCTTGACCTCAACTTCAGTCCTCATAACTAGTCACCAACATGTTGTGCCTATACAAGCACAACCAACTACGTCATACGCCCCTCCTAACACCTTCCAGGTACCTTTCAACCTAGGGGGTGCCCCACTTGCAAATCTGTCAACCGATCTAATCAAGATTTTGATGGATAAGATGTCTAATCTTGAGACATCCATTTCCAGTTCAAGAAATGCTCTCATATGAGCAAATTTGTAACAAACCCATACACCCTTCTATCCCCATTAGACCATATCCTAGCCAGTGGGAGATTCCTAAGTTTACTTGCTTCCAGAGTAAGGAAGACCCACAGCAGCATCTACGAGCATTCAGACATGCTTGTTATCTCATAGCCCATGATGATGCGTTATTGCTATGCACGTTTCCCATGTCGCTATCTGGCCCTGCCCTCGATTGGTATAGCACCCTTACCA
Organism: Torreya grandis; assembly: GCA_037957365.1. Taxonomy (NCBI): domain Eukaryota; kingdom Viridiplantae; phylum Streptophyta; class Pinopsida; order Cupressales; family Taxaceae; genus Torreya; species Torreya grandis. Next base: position 1,940,800 of record JARHVA010002088.1, on the reverse strand, counting down.
GTCACTCTATCTTTTCATTCACTCAACTGGCTCAACTTTTTCTTGACCATTTTTTTATCAATATCACCAAAAAGGTCTCCATTACAGACCTATACTCTATCAAACAATTTGACGATGAATCAATAGCTGACTTCGTCGCCCGTTGGAGAGCCTTAATCAACCAACTCTCCTTTTCTTTACCTCAACCTGAGCTCATCGAGCTCTTCTCTAGAGCGTGTGCCAAGCACATCTCATCTACCTTGCAAGTTCAGACATTCTACACTTTTGATGAAGCTTTCACCATGGCGAGGAAGCTTGAACTCCACGCTATCAAAGAGGATAAGGTCAAATTGCAAAATAACAATGCAAAATCCAATGACCCTTCTTCATCTAAGCCTTCTACTACCTACTCCAAACCCAAGGGAGTGGCCAACGCTGTGGTCTTTAGATCACCATCCTCAACAACGACCAATCAATTTCAACCTTCCACATCACAAAGCATCACCAAACAATTCCAACAATAGTATATACAGCGTCAGTATACTCCTATAGGAGAGTCATACGCTTCCATTTTGGACAAACTCGTCAAGCAGGGGGTCCTCAATCTCCCTTAAATTTGACCACCTCAATTTGACCCCTCAAAACCTATCCCTGCATGGTACAGGGAAAATGACTTCTGTCATTATCACCGTGTCAAAGGCCATGACACAAACAACTACACAACCTTTAAAAACATTGTCCAAGACATGCTAGACAAGGGTGATCTTGTCTTGGACAACCCAAACGCGCCACCAAATCAAAGCATCGACATCTTCAAACAA